>LQNS02277275.1:11406293-11430044 GCA_001587735.2 Parhyale hawaiensis | reverse complement strand
TCTACATTCTTTTGCATTTCCCTCTCATCCATCTACACCGTGCGATATCCACACTCGTCCCTATCACGTACTGTGCTGATCAGTCTCCTGTGTAGCGCCCAAGAAACCATTTATCTGCTGCTCGATTCGGTGACACGAACTATCATTAAATTAAACTGGGCGATGGTTCATCCCTCGCCTTCACCCAATTAGCTCGCCACTCTGCAAGTCATGGCTTCTTTGTGACGTCAACTCCTTAGGAGGTGAGCGTGCAAATCGCTTTAAGAGTCTCAACGATGGGCCGATAACTATGCTGTTACGCCTGACACTGCGCTGACGAAGATGTCATTGCAGGGGCTTGTTGGGGCTCACTTGAAGACGAGGAGTACTTGTTTTATCCGTGTAACAGGCTCTATGGCATGCAGGACTCTATCTTTATGGTGAGAGTAAGCGATAGATGGACGGTAGGTCACGTGGGATCCTAGTCATGCACAGACCCTGCCGGAGATGCCGGAAACGTTCATGCTAGACAGAAAGTGCGCACTCTATGCATGTAACGTCCTTGCAGCACTTACCATAATGATTTGCCCTTTATCCTTATAAATATGTATATATGCACTTACTTCATTGCTCTGCCTACTATACGTTTCTGTGGAAGACCGCCTTCTATAGAGCGAAAAAATAAAATGAAATAAAGAATAAGCGTAATAATGGTTAAATCTTGCCTTGCATAATAGATTCACTAAGAATACGAAGACCAGGAAAGCAGTATGAATCATCATTTACGAAAGCAAACGTTTCGGGCATTCTACCCATTTTTAGTCATACTGTAAAGACTAGAAAGGAAAACTTACACCTGAACAAACTTTTCTAAAAAAAGGGCCTTAAACAAAATGGAATGATATAACGAACCAAGTACTGACAAGTTGGAAGGATGTACGCTTTGAGTTTCACTGATGGAATGTTTTAGCGTAAAAATGTGGAAAGATTCTAGAACAGGCACACTAACACATGATGATTGCAGGCATAAAATGGTAAGGCAGTTGAGACAGACTGGGGCGCTACCCTGTTCGGCGTGGAAAAAGAATTGCTGGTCAGAACGTTCCCAGCCACGATTCCAGTACTAGTGCCCCTTAATTCTGCCGTGTTCAAAGACTCTGGTCATTATATGTATTGTATTTCTCACAGTCGAACCGATGCAAAGGGATACACAGAGTGAGCAAAGAATTTGAAAACCACAGAACTTGCTTTCAGAGTTTTATGAGCTCTCTCAATGATTTAAAGAAAGAAAAACTATTGTATATTTATTCACAAAACAAAGATAAATTTCTAACAGACAGGTAGTTAGTCACTATTTTCTCCAGTTCTGTTCCCATCTTCTATTTCATTTTTCTTGAAAACTTTTAATTGTTCAGGTTGAAAATTTTGCTTTACCCTCTTTTTAGAATTTGGCTCATGGTGGTAGGATGCCCGAAAAGTTCGTTTTTTAGTGAATCATAGCGTGCTGCCTTGCTGGTCTTCACCTTCTTAAAAAGAGTTCCTTATAAGGATGATGACTGTTTTATCAATATTTGTAGCATTTACTGTAAAATTAGCTTAATATAATTTGCTCTCAGCTTACGCAAGATATAACAATTGCTTAAATTTGCAGCTACTTTAAATGAAATTTTCCTAATGAACGCACTCGTGCTAATAGCCAGGTTGGATGCAGTGGGTGCAAGGCCGTGACATTATGTGTATGAAGAGGCTGTCAGTACTCATTGCAAGATGAACAGGCTTCATTTATATGCGTGCCAGTTGCAGCACACACGAGCGTCGTCACGAGTCCTTACTGACAGCGAGAGCGACAAGGATGAGACATACGAGAGGCCATCAGTTGTCCATGAGGATATTTGATAAAATTAGATATTCATGTATGCTGCTTATTGTCTCTGCATATGGAACCGTGCGTGCATTGCTGCAGACCTTACAAGTTACTACAATTTTCGTAATAAGAGCATTGTGCACCTCACTCTGTGCCAGCTGTAATTCGAAGGTTATGGGTATGTTACTCAACACCTTGTATAAAGATTGCACTGGAACACTTCAGGTCATACGCCGCTACTGATAACACCTTACATTAGGTAAATAATTTTGGTGATTGTGACCGCCGACGGCGATATCTTGGTGCCAATATTACGTGCTGAATTTTCACAAAAATTGTTCATGGATAATCGTGATGCCTGATTTTGCTCAGGTGCTGCAACTGATGCTGCCACCAAAATAGCACCGAGGGTATCTTTCAAACATTTGACACTGCATATGGTCAAATATAAACTATTGTTGTAGCTTCATTATAATGCTATTTCGAATTGACACCAAATTTAGTTTTTGCGTGTTTCTACGATCAACACTATCGAAAAAATTATCCTGATAAGCTACAAAGAAAACTTTTAAAGTAGTGCGTGCCGCAATGCCCCCCCCCCAACTATTGGATGAGACCTTGATGAAACTATCCTTATTTTACCAGTTATAGAAAGACTATATAGCTGCTACCCCGAGCCGGATGACAATGTATTCACGTTTCTTGGAAAAGCCCGATGCGAAGGAAGGCCGCCAGTACTTGGAATATGGAGATGTGCTTCAAGCTTGGCACTTTCATCTCTAAGCTATAGTTCACCTAGTTCACCAAGACACAACGTGCAGCCAAGAAATAGCATACAGCACAGACATTGCCTTAATTAAGTCTTCCCAAGAACTTGAAGTTTGACTCTTGCATATTGTTTATTTTATTATTAATAAACAAACGCAGCTCTGAATATATGCTTGCATGTCTGCTCGAGAAGCGGAGCTGATCTTCAACACAGTGCTACTTTTACCATTTTCACAAAAGCGCAATTTAGAAAAATGAGGGATTTGCTTTCATGCGAAGTTTGTGTATAAAGTAATGCGCATGGTAGCTGATTGATATAATTCTAGTAACAATGATTATGGTTTTCCTTTAGATGGGATGTAGACCAATAACTGGTGAGCCGTCAGTGCAAGTTTGAAATTGAATGAGTCGACAAGTGAACCATCGTGATTGATTTCGTGAACCGGTTGTTTTCTATCATGTTTCGAAAATGAGTGACAGCAATTTCGTGTAAACGTGCGCTATAGCGTAGTATTTGGGACTTTGGCACAGTGTGATTAAAACTTTTCATAAACTTCCTCAGGCTCATGGAGATACGGATTTTATCATGGGCCCAGGTATCCAGGCAGCGGCATTTTCAGAAGGTTGAGACTCGAACGAAGGTGAACCTTGCATCGGAAGACTGTTTTACAAAAGCTGAGGTAAATGTCGATAAAATTAGAATAGTTGCTCTTTTTGATCAGGTATTGGGAGTCAAACTAAACGGGGAAGACATGAGTTCTCCGCACGAAACTGCTATCAAATTCTGATCACAGAATTAGGGATAAGGAGAGCTTGCGCGAAAATAGTCAAGTTCCAAACTAAGCCATTTGCTAAGTCAAGAGAACAGAAGGCATGAACGACTTTTGACATTTTGGACGAGATGAAAATTATTTTTATTCCCTAAATAGTGACATTGCCTGTGACAGGCATTGCATACGAATCTAAAGTTAAACTTAAAAGCGGGTGTTCACTTGAAACCGATGTCGCTCATTTTTAAAACTCAGCGCAAAAAATTCACGAAACCAACAGCTAAGGACTATTTGTTAGCATTATCAACTTTAAATTAGCTCTGAAAGCGCATCAGAAGTTGGACTTCGTCCCAGTTAGGCAAACGCCAGGCCATCAGTTACCAGAGCTGAGACACCTCTACCAGTCTTTCCCTTATTTACAAGCTGGGGTATATCATAAATTTCATTAGTTAATTATTCAAAGCGCTCATTCCCTAAATACATGATGCACTCTTCAACACAGTATAAGAAATCACCAGTGCACATCGCACCACGTATTGAATGAAGAGAAAGGAACGTAAACTTACGATATTTCAATAGCTCAGATGAGCAAGTCATGTCGAAAACTTTATACTTGATCAAAGCAACAATAATTGTTGTCCATTTATCACTTGTAAATTATTAAGGCTCTATTTGCAGTTTTAATACCTAATTAGTAACTAATAGTTCATACGAACTATCTAAAGTATTTTAGTCCGGTAGAAACATCAAAGTGAATCATTCAATATATGCATCTGGTTAAAAACAGCATCGTTCTTTCCAAAGTGATATATCCTTCCTTTCCACCTCAAACTGTTCCTTCATTTCGACAATACTTTAAAATTCCCTTACGAATTCCAACAAAGTTTATGACGCTGGCAGCAGAAGTAAGTGCCATTAACATGACAGAAGAAATAGCGAACACCATACACTGTCAATTGATTTAATCAGATCCATTAGGAGCGAATTATGAAGTGGCAGGAGCCTCCGTACATAATGGGGCTCCTCATGTAGCGGTCTTCTGCTTTGCAGCCTTTGAGGTGACCACAATCATGCGCTTCTTCAACAGGACCCCCTTGCTTTTACTGCAATCTGGCCGTGTGATCTGCTGGCGGAGAGAAGCCCTATCACCGGGCGCATCACTTCAGTGGAGAAGTCAAGTGAACTGCCATTAGTGCCCGTGGTGATCCTCTTAAGGTGATCGCTATCAGCAGCATCCTAAAGCGCAACAGCCTTTCAAATATTGATTTTAATTCCCTCAATGTAACTGCATAATAAAGTGTCTTTGTTGCTTCTTTTGTAGTTGGGTTTATTAGCTCGGTAAAGGGAAAGTCGGGCGTATCTAGCGCGATGTGAGGGGACTCGTATGGTGAGTTTTGTTGTGAAAGACTGGGATTTTCAAATCTTTACTGCTATCTCAGTTGTCAGTGACGACAGCATCTTGATGAGCTAATAACCAAATGGGTATTTTAAAACATATTTTACAACTGTACTATACAAGTATCCAGAATCTAGAATTGTGCATATTGCATACACATACAAAGGCTTCAACTCTTTTCTGAGAATGGACGTTTTGATACATTTATTGTCCAGTATCGAATCTAATCTAACGTTGTGCAAACGTTAGAGGCATACCTATTTTCTGGCTTAATTTTTAAGCAAGGAAAATTGTACTGACGAGTCGATATGTTGGACAAGCAGAGATAACACTAATCTAGGTAATACTAAATGAAAGTCGACTAAGTTTAAAATCTTAACGTTTCGGGACTAGGAATCCCATCATCAGAAGAAAAATTGAATTACAACCTATAAGAATAATTTTTTTTCCTTTATTGTCTAATAATTCAGGGGAGCATGGGTGTTATCGGGGGGAAGTCTAAAACGCAAATGATCAGATCTGCGCGCAGGAGCTGGTTGTCAGCTCCTGTACAGTCGGCAGATTTGAGGCTAGGTGTGGACGGTTTGAAGTGGTACAGCTGAGGTTATAATGTTGAGGCTAGGTTTATTTCTATGAATATGGAGGGACTCTAATGTTGTAAGCTCGATGAGATTGTAATAATCTATTATGGAGAAGTCATTCCTGCTGATGGGATGGTTGTTTTGCTCAGCATGTAGACAAGGGGCTGAATGTGAGGGTTTCGCAAGTGGTAAGCCGGTACGACTGGATATACCTAAATGTTGGTCGATACGGGCTTTAAAGTGTTGTCTCGTGCTACCTATATGTGAGGCACAGCAGGACTGGCATCGGTAACGGTAAATAACACTGGACAAAACTGGTGTGGGGGGCTTGTCTTTATATTTGAAGTAGGACCCTATGGTAAATGTGTTTTTGAAAGAAAGTTTGAAGTTGATGTGTGGGTAGGCTTCAGAGAGGAACGTTTTCAAAGTGTTTACTGCACTAACAGATGGTTTGTTCTAGAACGGAAGCGAGTGAAAGAAGTCCAATGTACTGACCCATGGTTTGCTAATGCCGGGGTCGAACAGCTTGTCTAGAAACAATTTGCAGTAGTGGTCTAGTAAATGGTGCGGATAGCCGTTATTTTTGACAAATGTTCGGAGAAAGTCAACTTCGTTTGAAAATGCAAGGTATGAGGAAGACAAATGGTATGCTCGAAATAGTAAAATTTTTATTGCATTGATTTTGAATTGATCGTAGTAGTGACTGAAAAAGTTTGTCCCGAGGCCTGAGAATGTGGGCTTTCTGTAAATTCCAGTGGTCAGTGTTGAGTCTTGGTTAGTTATTAAAACATCGAGAAAAGCTAAAGAATTATTTGATTGATGTTCGGCAGTGAAGTTATATTTGGAAGTTTACTATTGAAATATTGTAAAAAATAGATCAAACTCTGCTTGATTATTGAATATGAGAAAGGTGTCATGTACAACGCTATTCAAAATAACGGCTATCCGCACCATTTACTAGACCACTAGTGCAAATTGTTCCTAGACCAGCTGTTCGACCCCGGCATTAGCAAACCATGGGTCAGTAAATTTGACTTCTTTCACTCGCTTCCGTTCTACAACAAAGCATCTGTTAGTGCAGTAAACACTTTGAAAACGTTCCTCTCTGAAGCCTACCCACATATCAGCTTCAAACTTTCTTACAAAAACACATTTATTATAGGGTCCTACTTCAAATATAAAGACAAGCCCCCACTGGACTTTTGTCCAGTGTTATTTACCGTTACCGATGCCAGGCCTGCTGTGCCTCATATATAGGTAGCACTGGACAACACTTTAAAGCCCGTATCGACCAACATTTAGGTATCTCCAGTCGTACCGGCTTACCACTTGTGAAACCCTCACATTCAGCCCCTCGTCTACATGCTGAGCAAAACAACCATCCCATCAGCAGGAATGTCTTCCCCATAATAGACTATTACAATCATATCGAGCTTACAACATTAGAGTCCCTCCATGTTCATAGAAATAAACCTAGCCTCAACATTATGACGTCAGCTGTACCGCTTCAAACCGTCCACACCTAGTCCCAAATCTGCCGACTGTACAGGAGCTGACATCCAGCTCCTGCACGCAGCTCTGATCATTTGCGTTTTAGACTTCCCCCCAATAACACCCATGCTCCCCTGATTTATTAGGCAATAAAGGAAAAAAAATTATTCATATAGGTTGTAATTCAAATTTTCTTCTGATGATGGGATTCCTAATCACAAAAGGTTAAGATTTTAAATTTAGTCGACTTTCATTTAGTATTAGATTTTTGCCTTAGTATAACTTGTAAACTAGGTTATTCTAAGGAAAACTTAACTTTAGAATAATTTGATCACGTGCCATATAGTCACATGTAATTCACAACGTTTAGGACATTAAAACTGCATGCTATTTTCTAGCCCCAATGAGTACTTTAACATGTCAAAGCTATTATTTTCTGGGCGAAGCTTTAAATGCCATAAAGTTTCCACCAATAGGTTGTAACCTTGTCGTGGGTTCCGTCAGGTAAATAATTGAGCAATGAGTGTGATTGTTTTCACAAAAACACCCTACAAGATTCTTCACCCAGCTGCTGTCTAGGTCCAGTCCAAATTAACTATTCATCCGATTGCACTTCAAGAGATTATGTATTCCGGTAAATCTTCTCCGTACAAAAAGACTTACTGTCAGTAGAATGTACATCAGGTAGTGAAATTGCACAAGTACGAACTTCATTGTGTGATAGCGATGTGTCTTTAGTGCAGAGTGTATCAGTCGGAAAAGTTTCGACATCGCTAAATAAAATGAACGTTTCTTATCGACAGGTCTCATCAAGTAAGTGTTCTCCTATTTACATTCTAGAGGCAGTGGGCAACACCCATCCAAACATTTTACTTTTAAAGAGTTGCCTGTCTCTTCGTACAATGCAGTCCAATGACGACTATGACATCTTCTAAGAAAGACCATCCCAGTGAAGTTCGGGTGGGTCCTAACACAACGTGCAAGTTCTCATATCGAGCTGCCGACCAATGTTCAGTTGAAAGCTGCGTGTAAATCGTTTACCCTCTCCAAATTATGTTTACGATTTAGGCTCTTTTGTTAGCAAGTGAAGTGTGTGTAAATAAGCAGACCATCACGTTGCCTCTCTGTGGCATACACAAAAATGAGGATCACTCATAAAAAGAGTCTTCGCGATGCTTTACCAAGCTGCCATTTGATGATTGCATGGGTTGAGACAGAGAGAGGGGGATGCCTTCACTAAAGAAAAAGGTCTCAAACTGAAGCAAAATTTTTATTTTACCGATATATATTGAGTGCGACTTATGATAATAGCGCAATACATGCAGAGTAATTATGTGGTAGTAGTATCTTGGGATGTATAAAAACACAGCTCTCGAAATAATGTATAACTTCCTATACGTTACAAGCGTGTATTGATTTAAACTTATGACAACGGCGCTTAACAGCTAAACAAAATTCTGTACTTATAACATCTGCCATGGGATGCCTTGAGTAATAAAGAAACGCGTTCCAAACTAGAATAGCCTTTTTATATCGTGGCCATACTCATTATTTGCGATTCATGATAATTGTAGAGTGCAGTACTGCACATGCAAGATTTGAGGTAAGATGTCTCAAGAGAGGCTGCCAGGATTCACTGATTTGAATAACCGATATTGGTGCAATACACGCAAATCTGCTCGGCAATGTCACATATGACGGATGCTCTCACTCAAGAAAAGGCTGGCCAACAATAGAGTAAAAATTTCTATTATCTGGCAAGCATATATACAGATTTCAGTGTCAGATAGCTGTGCGGTGCCTGGAAAATATTATTATGCAGTAAAACTGTCTTCCGTGCCAGCTCATAAATTCTTGAAAATATACGGCGAAGTTAGTATCGTTCTTGTACAAATATCGCACCTTTTGACAATAAATATAAACCGAGTTTAATGTTTTGCCTCAAATGATGGTATCTAAATAGTATATCATTTGGCAGTTTATCTTTGCCTGCTATCTGAATATTGAGTCTACTGTAGGCGGGGTAAAACTCGAAGGTATAACAGATGCGTTGTTTGGTAAGACACTTCGATCTTGCTGATTTCTAGCGACTAATTTTATTTTTGTCGCATGTATTGTCTCACCATATAAACTGTGGATACATTTTAGCTCACGGATATCGAGCGTAAAGATCTGAACTACATTCTTTGACAACTATATAATTATAGATTGAAAGAAAGCATGTTACAGAGCTCAGGCAAACTGACATTCAACGGATCTGAATCGCGCATTCTTTGGCTGCTGCGTATATCATTACAGCGGTAAGTAATGTGCGCGCTAACGTGATTTTTTACCTAAAATTTTGAGCAAAAATTGTAGACACTGTTTTCTGTAGATCAAAAGACGAGCTTCCTGATCTAGACGTGTCAATAATAGGCACTGCTGCCATTTATTCAAATATACAGATTGTTATGATTTCTGTCGTATGAGTGCTTTATTCTCTTAAATTTCAAACGCACGTTTGGATACGTCTAAATAGCATTGCTCCAAATTATTTTTCAAAAAAGCTATAGAAAATTCTTTACATGTACGCACCTACTATACCTCTGTCAGCTCATTCTTGTATGTTTTGTCTTCTTACCTATAATAACATGATTTAGGTGTTTGACAGCTGAGAAAATAGACACTATGCACATAATTCAGTCTTAGTTTTTTCTTACGTAGCCCCGCTTCAAAATTTTTTATAATCAATGTGACTTTTTCTATAATTTAGCAACAATATCCACAAAATGCAGGAAATTCACCCTGAAATTTTGCTGTAACTATCGCCTCACTGCGGCCTCTCAATCTATAGACGCGCGTGAGAACATCTTTTGCTGTCAAATACCAACTTTATAATTTCCAATCCTTTGACAAGAAGCCCAACAGCTTGTATGGGCCTCAAAAAAAGCCGACTGACAGGTTTTGAAGGGACTACAAGAGGCCGTGAAAGCGACAAAGCTCATCATGAGACCAGAATATTACTTGTTTGACAACGGTTCACTCCGGCCGGCAGTTTGGTGTATTGAGGTTATGTTTGTCTACGTTATTAGGCTAAAGTGCGACGCTCCAGAATCTTTGGTATCAGTTACAAAGAATGAAGTGCACTGGGGTTATACTTCGTATACGGAGCGCGATGATTGTGCTGCTGTACTATCTGCCATGAAATTTCTCACGATGTTTAAAGCGAAGAGGTTCTTTCTGGGAATATCGTGCTGGCAGAAGTATAACATCCTCATTGGCTGCAGTAATATGAACTTCCAGTAGAGTAAATGGGCTTGAGTAGTCATTCGCTTCTCGTGTAACGAGCTATAAGTAGCACTGAAAATATATTTATAAATTCATATGAGCCATCAAAAGTACACAATAATGCCATTTGTTCCTCGTTTAGCGCATTGTTAACTGAAACTTGTTTACGAATATTTCTGAAACATCAACAGCTCAAAGTAACAGCAATATTATTACATTAAAAATTGACAAAGAGCATGGGTAAATTTAAACTTTACCTCCCAGCTCAAACGAATTTCAAAACTAATTACACTATCTTAAAACTTATTAATTGTAAACCAGTAGGTCAGAGACTCAAGCAGTAAACAGCACTATGAGCATACTATGCTGTATTTTTGAAGACACCGCGTTTAACAGTTGCACCCACATGCCGTAAAATATTAAAATACTAAGAGCAGAAATGCTACCATTTTGTTATTCATAACTTCTGTGATAACTGGATTTTACTAATGCATAGCATGTGTTAATATCAGCTGCATAAAACATAGGACGAGAGAGCATTGTTGTTTTGATTGAAATATGAACTGCAACAGCTTCGGGTATCGTAAAATGCTGTAATCGCTTAAGTGATGAGAACAGAGCTACGAGTGAATGCACTGCAAGGTCAAAACTTGTGCATGTGGGAAATATAGAAACTTACTTTAGCATCTGCAGTTCACTGTGCATGTTTGTAACTTTTGGAAATTGCTGTTTTTCATTACCTTGCACCTTGTTTACACATCAGCAACTATAACTTGACATTGGTCGTTGCCAAAGTAGGGATAGTCAAGATTTAGAAAAATATTCAAGGTTTGATTAGGATTTGAACTTCGGCCGATAAAGACATCCAGACAATGTTCAATATTTTATTATTAAAAACAATTCTGAATATTTGTAAGTGTATATTTTCACGAGCAGTTAATACATTTTCTTATTCTTTACATTTTCATTCAGCAAATATCAAGCATATTTTTTTTTTTTTTTTTCACGTACCTTAACCAATACACTTTAATTCATAAACACGTTTCCTGAATCATTACAGTATTTCCTTCAAACAGATGTCAAGCATATTTTTTTATGCATATCTTACACTTCAAACAGAAGGTGCGTTTTCTGATTTGCAACACATAACAAATATGCTTTCACACAGAAGTTTAACACAAAGTTGTTTGCTCGGCAGCATTTACGACACGGCTAGTTTGGACTCACACTAACACCAAACTCGTGCGTAGTTGCACAACTTCTCCCACAGCCCCGGCCACTACGGACACACCCGCTCGCGGCCATAGTATCCAGTTATCCGATACCTCTGCACAGGACGTCGTCCAGCTCTAGCCATAACAGTGTAATTTCTGCAGGCAACTTTGCCTGTCGGCATTCAGAACAAACAATTAGCGGCTTATCGGCGAATGGTCACTGGGGTTGCAACGAAACCCTTCCAGAACAGATCAATATCATCCCAACGCTCCCTGCTCTCTCTCTCTTTCTCTTTCTCTCAACATGCTTTCTAGTATTGCGCCTCGTTGGCTTGTTGCAACATACTCATCGTCTGAATATCCCTCTGTGGTATCATTTGCAGTGGTTAACAGATATTCCAAAGCCAATAAGTAGAGCAGGTATTAATTTTCAATATAGTTTGTCGATTCGCACTCATCCTATATCATTACAACTGGACGGTAATATACAGTACATAATGTAAGAATGTGTGCACTCATATTACTGGTAAACTAATGTTGACAGACCTCTGAATACTTCCAACCGTTACTTGTATGACAGCTGGTAATTCTAACAGTTTCAAAATGATATTTTAGGAAAAACTTTTTGCCAATACCCACCTACCTGGACGATTGTTCATTTGAAGCGTTAAATTATTTATTGAATTTTCCCTGGAGAGCTGAGAGCAACAATTCCCGTCTATGCTGTTTGGCAAACCGACCACAACTTCAATTAAATTTCTAGGACTTCTCACAGTGCAAGGCTTCGGGAAATATCGCAGTAATACAAACCGAGCATTTTGCGAAAATACATTTGTTTGAATGCGCTAGAGATGTCGGATGGTGGCCGGCTAAAGATACCGCATGTATCACTGTTGTGAGAAGTCAAGGAAAGAGAAAACTATTATACTATGAGTCATATCGCTCATTTGTCTTCTGCTATGCTGATTAACAAAAATTCTTTTATGTCCTTGTGGCAGCTGCTGCTTATAAGCAATATAATTTTACTCATGTGTGTACTAACTTCCTTTTATAAGCTCGCAAAAATGATCATAACTACATAACTGGCTACTTGAAACGGAGCAATTCTTAGCTTTTAGTAAGCAGAACCGGCAATTCAAAATAAATCTCTATTAGAAGGAAGCAATTCTTAACAACTGTTGTCTATGGTCTTTATAATCAATTTATTTCTATTGAATAAAACGTGAGCTTGCATAATGAAGGCGAGCTGCAAAACAGTAAAATGATAAGAAGTTTTGATATTACAGAACTTCGCAACCTTTATACACCCTGTCTCGCCAGAGAAGATGGTATATTTTTCTGTTTTGTCTATGTAACATATAACTGACTTGTGCACAGAGTCGAGATCATTATGAGTGTATTTATTATGGTGCACCAAAGAAAATTTGATCACTCGCGAAGTTGACATCTGCCCCACAAGACCTAAAAGCTTCTCAGCTTGGGCAAGAAGCTACCGTCCTCCTTCCCGAGTAGTCAATATGTTCTCGAAAATATTTAATTTCTCCGGGCCAGACAGTACCACAAAAAAATCTGAAATGGGTCTGATACTTTCCTCAATAGATACTTGGAAAAATTCACATTCCATGTAAAATATGAGAACCCACACACAAACATACAGTTATACTAGAGTAATACATGCTATATATCTATATTTATGTAGAGACAAACGATACATATATGTAGTTTTGACAGATATGACATATACTGTTCCCAGCGAAGCTCGGGAGCGACGTCCCTCTATCTCCCGCCATTTGTTAATGTCCAAGAGATGCAGCAATCGTAAATAATTCTGCACATCTACATGAGGGTCAATAGACTTCCTCAACATAATACATTTCAAATAATATTACTGCTCCGAGAACCAGGAGTAATAATTGATGATCATAGGCTTAATAAAGATAATGTGTGCCAAACACACTTTTAGCACATTTGCGCTTGTTAAAACACTTTGAAAGTCTTGTAAATGAACATAACACAAAAATTAATAGTATATCACGTTGTAACAATAATAATCGTACCTAGTATTTAAAATAGGGATAACCATAATAAGAAATAATTGTACTTCAGCCCACTTTAATACATGCACAGAAAAAAAGAAATATGTAGCAGAGGACCTCATCATCGCTATATACAATATACTTAGTTGCTGGCATGCGTGGGGGCCAGTAAAATATTGTTAAGTCATCAAACTCTCCTTGATGATCCCCTTGAAATCACAAATAGAACTTATGACTGTGTTTAATAATCTGTTATTGAATTATCACAGGAGCCGCAAACAAGACGTAATCTGTTCATGCATGATGCAATCTATGTAATTATCAGCATGGCTAAAATGACCATAAAAAATATAACACGTACGGATACATCTCTGCACATGTAACGGCAAGTATAGTTTATATTTACCTTTTTAAAAAATAATTATTATCAGACTCTGGATTAGATCTATCTCTCTAAAAGTATGTATGAATTAACTGTTCTAGAGATTTCTCTAAATATATTTGATGCTGTCTCGCCCCAATACCCCATGTGATGAATATTTATTTCTTGCAATTTAACTGCATTTTTATCGAATCACCATGAATAACTTTTTATGAATTACCACTTATGAGGAAAAGGTGACTGTAAGCATTGCAAAAGAAGTTTCTCATTTTCTACAAAGCTGAGCTATGACGTTTAAAAACCGTAGCGACCAAACTGTACGAGGGAGCATTATAGAACTGTGTTGTAGCTAGAAAATGATCTCACTTATTCACAACTACACACAAGTTAATAGGAAATGACCTCGTTCCTTGGTAAGTGCTTGCCTATAACATGAAGTAGGTCCGGCAAGCGATTGCACATTTCTTTAAAAGAACTTGCCTTCATCACGTAAGATTATTCGCACAGGACAAGTGTATGCAAATAAGATGACTTCAGAAATGACGTCTATCGCAAGAGAGTGGACAGCGACAGCTAATTCCTTCATCACGATCCCCAACAGCTCGTAAGATGGCCAAGGACACGCGTGGCTTCACACAGCGCGGCTCCTACTGCCAGCTTTGCGTGATTTTTCTCTTAAGAGTTAAGAGGTAGAACAAAAATTACGCCTTAAAATTTGCGTGTGTTGAGACTAGCAAGAAACGCAGCGAAGTTGGATGCTTGGAGGTTTTCCCAATTAGTTTATGCTTATAACAGTATTAAACTAGAGCACTCTGAGAGTGCATACATCCGCCAAGTATGGCAGCGGTAACGAAAAATTCAAATCGGCTCTGAAGCCATGATTTTCTTTGTATCAACACCAAAATCTGATCACTTGTGCCGTTTGATAGTATTAGGAGTGTCTGTAACTTTCTTGGAGATCCGTTTTAGCTTTTTGAATTATGCTGTTAACAAACATTTTAACACATATAAGTCGAATACACAAACGGACCAGCCGATTATCACCAATATTCAGTTAATTATGTCTTTTAACATTGTGTACAATTTCTGAAAGTTTCATAAGGATTCATTCATAATTTTTTGAGTTAGTGCTGTAACAAACATATCATCAAACACAGTGACAAACAAACGAACGAACAAACACATCATCACAAAAATTTGATCATTTACTCTCTGTAAGAAACCCAACAACTCATGTAAATTTCACGAAAATCCGTCCATTACTTTTGAATCATGGCACTAACAAAACATAAGCAGACAAGCAAACAAACAAATAAACAAACAAACAAACAAACAAACGGATACACAGAACTTCCTTCTAACATAGCTAACAATCCATGTAAGTTTTGTCAAAATCTGTCCACAACTTTTTGAGTTATCTTGGTGACAGACAAAATAACAGACAGACAAACGCGACGAAAACATGACCTCCTTGGCGGAGGTAAAAATCTATCAGTATATATGACAAGAATGCAAAAAAGAGCTGGCCTCTCAACTGGCAGTGAGGAAATGAATGTTGAAACACAAAAGTCGACTGCTTAGAGATACTGGAAGTTAGTAAGTTAGATGGGTCTAATATTTCACTAAATGTGATAATGCACAACATCGCCACCCCATGTTTACGATAAAACGTCATTATAGATGCTAACCTCATTTAATTAACGAAGGAATGTTTTTTTTTTAACTTGCACTTTGTCTACAGACTATATCCCCTGATGTAATCATTCAAAACTATATTCAAGCATGTGATGATTTTAATGAGAGGCTGGTGAGCAGTGAAGTTTCTGAGACATGTTTAACATAAACAAAAAAAGAAAACAACGACGTTAGTCGCTGTACTAGAGAAAATTAAAATCACAATACCACTGTAATGAAATGATCAGGTGACGAGCAAACGGAATTAATTTAAATTAACAGTGTCCCACTAGGTCTTCGAATTGAAAGATGAGTTCTAATGCAGCAAGAGTATGGAAAATATGACTGCTGGCGATCATTCTACCCAAATGGGAATTGTGTTTTTCATAATAAAAATTAATATTGTAACCACCATTTACAGTTGGAATTCGTATCCCATACTGTTCATCTTGACATCAATTTTAAGCATGTACAAAGTCCCTATCCCATCATGAGCTTTGCTATTGTTATTGTTTGGCAGCAAGCACGATAGAATAAAGATGGCAGTAAGTCAGCATGTAATTCCTCACAAAGGCCCAATATTTCAGGTAAAGGCTTACCATATGTGCGAATCTGTCCAACATTCCCTCGGTATGCGACTAAGCTAAGCAAAAAATACCTTCGTTAATTCGCCGCGCGCCGCAGGACCCGAGATCTAATTAATTTCTATGGAAGAAAGCATTGGGTTTCTTGGACGAAAGAAAGCCTCCTGTCACCCGCTGGTCGTCATGCCTAACCCTTTTTTTCTGCGCTCGGAACAGATGGTCTTCCTCACTCCAAATTACGGGCCTCTTCTGGCCAATCGCCAGATCGCTTACTCTTTGAAACTGAAAGTTTGTTGATAACTTCATGAGTCGCAATTGGTGAAGGACTACAAGAACTCATCGAGAAGAATAGTCACTAAATTTGCAGGAAACAAAATTGTATTTTTTGGCATGAGCGAGACTTGAATGAAGAATATGTGGCTGACATCTTACCGCTTGCCTCTGTTTTTGTGGCTGACACTCGATAATGTTTGACAAAAAAAAAATTAATCCATTTGGAAATTATACAGATGGTTTTGAAAATACGATAACGTAATAGAATTGATTGCCCATAGATTTGTGTGTATCACTAAATAGATTATATAGATGGTTTTGAAAATACGATAACGTAATAGAATCGATTGCCCATACATTTGTGTGTATCACTAAATAGCTTTTAACTTTAAGTAGATGCAAAAGGAACAAACGAGTCTTGCAAATATAAAAACGCACGAGAAGCGAAGAAAAGTTGTTGAGGCAAGGATAAATCATCATAGAAATGTGCAGCGGAGAGTCGTGCAACTGCTGAATAGATGCATTTTTGTGATTCACTTAGAATTTGACGTATAGAAGTATGTCATAAACTATATAGTCATACTACGGAATGTTGAATTAAACTATAAAGTAGAGAGTTTCATAAACCTTAGGCATAAATAGGCTACGAAACGCTAGAGTTGTCCATCAGGGATTGGCAAATTTTTTATTTGGCTTCTCACGAGCTCGGTGTAAAACTGAACGCCGTGACTTGACGGCGCGACTTGCGAGACCAGCTTTCGCGGGGAGAGCAAAATTACCTTCAGGTTTGCAATATGTCCCAGAGAATATACATGGATTCAAATTCCGTATCATCTCTAAAGTTAGACTTTTAATAATATATTAAGAGGAAACGCCCAGTTTGCTGCATGTCAAAAGTAACTGCTGTGCACAGCCTCCTCTGGTGGTGGATGCTTGCAACAGCAGCAATTGTAAAGCCACACATGTTCGCAGTACCTACTGTACACAGCCCCCTCTGGTGGTGGACGTAGGCAGCAGCAGCAGCAGTGGCAGCAGTTTTTCTTTTGTAGGAAAAGCGACAGGAGCAAAAAGCCGCCGTGCATTGTCCGGCAGAGCGGGAGCCCTGCGGGGTCTGGCCGATGCAATCAGACAGGCGTAAGGAAAGGCTTCGGAGCTCTTTATTCCAGCCTGCCATACAGGTGATTTTGCGTGTTTCTCCCTTGTGGTGCCATGGGCCCCTGATCTCTTCAGTGACCACCACACTGCTGGTCCCATGCCGCTCTCTTCCAAACGCATCATCCCATGGGAATCTTTCTCTCGCTGAACACCACTTGATACTCTAATGTTTCACAGAACGCTGTCTCTTTAAAGGATTACACAGTGGGTCGTGCTGAGACTTACCCTGACTTGCATGAGCCCCAAGTTCTTTGCTTTACGTGCCAGTGTGTCAGAAATTCTTTGCCCGGCTGGACCTTGTCTGAAGAGTTGAAAGCTGACCACTCTTTGCTTAAGGTATTATCATGCGCGCCTTTTATGACCAAATAGGTTCAGTTATTTTCTGGAATGGTAAAAATGTTGCGCAAGGGTCATTATGTCTCGAGTATGTCGCATACCTGTTATTAAAGTATGACAATTAAGCCGGATGAGAAAATTGCTGCGTGTAGAGCCACGGAAAAAGAGTAGCGCTAATCACGCCAGCTTTTATTGATGGCAAACGGCAATGAAGCATGAAAAGAACCGCTGAGGCTCATCACTGCAACTGAGACAAGATCTGGTGCACTCATGCCCCGCAAATCAATTTGCCGCTGCAGGTAATTGTTGAAGCTGAAGAGAAGGATTCCGTGAGTTGGAAATGGATGAAGCGGGCAGCCTGCAGAGCTTTGATCTATTTCTTGACCATGGATTACCTCGAAAAGAAGAACATAGTTAGTTGAAATGCAAGTAGACGTCTGACAGGGATTTTCTTCGTCGCTAGAAAGCGATTCTGTGGCTGACAAGAGCCTTAAAATGAGCTTAGGCAACATGCATATGTTGTCACATCGATTTTTAAACACAGGTTGTATAGATGCATCGCGAAAATTATTATTACAACAAAAGATATATGGAATGGAGAAGTAATCGTAAAACCATGCATGGATGAATAGATTGATAATTTCTTAGCGCAAATCGACAATAGTTTTGGTTGATTTTATCCACATTATGATTTCTCACACTATTTGCTGCACGTTCGATTGGAACATCGCTGTTGATATAATTAAGTGCGCTTGACTCGAATACTCGGAGCGATTACAGGCACGTTCGATTTGGTCGTCAGACTCGATCTAAGTCAAACCCGTTCGACTTGTCGCGCAGACAGGAACGGCCGCCCCGTCACTTTGAATCGCGTCGTAGGTTCAAGAGCGGCCCGACTATATTGAGCCGATTGAAATTTCCATATTACGTAGTACCACTAATGCCTGCCAGTCTTGCAGGTAACCGATTAAGAGGCAGCGCCGGAACTCGAATCAACTCGTCGAAGCAAGTGCCCCTATCTGGAGATTTAGACCAGTCACGCCACGATGGCGCAGTTCTGCTGACCAAGCTAACGCATTCTAAGTATGTCCTAATTAATTAAGCGATTCTAGAGTGAAGCTAACGCGGTGTTTATGTCCTGAAATTGTTGAGCCATGCGGTGTCGGGTCAGTGTACAACAGCAGAAAAGTGCACAACTTTCTATGTTCTCATTTATGCCACATAAGGAAAAGTCCAATACTTCACAAGTGAAAATTCGTAAGCCAGCTGACTGGACGGCAGATATACATTTGTGTAGCAAATGTTACAACGATGAAGTTTCAGCTATCTCTTCAAACTTGAAGTGAACTAGAACTCAAAATGCCACAAACTGACCCAAGTCTTCGATGATAACTATTGCACAGTGTGATGAATTCATAAAATCGTAAGTTATTTCAAATTGCAAAGTCACTCGTAGTAGAACAAGGTGTGGAAATATTTTCTTCAGTCTCCAGGCAAATAATTAGATGCTTGATGTTTTCCCTGAAAACCTGTTAAGTGGTAGTGTTTACTCTAAAAAAGTTAACTGCATCGCACTGTTGAACTCGGTCAATCTCCGGAGCACGAGCCATAATCCGCTCGGTTGTCAATGACCATATAAGAAAGAACTAATTTGACTTCTCTGCATGTCGAACTGAGCTAAGCTCTTTGGGCTTCAGTCCGAGTCGAACGTGCCTTTCATGCTCTTAATTTACCAGAGCTGATGAAGGAAATTTTACTTTTGTACGAAGCCACAGGACTTCATGTTGGCTTTAATTCACCACGCTTCAGAAGTTGATAAGCGCATCGAGGAAAAGTTATGGACTGTATTCTCTGTACTCGAGCACTCATGTTAAATCTTCCTAAATGGGTAGTACATGCTCCAAAAAAATATTGTTGATATATGATAAAATACGCATGGATAAGCACTTCAATTAACAGTCGTATAAATAATTACGTCGGTATTCCATCCATATCGAACACTATTTCATTTTTACATCATCATACATTAGTTGATCATTCACGTCGTGTTTTTATTTATTTATAACTATATTTATGCTTTTCCTGTCACGCTCTATGGGAATACGATAGGAAGAAATTGAGTGGCACCCCCCGGGGGATTGTGTAAGTTAATAAGATAGGAATAAATTGAATACCGCCCCTGCAGGGTGATTGTGTATAAGTGCGTATGTTACCTTAGCCGCTAGTGACTCATATTCAGAGGTGCTATGGGAGACGCTATTTGACGACGCCATATATTGTAATAAGCATACTGTATGTCCAGTTTTTAATGGCAGAATATTGAATTTTCATTTAAGAAGGCCTCTGAGAAATAAAAAGCACAAGAAACAAAGGGGGTTTTTCTTGAAGTACTGATTTTCTGCCGTCATTTACAATGACGGCTCCGGCCACTAGTATATATACATCGTATAAACGAGCTTTCAAATCTAAGGAGCCCGAACCACAAACAGGTGCATCTTACTACTAGAGTACATAGCATAAGGAATTCGCAAACTCCACATGTAACAAAATATTTATTTCTTCTCTCAATGCTCAAAAATCAATACAAAAACTGAAGTGAACATGAGATGCGAATGGGAAGTAAATCAGTGCTCTCGCGGGTCCAGTTCCACAACCATGTTCACCAATCAATTTATCCGTTGCGCGTCGTAATTGTTGAAGCCCAAGAGAAAGATTCACGTGGGGTTAACATCCCTGGATCTGCAGGACTGTCCATCCCTCCTTCTCATATGAGGGCTGAGTTAAGAGCTCTTATAGATAATGATTGGTCAGAAGGCTTTGTACTTCGTAGCGCTTTGACTGACAGGGGAGTTCAATGCGAGGAGCTTCGGTAAAAATTGATGAACCCTCTTCTGTACGTGTGACTTGCTCGGGGTAATATTCGAGAGCCATAAAATACGTTACTGCAAATAAGGTGAACTTCCGTGTTTACTGGGCCAGTGAATTTGTACGAATAAAAGGCCCAAAGAAATTAGACGAAAAATATTATTATTGTGTAATTCGATATATTTTATGCGTTGTATATAGTGCACATTGATTTGAGAGGTTCTCGTGTACACTTTCTATCATTGCACGAAGAATATTATTCCTGGCCTTTCAAAACCAAACGTGTAGGGTTGAATTATTTTCTTATATTAAAACTTGGGCTTTTATTTTTGTACTTCAGCTACTTTCGTAGCGGTAGTACCCTTTTCTTAGTTTTCCGTCGTCAATATATTTATCGTAAATAAATAACTGGGTCAAAATACAAAATAACACTACAAATACAATGCTGCAAAACGCTCGTCAGTGAGCCGATGCCGCAAGCTCTTCGTTTTAACGCAAGGGTACAAAACGGGGTCGTGCAATGAAGTGCCGGGGGTAAAAAGTGCCACTCAGCTCACCATCGACGCCACAATTAACCGTCCTTTGCGGGTGACGTAACTTTTTTTTCCATGTTCACTGTCAGGGCTTCTCTCATCTCTGCTACTTGTTGAGTGTTTCTGCTGCCGTAAGAGACATTCTGTAGAATGTTTCCGGGGCAACTGAACGCAGTGTGTGAAATTTTGTGACCTCGTAGTAATAAATAAAATTGAGTACAATGTAAATTTGTGTCAGAAACTAGCATTTTTACATTTCACTGCAGCGTAAGAGGAAGCACTGCTGTATTTCAATATAACTGTGGGCCTCTACCGTGAGTCTGCGTGTCTGCAGGTATGTTTCCTAGTTAAGTGTGAATCCGACTGTTGTGATGGGAGGATGCGCTGTGCCAAAGTTGTCGCTTGTATGTTGGGGTATGCCCCAACAGCGAACTGTGAATGTTTGGACAGTCTTCAATGTCCTTTCAAAAAACTCCGACTTAGTAGAAGGTTCATTGCACTGATCATGCAGCTGCTGCCAGTATTGCATTTACTTACGAAGTGATGGATCACATCCTTTATGTTTTGCGGCAATGTTTTACAGCAATGTAGCGTACTAAGATTTCGGCGAAACCGGAGCTCAGTCTGTTGTCTCAGGAGCGTTGACTTAGATTTTTAATATGTTATTATAACCCTGAAAACTTGTATGGGGATTAAGAAACCGAAGACACTATGTTTCTGGAGACAGTCATCATTTACTACATGGTACTCTGTTTTCCTCAAAAAACGCCTAAAGTGCAGGCGTACAATGACAATAATTTCTACATAACTTAGATCGTTCTCAGTGGATGCTACATCGACCATTGCTTGATTCGTTTTGCTCTCTTTCCGCCCCGTAGGACCATTCATTCGAGGAAGGATTTTTTTGGTAGCGACCCCTTTGGTCTCCCTTCCGTCCGATCACAAACACGGGCTGCAGGGAGGCCGGCCTGCACTGATTGGCAGCGACGGACGGTAGGGTCGACTGTTGGTCCGCACTTCCGCCGCCGATGGTGGCCTTCCGAACCATGATATGCAAGGCAAATTTATAGTCGAAAGAGCGAATTCTTCATCGGCTCCCAAAGGCAGCTGTTGAACATGTAATAACCCCAAAAAGTTGTCCATAATACAGCTCCAAAAGCACGACCTGTACAAATATCTGCTGCGCACACACGCTACTGTAGCTGCACTACCACTCTGGGGCTGGAGATAATAGTCGTAGCAGATTTTTAATAATAACTTTCTCATTTCTTTACAGATTGTGGTTTTCATAGTTTGGGCTAATATATGGTGTGATATTATTACATATTCATAATGTATTTATTTGTCTAACTTCATGAAACTCCCAGCGAAGTACATCCCTGGTTGGACTCGACAATTGGTCAAAGCAATGGGTCGTTCTGGACACCAGCGTCCCACTCGTATTCGTCGCCAACAAGGAGGTGGAGGCTTAATGATATGGGCTGGTATGATCAATTTTAGAATTGTTGGCTCAGTGCGTGTACTTGAAGGCATTAAACTAACTTTAATGGCTTAGTACAACCTCCTTGAGTAAGTGTTGATGAAGTGGCTTGAAGATGTCCCACTGACACTCCGAAAAAAGATCGTATTCATGTATGATAACTCTCCATCACATTCTGCTAAGACTACCACTGACTTTCTTACATCAATGGGGATAAAAAAGGATACCTTGATGCAATGGCCTGCCTGTACTCCTGACTTGAACCCCGTTGAAAATTTTTGGGCAATTATCAAGCGCAAGGTTTATACAAATCTCCGTCAGTTTTCTTCCAAAGATGATTTGGGGAAGGCAAGACAAGACGTAGTGGCCTCTGTAGAACTATCTACCATAAAGAATTAACCGAGTCCGTCGCTGAAAGCAGTTTCAGATAATTCAAAATAAAAGAGCTTATGTCAAGAAATGAAGCATTAATTTGAGTAATTTTGTAATTATTTGTTTGCTGAATGGATAATATACCAGATAATTTTCTTTTTTGTTTCATTATCATAAGTCTTACAATATCTTGACTCATGCTAAAATGATAGTGCTTGGTGAGTGACTAACAACGCAAGCTACCTGAAAAGTACTAAATTGTATAAAAGAATGAAATTCAGGAATATTTGGAAATAAAACCACTATTATATGTTGGCATATCATTGAAAACAGATTATACCTTCGAAATATAAGCTAATTTTGACCAGTTGTTTTTATTTAATCGCAAAATATTGTTCAGGACTAATATCTCGAGCCTCTCTGTGTATTAGCTTCCGCCTCCTCTGGATATCCTAATAACACCTCCCACAGCCACTATAGATGTGCTAATAATAGCTTCTGCCTGCAGCCACTAGGTGTCGTATTAACACTCCCACAGCCACTAGATGTTCTAATAATAGCTTCTGCCTGCAGCCACTAGGTGTCGTATTAACAGCTCACACAGCCACTAGATGTTCTAATAATAGCTTCTGCCTGCAGCCACTAGGTGTCGTATTAACAGCTCCCACAGCCACTAGATGTTCTAATAATAGCTTCTGCCTGCAGCCACTAGGTGTCGTATTAACAGCTCC
>LQNS02277275.1:11384040-11406253 GCA_001587735.2 Parhyale hawaiensis | reverse complement strand
CTAGATGTTCTAATAATAGCTTCTGCCTGCAGCCACTAGGTGTCGTATTAACAGCTCCCACAGCCACTAGATGTTCTAATAATAGCTTCTGCCTGCAGCCACTAGGTGTCGTATTAACAGCTCCCACAGCCACTAGATGTTCTAATAATAGCTTCTGCCTGCAGCTACTAGGTGTCGTATTAACAGCTCCCACAGTCACTAGATGACTTGAAAACAGCTCCTGCAATCAAAAAGATTGGCCAACTAGAACGCCTTGCAGCGTAAGACCATCACCCGCGTTGGAGGCAAATTCAACGCCGTTATTTTTTATGGCCAGCTTACTCTAGTGTTTAGGCATTTTTAACATCTCAGTCAACCCACATGACTCCTTACATAATATTATGCATAATATTATGAACATTGGTCAATTCCTTGTGCGTCTTTTTGGGTGGAATTTTAGATTCAACGCCGTCATTTATGATGGCCAGCTAACTCAAGATTTTTGCCAGTTTTCACATCTCAGGTAACCGACCTGACTGCCTAAAAAAATCATTATTATGACTCTACTCCTTCTGCCTTGTTTTGAGTGACAGACAACACAATTCATAGCCATCACTTTTGATGGCCAGCTAATCCTAGTTTTCCTGGTATTGGTCACATCTAGGTCAACCCACCAGACTCCCTGCAAAAAATCATGAACATTGCTTAACTCCTCTGTCACACTGTGCAGCAAGTGCGCAATTAATGCTCATTAATTGTTGTCGTTTCACATCAGTCGCTTTACATCTTTCGTAAGGCTTTTGCTGCTCTTAGCGATATTGTACATTGTAGTTTGAAAATAATGAAAATAAGAAGAAACGCATACTCTGAACAGTGATGCCTTGCCGCTCTAAGAGTTAACTCTTACTTAATTATAATCTGAGTTTTATCTATAAAGTGAGGCAGAAACTGTACAATATGCCCGTGAGCCGCTTACCTTGTTCTAACCACCATTACACGTCCTAATTCCTGCTCTTAATATTATACACATTCTCTTAACAATGCAATATATTGGTGTATCGATGTTATTTGAAACTTTACAAGTTGATGTTGTCTCCGGCTTAGGAGTTCGCCAGTCTCAAAGCGAACACTACAATAGTAGTTGTCGCCGTATCGGACACGATACGAAGGTGGCAATTAACTCATTTCCATCACCTGCCCATCCATCATTTTTTTCTGTACTTGCATGATGATGCGGAAACAATCAACGCAGTATTATTTCCGCAACTTTTTACGTGCACTGCCCCGGAGACAAGAATCCGCACATTCGATGCCCTAGTCGCTCATCTCGGTGAAATAGCGAAACTGCCGTAATCTTTATGCAGTGTACCCATCACGCTCTCTCCGGCACATTCACCAGTCCCGGTTGAGCAATTCAATCACTCCCAATTTATGGCTATTTAAGTCGTGCGTAGCCAACTCCAGGACCCCCATTACAGCCGTTTAACCACTGCAATAAGCAGATCTTGTCACCGCCACCGGATATCGTTAGTGTTGACAAATTGTAGTATGGCTCTCCGCAATGACAACCGCACGACTTTCGGAGGCAACCTGGAGTGGCCTCAGGAGCGCCAATTGCGCTTGATTGCACCTGGGCCTATGTCATTGAAAGGCCATCCATTAGACTCTTAGTGTCGTCGTCCTTTAAGTGGCGACACTTAGAGTTGCGGTCGCTTACGATTAGAAACTTGTCGTGTCTAATAGTCTCAACGCTTTGATTATTTAGGCCGTGGTCGAGCAGAGCTGGGGCGACACATGGAAGATTTATGGGCGACCCGACAGCGGCGATATTCCTTGCATTGTGAACGTCGAGGAATGCAGGCGAACTGCAGTTCAGGCAAAGGAACGAAAGTGTGTCACTGCAGGTAGTGTGTTGAAACGTGAGACTGAGCAGTTCTTCCCACGTCACTCATATATAAATGTATTCATGTATACAGTAAGGTCAACTTAAAAGTACACTCGTTGTAAATATTGGATTACTCTAATGAATATCTTTCTCACGATTGGAATACAAGTTGTTACAATTTAAAAAGATGTTTTAATACTCAGTTGGTGTATTGCTCTTTGCAACTAGCGAAGCAACAAATGAGTGCAGTTTTTACGAAGACATACATTATGTATATTATAGGCACACACAAATATATATATATATATGTATGTATATAGTAAATTGAAATAATTGACCTTGAGCATTCTTGGTTTGCAGCTATTCGAATATTGCTGTTCAAAAGCTTGGGCAATAAAACATGAAATCTCAGAAGTAATTCTCAGCAATCCTACAAACCTACGTCGGGCAGTTATTTTAGTAAGGTTATTTATCATGTTTACGCTTCCTAAATATTCAATGTAGCAATGAGTTTCCCATTAATTTAATTGATCTTGTAAGCTTACTTGTCGAGTCTCGTTTCTAAAACTGATTGCAAAGCTGAGTACTGTGTTCATGACATGCAACATGTCAGTAAGTAATTAATTAATAATAAAAGTAATTAATAATAAGCTATAGATCGCAAATCAAATTCAATTTTCATGAACTTATAAATATTCAAAGTTTTTACCAAGTACACTTGCAATTACCGGTTCCCGCCTCTATAGGTACCATTTCTCGAGGCAAGCACTTCGCTGACGTCGAACTAATCTCCTCCGCAACACCTGCCAAGGTTTCAGTTCTTTGGAAAATGGAATGGTAGAAAGTTTTCTTGAAATGTTCTGTGCTCGCATGACGAGCTTTGCTAATTTAAGCAACAACCAGAGAGCGGCGTGGCTGGGCAATGCATATTCTGCACCCTGACTAGTTTTCTTGTGGTTGTCTAGTGCAGCCTGACACACATGCATGGGTGTATCGTCTGGCGTATAATGCATGCGATAAATAAAAGTGCTCTGCTATGAAGCACTTTCATAAAGAAGTTTGCTCAATTATCAGCCTTTGTATCACTTCTATGGTACGCTTGATGCACTTGCGTAGACTATAGTAATACCAAATATATCCGTATGAGAAAACAAGTGAGGTCTTTCGTGTAATATTGGTCAGAGTTTGCTATTATTATTAAAAATTTAGGCTAATTTTTGGCAACAAATGGAAGCAAGCTAGTCATGATCAAACTTCAATGACTACAAATCGGCTGTGATAACATCTTTGCATATTTTTCAACTGGCAGCACCAGTATAAAAACTCGAAAAAATTTGTATTGACAGCTCTTCATTGTTCATACTCGTGACTCGGTGGTATTGGTTGCAGCGCACTCACCTTATTGCTCCTCGACTTTGAATATAGTACTGATATAGGAGCTATTGATTCCTATTCATAACAAATATCAAGTTCAAACTCACCAGCGATGGTTGTTGCTTATAGATGTCTGACACCACAGCCGTATCCAAAATGCAGGTACACCGTCCACCTGGGGTGTGTCGCAATCACGCCGAAACCGGGCTACCACAACCTGAAAAAAGGTTACCGTAACTCGAAAAGGGGTTGTGAGAGCGCCATCTGGCGACGAGCGGTGCAAGCTCAAGTACAATGAAATTCCGTTTTAATTTAAAATTTGTCATTATAAGTTGCAAGTAATTGGTATGATGTACTTATTCTGGTGCACAGAGTTTATTTATTGCGTATTTGAATGAATTTAGCACTCCTTTTATTCAACTTCGACGTTTGTGCCCGATGACCTGCACCACCGTAACCCGTGTCGCAGCCGTCAGTTGAGCTATGATTGCGACACGAGTTGCGACTGGCTGGGTCACCGGTGTAGCACCGGTAACACAGGAATGCTGATTGCGACACACCCCGGTACGATCTGTGGAAATGCTCGAGAGGGACAGAAAATAAATAGATCAGTGAAATGCTAAGCGGATAAACAAATTAACAGACGATGGTCTTTTCACAATGTTTAATAGAAAATTAAGTGCATGAAGTAGTAGCGAATACTTAATAGCTGAATCGGGAAAACAATAAAGAGTAATGTAATGGTTTCGGCACAAATCCGTTGCCTTCATTAATGACGGCAGGGAGCACAAGTTCTTGCATTACATGGTTCTTCATTGTGTTCGTAGTTGAAACTGACTGCCCTCAGAATACTACGATGACCTCTGCAGAAATAGGTGATGCAGTTTCACCTGCTTATCTACCCTCACTATAAAATACCGTGAATGTGAAATGTTACCGTACGTTTTCGGTATCTCTGCTCCTCTCCCTTTCACATTTGCAATTTTTTTATAGTAACACGAGAGCAAAGATTGTTTCCAGAATGTGCGGCTCCACCATGAAATAGCAGAAAAAAATGTGTTTTCCATTAATTGATGAATTGTCATAATTTTTCATAAATTTTTAATTTTTCGGAAACAATATTGATCCACAAAATTTGCATAAATTTTTTCGCACTGTGTGTATTCTATCAGCTACTGTTGTGTTACAACTCCACAAAATAGACTGAATTAATACTCGAGATTTTTGCTCGACTGTTTTACTTTTTTGAGCGTGATTTTAATTCATGTTATACTTATGCAAAGTATTGACAGAGAATTTGCCGCGGCAAGTAATCTGCGTCATAACGTGTCGTATAGTACATATTTCTCTGTGTCTCAGCGGAACGAATGTTAGTCGCGCCACATCTGTGGGAGAATATAGCCTAGTGGTATTCGGGTAGAATTTCTTCATATATATGAGAGCTGAATAAGAGATATACAACGTATGCATTAAACCAAAGAGTATGACGAGCCCTATGTACAAGTAATCGTTTTGAGAGATACGACTTGCACAATTCTGTTTGTTGGCGCAAGACGATGCAACCGATTCACGTTAATATGTTTGGAACTTTAATTTTGTGCAATTACCACTTGAAACTCAGTCTAAAGTGGTAAATCAAATGCTCGTGCTCCAAGATTGTTGAAGGTACTCAGACTGCAATGAAATAAATAGACTTTATTAAATATAGGAAGCCACAGAAACTCATACTTCGTCAATGAAAAATGAAATTGGGCGAATAGAACATACTTATCTTACAAGATATCTGAACGCGTGCGTTGCCAGGGAATTAATGGTTTCGTATAGGAATGTGTCTCCAGCAGCTGTTCAGTGAGGAGCGTGCCATGAAAAAGGACGCTGCAGCCTCCTGTAGTCCCATCAGCAACAACTGACAATGGTCCCTTAGCATAGTCGTGACGGCCATCTAATGAAAAACCTCAGTACTGGATCACAGGCCATTAAAAAGAGTCATTCAGAAACCTTGCTTTCGTTCAGCGCATGTTTTCTGGCTACGCAGTCATTCAGTTTAAATACTTTCGCAAATTTGGTTGGCACTTGCTGATGTATTGGCATCTGCAATCAACTATTTTCATGAGAGTTAGGCTAATAAAAGATTAAAAATAGAGAGACAACCTTGAAATGTGTTACTCTGCGTTACATCAGCTTTAAACCGGCAGGAATTGAGCTGAAATGTGGATTGTGAAACCTGAATGCTCCGCTATCAGCCTTAACTCGATAAGGAGCAGCGTTATTCCTAGTAGACGTTTCAATTAGCGCTGTGCCTTTGAGAAACCGGCATTTTAGTTAGTCCTTATAAGGTTAAACTGTTGTCAACACAGATAGCAGAAAACCTCGTAAAAAAAACAAAATGCAGACACCATAGCACAACCTCAGGTGATAAATGTGTGAGCGGCACTGAGCTCCCAAACAGGCGCCTCATGGACACACACAACTAGAGCCTCACGCTGTCGCCTACACAGATTCGCTTCCACTTTGCTACAACAGACTATAATGAGGTAACTTTTTGCAAAGCTTCAGCTTACTTGAAGCAGCACTAAATTGATTGAAGAGGAATTTTCGAAAGCGCTGTACGAACAGAGCAGTGATTTTTATTCTATATTACAGTTACTTCTAAGTGTGCGTGTTTCGATAACCCTTTAACAACATCATTTTTTTTAAACGTTGGTAATAATCTACAAACATTAGACAACTACTGTATGAATTCAGTCGGGTTAATGGGTTAAGGAGTTAAAGAAGTGCTATGAAACCCACTGTGGGTTGCCCAACTGAAGCCTAGAAGTACCCTTCACTGTACATATACGTACAACGCCAGGAGTCGTCGTAATTAATAACGAGCATCTACAATACGCTTATCTTGATCAAATACACTGCTGATAGACATGTCATGAATCATTTTCTCTCAATGGAATGAAGGCGTCCATATCTACCTATTTTTGGTTAGATATACGAATCCTAGCACAACTTTCACCCATTAGCTCTAACTGAAGACGAGGTTGACCTTAGATACCCAGAAATCATACAACACAGGCAGTTTATTCTTTAACGATCTTCTCTTCGTATTGTTCGGTAATAAAGACGTCAAAAGCAAAATTGAAGGTTGAGTTTTATTGCGCAAAAGATTGATAAGCTCTCTTTGGCATCAGTCCGGAATATTCCTGCAGGATGATATTGTGAAGAAGTCTTTTGTACAAGTGCTATCTCCGTCGTATTCTCTGCAAACAGCTGCGAACATATAAAGCGGAGATGAAATTAGACATCTAGCAAATCTTCTTTGGCATTTAGAAATTAGCTACATAAATCAAAGACAGGAAAAATTTTGAAAAATTATTTGCAGCTCTATATATTGACATAAAACAGTAGCAAGATCCTTGTTTATGTAAAAAATTGCTTGCTCGTCAGAGAACATATCTTTTCAAAATTTCAATCCTACCCTTGGTATGCTTTTGAAGCGCTTAGAACTATCATAAAATGCATTCGGTTTGAGTTCTACTGACGAGCTATAGTAAAGCTACGATAAAAAACAAGAGTACTTCTTTGTACCTCCATACAGAAATATGTTCTCTTTTCAAATGACTATTGAATATAGTTTTAAACTGTAAATGTAGCTGATGATAAACATGAAGTAATGATACGAATTGATTTTTAGGTTTTCAAAATCAATCTAACTGCTCACATGTGCAAACTGATATTGGGAGACTTCATGAATCATTTTCAAAAGTCATTTCAAACCAAAAGGGAAATAGCTACAGTCATTGACAAAACAACTCTGAATGTGCAAGTGCAACTATTATCAGAAAAATGGCTCAGTCCAACTTCATACAGACGTTCAATTATACTCGTACGCTCAGATCCTTTTACAGATCCTTTTTCAACCAAATGATATTCAGAACTGGAGGGTGTTAGTCAAAGATAACTATAGCCAAGCCAGAAATCTGTTATACTGTAGTTCTGTCTTCGCTATTGTTATCTCGTTTAACGGTAGTCTGATGAACGTGTCATCAAAGGTTCCTGCTGCTGTATTGGAACAATATGAGAAAAAAACATCCCCTTCATCAATGGCTAAGCATTGCTCCAAGTCAAGCTATCGAAGAGCCTACTGGAGGTAAAGAAAAAACCAGTATCGGTCTGTGGACAAGCCAGCTGTAGGGCGATGGTCCTGATGAGTGTCTTTTACGAGTGTCTTTTGTCAGGAAATGTGAAATTATGATGTATCAAGTAAACGTAGTTCAGACGGCGCCATTTACTCTCATTACTACGAGCAGAAATGAAAGAATACGACTGACTTGTCTCGGTATGTTCGCTACAAATTGCTTGGACATCAATAAGCCCCGGCCAAACCATATATGATTGTTATCATTTGACAACCGCAGAACTGAATGGAGCGTTGTGCATTTGGTGGAAATGAGTCATCATTTGAGTGTAAGAAGCCCAAGGTGGCAAATGTCAACCTATAAACTTTTGTAGCGAGAGCTTCCTCCTTCTGTGTGTGTAGCACTCTAGCGAAATTTAGATGGTGGTGGTGTAGGGTCAATGATGTAGTTTCTACTTAACCCTTTCAAGAAACTCTACTCTTTCTCTTGTGATAGCCTTATATTCTGCTGTAAAGGATATCGTAAATCATCCAATAAATTATCTTTTCAAAATTAAAATTGATAGAGTTACTAAGGGATAAAGTCAGGAGTATAATGTTACAACTTTAAAAAAAAAAAAATTATCTCAGGAAGTGGCATCATTTATAACATTTGCTTCAAATTTTTTATGTTACTCACGTAAATTTTGCAAATTATAACCCTACAGTACGGTATTTTGCGTTCTATTGTATATTTGGTTAAAAAGTATACATATAGACCATCAATCGTTATGTTCTCGCATCACTCCGGAAGACTTTTTAACTCTTTTTGGAACGTTTAATATAGACTACCGAACGGTAAAAAAAGATGAAATATGATGAAGAAAAAATCTATCTGGTATATATAGTTAGCTATATGAGTGGGTAATGTGGCCTTCTGAAGAAGTTATATACTACACGAAGAAAAAGAAAGTTCTAGACTTGACAAATTATTCCAGTCTGGTGTTTTTCCTTGCCATTGAGTCACATTAAGTAAGGGAAATAAAGTTACATAAGGCTGCAACCTGGGATACAGGAGCGTTCAGTTTGGCTCATAGTAAGCTATAGGATGCACTTTGAAACCCTGCATGAATCCCGAAATTAAAAGACGAAAAGCCAATGCGTCTCGAATGACGTAACAAGTTGAATGGTGCAATACTAAGTATGTTACTCTGTAGAGCTAATAAATACAAACAGGTTGGCAGAGAGCGCGTCGATACGAAGCTTATATAGCACTACTGCTTCACCATCTTCTGAAGCTCCTGCTTTCTCTGAATGACATTTTACGTGCGCTACACTGCAAGGTGCAGTGTACATGCGATGCTTAGAGGCTGATGAAGTAGTCAAATTATTTTCTATAGACCCTTGAATTGTAAACTGCATATGTGACTGGGATTGGAACTTTCACAAGTTATACCAGCAGTAAAAGGACCGATGTGGTGTAAACCGCGGTTCCGCTTGTATTGTACCGCTTGCTATTACAGAAATATACCATTCAATTTTGAGAGCACCTTGCAGTGCAAAGTTAGTCAAAAAGACTACTTTCCCTTTGGTTAGGCTTAATAACAAAGACGGTGGTCAGATCCTGGGCTCCAGGTCAACAGCACCGGGGAGGATAAAACACAAGGGACCGCAGGCACGTTGCAATAATGAAGGTAATTCCTGGCAAACAAGTCCTGATCGAGGAGACAATGAGCTAAGGCAGGAAGACGACTCGAGGGACTGCGGAGAGTCCGTCTTCGAGACACGTCCCTGCAGGTCTTAACAAGTGGGACGTGTGAAGTCGTGGCCTGCATGTGTGAGGTATGTGTCTTGCCAGAGATGTACAAAATATTTCTTTATCGTATAAATTTTCGGACAACACAAACAACAGCTGACCCAAAAATTTCATCTGCATATTTTGGACGGAATACAGATGTGATGTTCTCACTTCTGTTGTGGATGGATGGTAACGCAGTTCACTCTCAACTGTGAGGAATCGAAGTAAGAACAAGTTCACTTCTACGCCACCTGGTGGCAGGAGGATGGAATGGATTAATAAACTACTTTTGCATAGATGGGAGAATGGCTCCCGTAGAAGTAACATCGTGTTGTCGACGATGCGTTAGCGGAAATCTGAGTTGATGCATGGAGCAAAATTTTGTTTATTTATGTGAGCCAAGGTTAAGTAAAGTAAAGTCAACTTAGACCACACCCTCACCTGGGAAACCCACATGTACTGGTTTGTGCTGCGGGTGTAGGCCCACTGGCCCTAGATGAGTAAGTGTAGTCGAGTCGCCCTCGGGTCACCAAGAACTATGGCACCAATTTGACGGAAGGAACAAATGACCCGAGATTTACTTCACGGCTACTTCACGAGCGACGCATGCGTGACTTCAGTGGGCACGGAAGATAGGATATTTCATAAGGTTCAGTGCATATATGTAGACGGAAGCGAGGAAGCAGCGTTTCATCCACTATTCATTTCCACGGTAGCAGCATGCTTCCATTCTCTGCTCTAACACCTTGTATCGCTCGCCGGTTCGATACCCGGCCTGGCACGAGCTCTTTGCAGATCTTGGTGTGCTGACTCGGCAGTTGTGTGTGCATCCACGGCACCGTGGTGGAACTGCTTTCCTCAGAGATGAGGGGAGTGGGGGTCTCGGGTCATTTGTTCCTTCCGTCAAATTGGCGCCATAGTTCTTGGTGACCCGAGGGCGGCTGTGACTACACTTACTCATCTAGGGCCAGTGGGCCTATACCCGCAGCACAAACCAGTGCATGTGGGTTTCCCAGGTGAGGGTGTGGTCTAAGTTGACTTTACTTAACCTTCAGAGTGAGGAAGCCCAAGATCTTAGCTGCAGTTACGGGCAAGTCAAGTCAAATGGGCTGGAGTTAGATCGATTTTGACGAGCTAACCGAATGCGTCCTAAGGCACGTTCAATAACTGGGGCCGAAATTGGTCCTTCAGGCCTCGACTTACCCGAACCTTCTCTTTGACAGGTGCCCTGGATTCAACTCGTTGGTCCGAGTTTCAGACGTTGAGCCCTTAATCAATTACCTGTGAAACTTTGAAGAACTCAATCTTACTCCATAACAGCTAGAGAGTTCCCAGTTGGTTCAGCATAATCGGGCTGTTTCTCGCAACTACAACACGATTCAAAGTGACGAAGCTAAAGTTCTTATCTGCATTTCTGGACAAGTCAAGTCAAGTGGGCTTGGCTTAAATTGATTTTGACGACTCAAACGACAATTCCCTTAAACGCGCGAGTTTGACCGGCGACCTTCCGTCGAAGTAACTTAATCCACGTAGTCTTAACTGGTACTGCTCTGCAAGATTGAATTTATAGCTTCCTGAAGAACAATGGGTTTGCGAAGCTAGCCTAATGCTCGATTTGAAGTGACGAATTTAAAACTCATAACTGAAGTTTTGGACAAGTTTAGGCTATGAGGATTAGTTTATCTCAATAGAAGTAGGCCCATCAAACACGTCATTACTTTATTTTATTTGATAAAACTTGCTAGCTAGCTTACCGCATGTTTCTGAATATCCCTTGAATTTAGAAATGGCTTATTGGGAAAAGCAAGCGCGAGGCCGCGTCTCTTCAGTCGCAGTGGAACTTGCACCAAGAGTCTTAGATCAACAACACAAGACGATTAGCAAGAAGTTCTGAAGATTGGCTGGAGGTCCGACGAACAGATGGGCCACACGGGAATACAAGATGATTTGCAGCCTGATCTGGGACATGTCCCTGCAGCATTCTCTCCCTCGGTCTGCCACACTTCACCAAATAAATGAAATTACTTCTTTGGCACGTGTCCGTTGATATATTTTGTCCATTTGTTCTGTGAGTTATTTACTCACCTCAGATCACAACAAGGACTTCAAAAATCTAACAGGGTAGGTATTACTTTTGCGTTACTTGCTCTGCCTGCATAACGTGTTCCGACATGTCTTTATGTCTTCCCTTTTCAGTCAAACTGAAGTGATCGAAATGGTCTGGCTATTACTGGCACATGCAACTATGTAGGTAATTATTCAAGCTAGAACTTGTGCTATAGCAGTAGGTGAAATGTTGACTATGAACAAGAAATATTTTTCCACCTTCCTATATGCATATATGGGTTTCATATATAGAGAGCGAGTGTAGCAGAAAATATTTCGTCAAAGAAAATTGCTTATTAGTGAGCAAGTGATACAACTAACATAAGTTGAAAGGCTAGTAAATATCATACGTTAATGATGAAAACAGTTGAGAGTGCTAAATAGAGTGTCTAATTTTCCCAGACGTATCCTTATCGTTTGCATTTTACTATGTAATGCTATTCACAATACGGCAAGTGATGATGTTGATATTCACAATTTCAGCTTAAAAAAAGTCAACGCTCATTATATCTTACTGGTGCAATACTGAACGTCATTTAATATTATTTCCCGTAAACTTTGCAAATTACATGGCGTAGTCGAAAGCAATTACTGCTCTGTCTATTCAGTCAACAGAATGTCCAGTCTAAAAGATATTATATTGAGGAAGGCTCTGTGGAACCTAAAGGATATCTTAGCAGATCTTCTTATAAAGATTTGCAAGTTAACTACGATATGTTTTCCGAATAAACCATTAGCGATATAAAACAATTACAGTGTGATTCCTGAATTCTCTGAGCTTTCGCACTCTTCAATGAACGCATCTTGGGGAAGTTAGAGGAGCCGATATTACATCTCTTGTTACATCCTCCTCACGTGAAGCAGACTATAAGTACACCTTACTATAATGTAACTATAATGTACTGCACATAATACCATGTATCAACAAACGACGCATAGGGTGATCGTTGTAAATTGTTGTAATCTTTTTAAGCAGTTAGTGAGCAATAATTGTGTTTTTCCTAATAGTTGTTGGAATCGTTGCGTAAGCGTTAAAGCTTTTGGCAGATGCATCACACGCTGACGCTATCGGGCATCTTGCAAGTCTTTCTCCATTAAAGCGCCGAGGTCGCAGTTAAGTGTTCTGCCCACGCCACATCACATCAATATTGTGACATAAGGGGAAAATTTTATATATCTTATACGCCAGAGATTCATCAAGCGTCTCATCCATCAGTAAGGCCGCCATGTAGAGCTTCAATTACTGTCAATTTAGTGTCGTTGGCAGTGAGCCGCGTGCGCCATCTCATCCGTAAAACATCGAGCCGTAAAAATGATTAGAAATAATAAAAGATCGACCAACAATGCCGATCACAAATGACCAGGACAACTCACCCTCCCTGCTACAAGTTGCTTATGGTTTCGTGGCTCTCTGGATTGGAGAAATTAGTATTACACTTTTATGTATATCACAAACACGCAGCACCTAGTATGACAGTTTTGGAAGCGTCGCTCAAGTGGGTAAAATAGATTTGTAAAAGGCTGAGGATCCACTATGAGAGAATAGTTTCATGACCGAGTTATTTTGTGGTTTAAAAATGCCAAAGAAATGGCTCATTTTGTGTTGTACCTAGTGGCTCTCTCTTATGTTTTATTTAGCTATGAATTTACAGACTAGAAAAAATTCCGTGATTCAAGCCCAGGTTAGAAAAGAAGTAAAAGGATGCTTCCCTAAATATTACGCCTAGAGTACAATTATACACCTTCCTTTATGACACTTAAGGGCCGCGGCTAATAACAACACTAAATCCAATAAATACTTGTCCAGGATAGGCTATACGCAAAGGCTGCGGACAAAGCTTACTTCTACCCACAATGTAGAAATTCATTGATACAGATTCAATTTCAGTGTCATTTCTTGTAAACTTCGAAGGATGATCATCGCACGTTAGTCAGTATGATGTTAACAGATACTATAATGTTGTAACTAAAATTCTAAAGAGTGAATAAGTAAAAATCAAAAATACTCAATTTTGTATTTACTCTACGCAAAACACCTGGAAAGACTACACACGATGTGAGGTTCCACATTGATAAGGACATAACACTGACTATCCCTGGATCAAATCACAGTCATATTAATCTAGCTACCTACTGTAATACAGGACTTTTTTTATTAAACACAGCAATTGGACATCTATCTTTCAGTAACTGTAATCGACAAGCGTGCTTTTGAAACTATGCAAAGGTTATACCTTTGGTACATTTGTATTGTGTAAAATTAGTATGACGGATCTTTTATAGTGGGATGAAAGTGGAAGCAAAATACTAAAAGATTACAGAAACCTTTGCCGAATGCTAATGCCGCAAGAATGCGTATCGCATCGAACACGAACGTTAAAATTAACCATACTCTACCTTGATATCTTGAGGATTCTTCGGATAAGGTTCAGGTGGCGTTACTCTAGCTGCTCATATTGTGAAGAGGTGATACCACATTTCATGACCAGCGGGAATGCCAGAAGCGAGTTATCCGCACATTGTACGTTGCCACTTTGAGCTGGGTATCGAGTCAGTAACTTAGCAGCAAACCCCAAGTAAGAAATTTTTTTCGCATAAACTGGTTCGTGCTGCAAGCAGATGCCTGCTGGAGCCAGGTGTGTGGACGGCTGCAGTCAATAACCGATTGCTAGAGCTATATCTTCAATGACTAAAGGCCCCAAACGACTACTGTCACCCCCTTCCCTCAACATCCTCTTTTCTGGCTGATCAGTGACCCACAGTAGCATCTAATGCCAAATGCTGACTCAGCAAGACTATAGCTCAGCAAGAACTCTCTTGACTGGCAGAGAGGGTGGATTTTCTGTACTAGAGTGTTCGAGACTGGCACTAACATTTTGCCACTGTGGGTAAATGCAATTCTTGAAAATACACCTTTCCACTTTTAGACGATGAAAATTATCTGAAAAACCGAAAGAATTAGTTAGAGGTAAACCATATGGCACCAAGGTTATGCGTGATTTTGCACTTCAAATTTACCTACAATGTTTGCTCTCATCCCCGATCAGACGGTGGCGATCACGTCGGCGGCGACGGCCTACGCGTTAGTGCTTGACGTGATCCTAGATGTATATAGCGTGAGCGCGTATTTCCATCTACACTTATTGAAACGAATATCTATCAGCTGATTTGTAGTCCCTTATACTTAGAAAAATACGAGTAATACTCCGGCATGGTAACAAGTAACTAAAATCAATTTTATGACATATTCAGTTTTAGGTACGAAAAAAATCAAACTAACAACTAAGGCTGTTTATTAGTTCTCCTCCACCTCTTCCGTTTTCACCAGCTCTTCTCCTATTTGAGCTCAACTAAGTCCACGCTGTATTCTATGAAGGCGATCATAATTATGGCTCTCTCGGGGCTTAGGATGTCGCCGCCAACACTAAGAGCAAATTCGATTGGGTAATAAAATAAAGCCTTCCTAGATTGACTTGTCCAAAACATCAAACAGGTGCCATGGCTTCGACCAAGTGATTCGACTTTCAAACGTTGACTCGTAATCGAATATTCGTAACACTTCTAAGAACTCAATGCTTACTCCTTAAAATAGAGATTTCAGTCTGCGCAGCATAATCGGATTGAGCCTCACACCTGCTACACGATTCAAAGTGACGAAGCCAAAACCCTATTTGCCGCACCGGGCAAGTCAAGTCGAATGGGTTTGGCTTAGATTGCCTTTGAAGATCCAATCGAACGCGTCCTAAATATCCTCGCCACAGTTGCAGAGTTGAAGAAGGAAGTATTTTGTGTCATATACAAAAGTCCACCTGGTCCTCCCTCTGGGCAGGAGCTACAAGACCTTTGTGAGATGGATCCTCCAAAGTCTTGATGAGGACCTCACCAGCTCTTCCCTCCATCTGCCACGGGCTTCATCAAGGACAAGATGATCAAGGAATACCGCGTTCTCAGATATAGCTCCAGGCGCCTGGTTTTTGAGGACCCACACCGTCAGGTCTTCCCCTCACACTTGAAGGAATTCTTGAGCTCCTTGACAATTGCCTCTTGCTGGAGCTGTTACACTGCCAGGGACATTCCTCCTTAGGACAGTCATTGTTGTGGAGTGGACACAGGAGGCCATAGAGCTTTCCCTGTCCTAATACAGGTGGCCAAACCTTGTGTTCTCGGTTCCTAATCAGGACCACTATAGGAGGCTCGAAATTCTAGAGGTTCTCACGGTCTCTCTAGCTTCTCTTTCAGTAGCCCTTCATGACATGATTCTTCGTGTTGACTTGATATTGTCCTTCTTCTGTAGCTCGTGTGCAGAGCTTTCATAGCCCTAGCAACATTTAGGATCGCCGCGGGGCCGCCCAGAAGCTCAATTGAGGTTTCAGCTTCTGCGGCCCTAATTGTTTGTGGGGAGGCTCCATCGCTAGGAGCTATTCGAAGAAAATCTGAGAATCAATTACTTGCAAATTCAATTATAGGAAACCAACAGACAATACCGATTGTAGGATGTATGTAATTTTTTGGTGAACTAATAGGAAACAACTAAGTATAACACTTTTGAGCTGTACTGCCAGAAATCAACTTTACTTCATGACAGAATAACAAATTGCAAATATCCTGGTATCGTAGTATAGAACTGTACAGCATCGTCACTATAATGGCGCGAGAAGCCACTGTCACAGAGCACAGAGCACTTTTGCAGTGCTAATAATCGATCATAAAACAAAAATTTACCGCAATTAACAATAATTAATACAGTCCATATATGCCCGATAGGCAATAACATTGACACTGAAAATACGCATGCTCCGCTGCACTTAATTTATCTGTAATCTAGAATTATTTTCTTCGCAAAAGTAACCTTATTTCTTATTTATTTGTTACTACGAACTTTTTCTAAAAGAGCTTACTATGAAAGAGAGAAATCAAATCAGCAAGAAGTTCTTATTTATGATCTATTATCGTAAAGAAATACTACATTTCAATTTAATCTCGCGGCTAATGCCTCTGAATCAGGTATAGTGGCAAAAATTGTCACTTAAAGCGTTAATGGAGTTAACAGATATATTCAAAACCTGTAAATACGGAACCGCCATGATCGGAATCCTATAATGATTGTAATTTCAGTTAAGGGTGTCCCCAATTACTGGAATGCCAAAGCGCTGAATCCCTACAGAAGTTGGTCAGTCTATGGTTGCCATTGGCTCGCTCAATTAGATAATCAAAGTTGATCTAAGCCAATCTCACGCGTCTAAAACTTCAGACAAGAGCGTTGATTTCGCCACGTTAAATTGTGTTGTATGCCCTAACATGCGACCCATGCACGCCTGCAAACGACTGCAAACTCTATTTTATGGGGTATCATTCAATTTACGGGCGTTTACTGGGAAACTGATTCAGAGTTAAGGAGTACAATTAGATGTAACTGGGTGAAACCCAGGAACCTGTTTAAAGGTTCTTATAAAGGCTTGGCTTGCATCAATTCTAACGAGCCAATCCGACGAGTCCCATATTACACAGATTGGGCTGCTTGCTACAAAAGTTTTTCCCTACAGCACTGCATTAGGAGAAAGAAGCCGTGCAATAAAATAGCACGACGTCGGTATCATGGCATTGAAAATGAATTAAATTCATGTCAGGCCTACTGTAACAAAATGATACCTTTACTTACGCTCAGTGGGCCTCAGGTACAGCTGCAAAATGTTCATTAGTGGACACAACCCTCAATTCCTTCTTGTAGTGCTAAGTATTAAGTCATCCGAAAGTTTACTAGTGGTTCTTGTCAAGCCTAATGACATGATGGCTGACATTCATAATCAACTATATTAGAGCAACACTATTGTGTTTATGAGGACACAACATTTGGAGAGCGCATTCACTTGAGTGCCGCCTCTCGTTGGTTCACGCAATAACGTATGAATTTGAATCACTCGTCACCAAATCTGCGAACGAAACTAGCAAAACTTGAACCCACTATGAGGGTTCAAGGGAAATTCTGAGGCAAATCCATTCCTTGCGGAGTCTGGAAACCAATGCTGCTCACTTTTTGGATACGTCTGAGACATGAGGTGTTATATTATTAACTAGAACACTTTGAGAGTGTATACCTCCGCCAAGTAAAGCAACGGTAACGAAAAAGTCAAATTGGCTCTGAAACCATGATTTCTTTTGTATCAACTCCAAAATATAATCATTTGTGCCTGTTAATAATATTAGCAGTTTCTGCAATTTTTTTGAAGATCCTTTCACAGCTGCTGGAGTTATGCTGCTAACAAACATTATGACAAACATAAGTCAAACATACAAACGAGCCAACCGATCTGCACCAAAATTTAGTCATTTATATCTTTTAACATTACTATCAACTTCTGCAAATTTCATAAAGCTCCATTCAAAACTTTTTGAGTTATTGCGTAACAAACATTATGATAAACACAACTCAAACATAGAAACGAATCAACCGATCTCCTCCAAATTTTGACCATTTTGCCTTTTCCCATTATAAATAACTCCTGTAAATTTCATAAAGATCCATTCAAAATGTTTCGAGTTATTGCGTAACAAATATTATGACAAACATAAGTCAAACATACAAACGAAACAACCGATCAGCACCAAAATTTCGTCATTTATATCTTTTAACATTATTGAGAACTTCTGCAAATTTCATAAAGATCCATTCAAAAATTTTTGAGTTATTGCGTAACACATATTATGACAAGTACAACTCAAACATAGAAACGAATCAACTCATCTCCTCAAAACTTTAACCATTTTTGCCTTTTCCCATTATAAGCAACTCTTGTAAATTTCATGAAGATCCAACCAAAACTTTTTGAGTTATAGCGTAACAAACATGATTTATGACAAACACAACTCAAACATAGAAACCAAATCTGCCAAACTGCTCTAAAATTTGATCATTTATATCTTTTGACTTTACTAACAATTCCTGTAAGTTTCATAAAGATTCACTCAAAACTTTCTGAGTTATTGCGCTAACAAACATAAACTCAAACACAGCAACAAACATAGGAACGAACAAACAGATCATCACAAAAATTTGGTCATTTTTTGTGATACACCTAACAACTCATGTAAATTTCATAAAAATCCCTCCATAATTTTTCGAGTTATGGCATTGAGAAAAATGAAGCAGACAACAAACAAACAAACAAACGGATAGACGGATCTTCACCAAAAGTTAGTCATCTGTTCCTCCAAACATACATAACAATCCCTGTAAATTTCGTCAAAATCTGTCCATAACTTTTCGAGTTATCTTGGTGACAGATGGACAAACCCGCCGAAAACATAACCTCCTTGGCGGAGGTAATTAATAGCGTTTCTTGGTCCTGTTTTGTGGTCAGAAGTAAATTTACTTCTGAAGTAATTTTTGGCTAGGTTGTCCGTTGCACGAGGCGGTTCAACGAAATGACCCGTCATATTCGAAACAATAATAGTTTTGAAATCGTGACGATCAAAAACTTACTGGATTCATACTTTCTGAAAGTAGCAGATAAACCAGTTGCAAGCAGCTACGTGCATCGTGGTGATAGCTTGCTGTAAGTCTCACGCTGGTCATGGAGTGCAATAAAGCCCCATAGCAAGACGAGTCGAGGGCATGAAGTCACCTGGACCTCGCCCGAAGAACTTTGCAAGAAATCAAAGATCATACCATCAGCACAATGCATCCTTCGAGATCGTACCAGAATCACAACTACAATATATGCATCAACAGTGATGGATTCCAATAAAAAATTCCATGCCGCTATTTGGACGACCAGTTACACTAGTCGTGCACTATACTGTGTCCATTTCATTAAGGCAATTTGGGCGTGGTCAAATTCCACTACAGCGTTGCTAAATGTATGGACATTTCTGAGATTTCTCAATATTCAGGTAGTAGGCGGTGCTAAAATATGGGCCGAACAAAATCTCAGAAATGCCCATAAAATTGGCAACGCTATAGAGGAATTTAACTACGCCCAAACTACTTTGACAAAATGGACAGAGTATGGTAATAGAATATATGACAAGGAGTGTGAACATCTGGCTATGAGGCACCGATGCATATTTTGTGTTGTCATTTGTGTCCAAAGGTTGCGCTAGTCAATATTAAATATCTGCGTGTGCCTCGCCTGGCAGTTCGTTTTCAGTATTACAAAAAAATTTACATCTCTATGAAGCAGTGACATAAGATGCAGGGAACTTCAAGTTCACCTACGCTTCTTCCCATGTTCAAGGTCAGCGACAAAAATATCATGAACGAGAAACAAATAGGAATGCTGTTAATTTAGCCTTAGAGGAAACAACAAGCGCAACGATAATTTGACTAAACGTTTGAACATTTTCGGATGGAAAGCCCTAATTTTAATATATCAGGCTGATGCGAAAGTAATGTTCAATCATAAAAAACTAAAGGCAAAAGTATGTTCTAGATGGCATACCACGGTGGGATGGGCTACATTTGGGTGGTCTGTAAGTTCCAATTATAGTGGTAATGGTAGGGTTCTCTAAAGTAAATGTTTTCAGAGATGCGGAATCACGTTTTTTATATATGTATATATTTTTTACTTTTTTCAAAGTCAAATCACTTACCATTTCGGAAGAGGAGAAAACCACCTACTGCAACTTCTTCCCTAAATAGATTTTTTGTTGCCACACTCGCATCGACACCTTGAAATTCGACGAGTAAACCTTCTCTTACGTGAGCGTTAGGTTTGACAAATAATGCGCAAACGTCAGATAATCTCAAAGAAAATTATTATGATTAAACACAGAGTTACTTTATATCTACAAGAAGAGGTTAAAAAGTTAACTAGAGCATTCTAAGAGCGCATGCATCCGCCAAGCAAGGAAACGGTAGCGAAAAATTCATATTGGTTCTGAAACTCTGATTTTCTTTTTATCAACACCAAAATCTAATCACTTGTGCCTTTTAACAATATTAAAAGTTTCAGTAATTTTCTTAAATCTCCGTTCATAACATGCTAACACAAATGCTGACAAACATTAGTCAAACACACGAGCAGACTACCGATCATCGCGAAAATTTAATCATTTATGTCCTTTAATATCACTACCAACTCCTGTGAATTTCATAAAGATCCATTCATAACTTCTTGAGTTATTGTGATAACATGCACAAAATTGAACAAAGTAACAAACAAACGAACGAACATATCATCACAAAAATTTGCTCATTTACTATTTGTAATATACCTAACAAATCAAGTAAATTTTATTAGAATGCGTCCATAACTTTTGACTTATGGCATCAAGAAAAATTAGGGAGCTAAACATATGAACGAACGGATCTTCACCAAACGTTAATCATCTGTTCCCTTAACATACCTAACAATCCCTGTAAATTTCGTTGAAATCTGCCTAGAACTTTGTGAGTTATCTTGATGACAGACAAACACTTAACAGACAGACAAACTCGACGAAAACATAACCTCCTTGGCAGAGGAAATAAATTTGGTCTGAAGAAATTGTACTGGAAATCGGTCATTACTTCTGCACCAACCTAATATATATATATATAGGTGCAGGAAGTAAAGAGTGTGTAGGAGGACTCTACGGGACTAAAATAAAACTTAGATGTAACCTCATCTAGCCTCTTTATGTCACATGCATCTACGAGTCGAAGTATTTGGGTGTCAGGCCTTAGGCCTTCCTGGGTTGGGCTTTAATCTTAACCAAGAATATAAGCAGTGTTGTATTCTTGACACCAGAGGAACCATGAGAGCAGTTATTGCTCAAACTTTCAGAACTTGACGACAACCATTTTACCGTGTTTTGTGTATGGGTGCAGCTCACGATAGCTGGCCAGTCAGTCAGTAGTGGGATATTGCATGAATCGAATCGATAAAACTACCGTGACATGTTTAATTATGCTTTGTGAAGAGAGCACTATGAGCTGAATATGAAGTGTAAATAAGGCTTTATTTCATAGAAGAAGGTAAATCACGACGCCATGCCAGCCCAATTCTTGCCTTTGGTGCTGTGAAAGTTTCCACCAGCCTCCACTGTAAGTTTCTTTTGATAAACGCTTGTTGTCTAATTAGTCAATGTTCTCTTCATTTATTTATGTGCTTAAAGGATAGAATTTGTAATTTATACGATTTTTCTGGCGAAATTAATTAAATACCCATAGGCTGCTTAGCCGTACAATTCGTCGATGTGACGTCCCTGATGACGTCATTTTTTGGGCTAGTTTCACGTGAGTCCTCCCGTTAAGCTCTTTGTATCCTTGATAGGTGATATGGACAAATGTTAATAGCACAAATAAGTAATGTCGCTCACAATTTCATAGCTGCAATAGTTGTCACGCTGGAAAAAAGCAGAGCAGTTGCCCCAGTAGCAACATACCCATGGAGGTTGAAACGCTTATTACACAATGATAGCCAAACTCTGCTCTATGTTAAAGCATATTTAAATGACTACCTAAGTTGTCACACTGGTGTTACCTCTAGTAATATTGTAAAACCAAGAAATCTAAATGATTCTTATGAGAGTTACGGCACTTGTGTATAGGAGCCCATGATTTATCTCACCGACTCTAGTGATGAAAAAATTATAATCATAACAAAAATAATAATTTCCGGGATATTCACAAATTCCTCATCAGATAAAAAAAATTGTATATATGTATTTTTTTCTCACGCTTGTCCGGGAGAAATCAAATGAGGGTAACGATCTAGCATCTATAGGTGCAACGAATAATTATTTCATTCCCTTGAGTGTCATGTCTTCCCCGCGGCCATCGCTCGTGCTTCGCAAGCCCCAGGTTGGCAGAAAGTTACGGGGTGTAAATTGCAGCGCGTTCGAAAATGTGGCTCCTCACTGACGCTCTCTTCCGTATCAATTGCGTACGTCAGGAAAGGCTAAGAAATAACCGTTCAATCTTTTGTCTTGTAAGACCATCTGTTACTGAGAATTACTGTCCGTTTCTTGAGCGAGCGGAACT
>LQNS02277275.1:11350923-11368741 GCA_001587735.2 Parhyale hawaiensis | reverse complement strand
AAGATTAATGGAGTCTTCCCATTAGAAGAGCCGCCAACTTTCCCTCTCGTTGTCGTCCTCTTCGCTGCCTCTGCTGACTCTTCCAGCCCCCAAATAGTTGTAGGAAAACTAAAAAAATACATAATTTTATGCGTGCTGAAAGGCTTGATAGCTTGGCGGGCGAACATCAGCTGATGCTTCGCTCTGTCTAAATAAACACATTCTTTGTAATTTACAGAGTTGCAAAAAAATAATGAATTTGCAGAAAAAATTATAAATAAAAGTATTTATAACATGGAAATTAACAAACTTGAGACATGAAACTGGCAATGTGAATAGCATGAATAATAATAGGCATGATATCGCGGCTGCCAATTATAACGAAAAGGAAGTTTCATCTTCACTCCTGTACTCTTCATCCTTGTGGTCATGATTCTGCAGAGCTCCATTACACATTGATATTCTATTGACAAAATAGTTCAGTGTCAGCCAATCCCATATGGCAAACCATAATTTTTCTCCTATGTACGTGCTGCTGAGAACTAAGGGAGGTCGTATATTAAGATAAACGTTTAGAGTGGCAAGAAAATTACTTCTATATCTAATTCTCCTTTATAGTCCAACGAAGGCTGCCGTGACTTCAGCAACAAAGTATTCTGGGCTGCTGATACCTGAGCGCAACTAGGATTGTAGAGACAAATTAAATATCTGCTCTGGCGCTTAGTCAAGTCTGGAGTGGAGTGCAACCGTTTTCAAGCTGCCTATGCTAAACCCATTAATTATGTGGTGAACAGTATAATTTTTGCTTATTTTGAGTCTTATGGCAATGCTTGCTAATGGTTCTCACAGTTTTGAATAGCATTTATGGGTTAACTACAGAGAACTACAGCGAAAATCATGAAAGATACTGATCTTACAGATGAATGGGTACAAATTTTCATCCCATACTTAAATGCTAATAACTCGAGAAAAAATCTCCCAGGACGTCGAAAATTTTACAGTTTATTCATCAAATTTTAAGAATACACGTTTTATTCAATACGACCTCCTTCAGTTAGGAAAAAAACAAAGACAGTTTTGGAATCTTTGTAACATTCCTAACAAAACTACAAAGCCGGATTTTTCATTTTCTATTTCGTTTTCTTTCGTTTACAAGAATACACGTTTTATTCAATAGGACCTCCTTCAGCTAGGAAAAAAAACAATGACAGTTTTAGAATCTTTGTAACATTCCTAACAAAATTACAAAGCCGGATTTTTCATTTTCTATTTCGTTTTCTTTCGATATGCGATTTTCGATCGGTAGCTGATATACAGTAAAAAAGCCAAATTTTCGTTTTTGAGCTGTGATAAAAAAATATGAGGGCAAACTGGAAAATGCGGCTGTGTAGTTTTGTTAGGCATGTTTTAATGATTCCAAGTCTGTCTTTGTTTTTTATAGCATGAAAACTCATTGACTTCTATTCTGTTTTTTTTTTTTTGGTGGAAAAATTACATTTTACAGGATAGCCAAAAAACGAAAATTATTGTGGTGAAATGACATATAATGCACGTTTTTGGCTATGAATGAAATTTAAATGCTGTATTCATGTTGTATTAGCATTTATAAATAATATGCATGCATCATTTAATGATTTTTGACCCCCCCATCGGCTCCCTGTTAGGACCCCTCTTTGGGGGTCCTATATATACAGATACTGTATATAGGTATATATACATATATTTCCCATTATCTCAAAAACTAAGGACTAAATCACAACAGTTGTTGGAGAAACATGAGTTTGTTTTGCAAAAATACATATAATGTGCAAATTTTAGAACACTTGGTCCACAATGGATAATTTTGACCCCCTGCCCCCACCCCTAAAGATTTGGGCCCCTCCTTGGGGGTTCTAGTGCCCCTAGTCCCATAAAATTTCAGGACACACTTTCTCACTACTTAAGCACTTTTTTTCATCAAAAAGAAAAAATAGAAAATTCTGACCAAAATCGCTGGGTTTCGCTGGGTTGATCCCCTTTAGTTTGCGACCAGAAATAATAATCCAACGAGCATAGATCTGGGAAGTTTGAAGGCCAAAATTCTGTTTTCCAAATTCTATTTCGAACCTCTTCAACAGTTCAACAGTGTTTTGTACCGTATGGACTGGAGCAGAGTCCTGTTGGAAGATTAACTTCTTATTTGAAGCTTTGGTCTTCATCTATGCTACAAGTTTCCGTTTTCAAGACGTTTCAGTAGAATTTGGCTTCACTTTTTCGTCTTTGGCAAAGAAATGAATAAGGATATCGCCCTCACTTGAAACAATGCAACTCTCCAAAGGTACTTTTTTCATCTTCTCAGTTACAAGACACTCCCGACATTGGACACATGAGAAAAAGGTATTTCACTGCCCGGTGAACTGTAGGGATGCTAAAAGATCTTTTCTTAGCCAGTATTGCCATTGGAACTATTGAATTGGCTTCAGTACTTATTTTAAGACCAGCTAAATTGCGGGATTTGCAATTATTTTCCCTTGGTCTGTAGGTTGCCCTGACTTCGTACCCAGTGTTATCAAAACGCATACAAAAATCATGAACTGTCTGCCTAGGATATACAGGTGGGATTTTGCAATCATGGCTTGACTGTGACCTGCACAATGGAGCTCATAGATTAATGAATGTTTGACTGCTCCATTGCGTAGTGTTTGTACCTACTAACATTCTGAAATCCTTACTATTGACTGTGGTTATAAGTAAATGTGTGTAAGTGGCATAGGTTAGTGTTGCTAGTTTTAGTGTATTCGGTGTTGCCACCGTTTTCAAATTTGTACAGATTTATCTGTAAAACCCGCCCAGTAAAAAGTATATGAAGCTGGTATGAGCGGTTACGTGAACTTCAAAGATAACTCGTTGTTGATCCTCCCATTTTTCATGAACTAATACATGACAGGAGGCGACAGCAACAGAGAGGACTCTACCCAACTCGGGTGGCCTATGTTGCACCGCCTGGACTCCTCCTATAATCTCTTTTAAAGATTCTTTTCGTGGCGTTTGTTTAAGAAGTAGACTCTGCAAAAACACGGAATGCTGTGTGGCTATGCTAAATCTCAAATCTCTTAACCAATGCACTAGTATATAAAAGCAAGAGGAACGCAGATGACAATAATTCATCGTCCGTCCACTACAACAAAATCAGGCCCCAAACTACGGCAGCAACGGTACAGAAGGTAAGTACACTTCGCGTTCTAATTTCTTCATCCCTTTATACTGACTGGATGTGGCTTCGTCAAATTATCTGAGTTCCATGTCCTCTGTCCCACTTATATGTCTTGATTTCGCATCGTCCAATTGTAATTGTGCAAATTTCTCCATCCTCCTTACTGGCCGGATATGGCCTAGTCCGGTCATTCAGAGATCAGTTCCATGAAATGCAACTGCTACTTAGTTTCCAATTCCATTCATTAATGAAATATATGACACGGTGGATGCACACATGTAGTTCACATAAAATTAAAATTTTATACTACGACACAAAAAAGTAAAAGGCTGCAAGTGCATCACTAGAAAAGAAAATACGACATGATTGTACAGGGAGATACTCTCTACGGTACAGAAAGAATAGTAAAATATGTTATTCTTCTCATGACGATCGTCTGAACAATCCATGGAGATAAAGTGTTCTTTGTCGCGCTTTGCAAGCCATCGTTCCTAGATTGATCTTATTCTTTGCTTCAATTTTCCTTTTCTTCTCTGAACAGCTGTTTCTTGGAGCAGTGAATTATTTGCGCACTTGCCTCGTTTTGCTTGACATGCGACATTTTCCCTGCACTGTCCTCTCTTTTAGTCGCCATTATGGTTGATAAGTAGCTGTAGACTCTGAATATAGCCAATTGAACCTAGCAAGTGCAGCTTGCATTAAAAATGTGTGGTACTATTTTCTAGGAATATTTTTCCTCCATCTATGACTTGTCATTGTAACTATTGCTTCCTTTTCCGTGATTGAAGCCCGACCTTGAACCGTTACCATTCTGAGCATAATTATTTAATGCTAGTGCGTGGCAGGGAATAAAGCTGAGCGGAAATATTTCCTGAACTATTGCCGAACCTCAACTCAGGTATAAGAAAATTGACATTTGTTTTCACTAAATCTGTGGTCCGAAAGTAAATTTGACTATCTGTGTTAGCATCAAAACGCATTTGCTGATAGTGCGCTTTTGGCTTGCGCTTAAAAGTGTACAACGTTTGTGGTATAGTTAATTTGTTTTAGAATGGTAAGTTCTAGCTTTACAATACAAAACTTGCCCGAACTTTAAGCAAAGATTGCCTGCTTTATAGCTTTAAACAACAGGAGTTACCCAGTCTCTTTGTTAACTATTCGTTATTGTAATTAATGAGTCTAAAGTATAAGTAACGACACTCTTAATTAAGATAAAACATTCAAAGTTCATATGTACTGTGCGTTAATTGTTATACGTGTATACATGAATTCCCAGTATCCAGTACGAAATAGCTATGTAACTAGAACGCCTTTTGGTGTAAGACCATAACCCTCAGTAAGGGACAAATTCAACGAAGTCATATTTGATGAACGAGTTGAGAGCACAGCCCCAATCCCTGAGCCCCACCCAATCCCTCTTCAATACCAACATAGGAAAAAATAGAACGCCAGACGAACGCTAGACGATCTCCCGCGGTGGGGATAAATTCGCCCCGGTGAAGGAAAATTCAGTGCCATCATTTTTTATGGCCAGATATTCCCAGTATTTTGGCATGGGTCACATCGAGGGCAACCCACCAGACTCCCTGCAATAAATTATGATCATTGCTCAACTCCTTCGATCACTTATTGGGTGGACAGACAAATATAATACAAATATATTTATATACTTAACTCTTCAACGTAAACATTATCACCTCTCTCACGTCGTTCGCGGGGGATAACTAAGAGCAGAAGCAAAATCATGGGCAATGTTTTAAAAACTAATAATACGGTGATATAAAATTTTCTTTGATCAAATATTAATTGGCACTGCTACTACAACGCCCCAGAACCCAGTGAATTTTTCAAATCTTACGTGGTGACAGGGTTAGCTACATTCTTACCTCCACTGTAATTACGAATCTTGCTCGGGAAATCATATTTTTGCTCGGTGGCAAGGTGCACTGGATTAGCTATGATGTTTAAAACTTATTTCTGTTAAAAAACGTATGAGTCAGAGCGTAATATTGTATTTCTGTTTTCTCTTTCGGAACAATAGCGTCGTCTCTTTATTCTTACAGATAAAAGTTATACCATATAATGGTAGGAGGTTGCGAGTATAGTATGTTCGTGTTCTAGGTGGGATTAATGCGTTGATTGAAACATCAAAAGCAGCGAGACTCATCATCGCAGATTCCATTAAATGCCCCGGTGTTCTTATCTCGAAGATTCACTAACTTAACAATAAGACTGGCAGAGAGCCGTGCGACGGGAATTCTGGTAAAGTGCTGTATGAGGAGGGTCTGTAATTTGCTTATGACACCGTAGCTCTCAGGGCTCCGACTTTTCTTAACAAATGGTGTGCGCCGGACACCATTAACTTTGCACGCCGTCCCCGACAATCATCCGTAATGAGAGGCTTTGAGGCGAGCGTGGAGACCCATCAAAATTGTGATTATTGTCCTATTGTTCTGCTGTACGTCCCCTAACGATATTTATACGAATTAAATGTTTCATAAAGTAAAGGTTTGAGGTTCTTATATTATGAGCGTGTCGGAATAGATGAGCTCGGCTGTAATGACTGAAGTTGTGTAGAGGGATGTGCGTACGTACGCAGCTTGTGCTGGGAATCGCAGTGTTCGGATATGGAAGTTCACAAGCGTCAACGCCACACAAAAGAAATATATCTGGGCCGAACAGAAGGACAGAGATGATGTATGAAAGGCGCTATTTAAGAGCCGTGATCGACACCAAAGACTGAATACCTTTTGATGAACAAGAACTTAAGGATCTATCGGAACTGCAGTAATCCATACCACATAATGTACTCTCTTTTCAGAATCAACACATGAGACCATGTCTGTAAAGAGATGTCTCAAATGCAGCAATGTACATCAACCATTTGAACTCTCTCTACATAAAATTATAAAATGACATAGATAAAGTACTAAGGCATGTTTTATTCACAAATAACCACTTCAGCTACAATACCCATATAAATGCGTTTGCTTGTGTGTGCGAATGCGATAGCTATCCAATGTGAATGTTCTTATGAATTTAACCAAATAAAAATTCTACACGAGAAGAATAAAATAGCAGGAAACAGTTCAATATGTAGTGTTACCAGAAACAGTTACAAATTGGGTAGTGTAAAGACCCTGTTCCACTGCTTTTCTGCATGTTTGTGATTACCTTTAAAATTGGGGATATTTCTCCTTGAGCCTAATTCAAAATTTATCATTAGTAGTTAGTACTAGTGAAGTACATGTATGCTATTACTAATGTAAAATATAAATAAAGATACCCGCTCTCCTCCGTACGGGCCACAACTAATCGGGCACCACCAAGCTGCTAACAGTCAGTCGGATGACCGTCCGCAGAGTCGCAAATGGATTAAAAATGGATCGCAAGGATCAACCTCGCTCAATCAGATTCCGAGTTATCAACCGATCGACTGTTAGGACAGCAGGCGTATGAAGATGATCCGGGTCTAACAGTGATTCAGCTTCCGAAAGAAAAAATTACATAAGTGGTAAAAGCGTCCAGAGCCAAAATGAGCGAAGGAGGAAAATTTGAGGTAATTGCAAAGATCCCCGCTAACTGTTCGTAAGCAAGAGCAGCGTCAGAGCTCTATCGTCGTCTTCTTAATGATTTGAATAGCCATGTACCGTATATTTTTTTAATTCTTGTTATTCCCTTGTTGCATGCATGCACCTTATCACTATTTCTGGCTAATGATAATTGTCTGAATAGGACAAAATTCAAATCAGCGCCAACCAATTATTTTCACTTTATAAAGCTGATGACAAGCATGTAAAATGAAGAGAAGTTGCAAGAGGACGTTTGGAATATTAAATAGTCACTACGGTCAACCTATCTACCGATGCCCAAACTGCAGAATAATATAAGCACCAGCACAACATCACTACGTTTCAAATTAGAGGATTGTTGCATTAAGTTTATTCAAGAAACGATAACATAATGTAATTAGTATCTGAAAACTGATCACCAGTGTTAGTAGAGATGGAACGAGTAAAATTAATAGCAAAATTGTCTGACCACAAAATAATGAATTATAAATACTGCGGTATCACCTAAATACGCCTAGAGGAATAAGGCGTGTCATAATTATGAACTAGGTACTCAGAATCGGCGAATAAACACATTTAGCCAGTAGAAAATTAAGTAATTCTCAACTGCTCCGTGCTTTCCTTATTCCTGCACCAAACACACTTAGCAAAGTGCTAACTATACCTAAGTAAATTACAGAAAATCATGAAAATGTGCACTTTTAATCAAAAGCAAATAAGTATCCTAGTTTTTGATGCGCTCTGTGCTTTCCCCAGTCTTCTCTAGAGTCTAAATTCGCGGTGGAAAGTGCTAAAAGACACTGAGTCCTTGACACATAAGAAATGAAGAAATTTTTCTTGGAAGAAGCAACGTTCCTTATTTTTCGTGGTGTGCAGCAATTGACGAACAATCTTAGTTCCGAGAAAGCGTTTAAGAAAGGAGCGTCTCTGAGCGCGTCGACTACAATGCAGGAAATATCGCACCAATTCTCTTCACAAATCACCTGACGGTCACTACTCGAGCGCTGCTTCCCCAAAAATATCTCGAGAGAAAACCAGAAAAAAAAAACAATTGAATTTGTGAGAGTTGGGGTCCAGAGCCACGAGTGAGTCCCTGAAGCTTGCGCTCCTTCCATCAGCGAACGGAAGTGTCGGACAGATGTTGACTCGGCTCCCTCAGGGGAAAACTCGACGGACAGTTGGGTCTAGGGAAATTTCTTCGCTTACCTCTCTTATGCACTGACACTATCAAGACAATGTGTGTGTTATTGTGGTGCTTACAGCCATGGACATAAGCCAAGCAGTGAGGGCTCGGGTTACGAGACAAGAAAGCCACCACCTCGAGGAGCCAAGCAAATAAGCCGTCGCACATGGGACACAAACATCGGACGTGCTATACACACGGCGGGAAAGAGCGAAGAAAAGAATAGGATGCATGGAAATGTCTTCTTTGTGATTCGGTTGAAGTATTGAGGTTGTAGGTAGGTGACTACAAGAGAATAAATGTAAATAAAGCGAAAGAGTAGGCTGTACTAGCATTAATCGTTAGATCCTTTGGAAGATTTTCTTTACATGGTAACGAGAAATGACTTCAAGTCGAAAAGTGCTACAGGAGTAAGTAGATATCAATAGTTTTTGTCTGTTTTCAATAAATAATAAATATCACATGTATGTCATACAGTATCTATTAGAAATGTTAGCTTAATTAAAAAAATGTATAATTACGACACCTTATATGCTTATCTCTTAATAAAGAATTATCCTATTCTGTTCTTCTCTGTGAGCTATTTTGTTACAGGATAGTATATTTGGTTCATGTGAGCTCCGGTAAACTGATAGTATATGATTATCTCCCGTGAACAAAGTGAGAGAGGTGATAATGTTTTCGTTGGAAATTTAAGTATATGTATTTGTATATATATATATATTTTCTAGAGATGGCATAGATGTAGATTTCATTAGAAGCAGTTAGAGAGATTTTGATACCTACGACGCGCGTTTCGCTGTTCTCCAGCTCATCAGGTGGGAGGGTCAAAGTTGGTAAATTTAGTTCTTGAAATCTTGCGAAATTTAGAGAGGTTACCATAAGAAGGTGTAACTATGATACCGGCTTTCCCAAAAGTATAAATGAATTTCAAATCAAGCAAATGTTTCGTCAATTCTCAACTACAGTTTGTGGCGTAGACTCCAATTACTGCACGTTGCAGACACACAGATGTACCGAGGGCGACAGTTCACATATATTTGTATATACAAAGCATCGAGCTAGGACTCGATCTGGGGACCTAGAGATTACCACACCGACACTCTACCAGTAAGCCACAGCAGCTAAAAGCAACTCAAGCACACGAGGTGCTTGTGCTGCCCGCTGCATTCTGGCAAACATATTAAGGCAGAGCCGTACGTGTATATGAGGGAGCTGTAATATTTGTATATGTATATATATTTGTATATTTGTCTGTCCACCCAATAAGTGGTCTGAGGAGTTGAGCAATCTTCATAATTTTTTGTAAGAAGTTTGGTGGGATGTCCTAGATGTGACCCATGTCAAAAAATTGGGCCTAGCTGGCATTAAAAAATTACGGCGTTGAATTTTTTCCACCTCGGCAAATTTACCTCAACCGCAGCAGATCATCTGGAGAGTGGGGCGTTCTATTTTTTGCCTATGTTATTGTTGAAGAGCTAATCCATGGAAAGAATGCGGCTGTGCCCTAGCCTCGTTCATCAAAATGACTTCGTTCAATTTGTCCCCTACCGCGGGTGATGGTCTTACGCCATCGAGGCGATTAAGTATATTGTATCATTCGTATAAGTCAGAGCTACTTGTCATATGTACATGTATAGTCTCTGCTTGTAGGTGAGATACTAGATGGAGTAGAATGATTGGCACATATTATGTAATTTTATGACTTCATCAATTCAGTAGTCAAAATATTCTAAATAGCCTAAGTTTCATATGTGTGGGTAAATAAGGATATGACATGAACAGGTTTTACCTTCAAATTTTACCTAGTATGTATTACTGTACATAACATACCCGGTATGTATCTATAGCATATAAATGCTGTAAGTATATACCACTCTTCGTTCGATCCTAATAATCGTAATAGTTCTAGTAGCGAAAGTTCGCGTGCTTCTAGCATTTCTGAAAATCAATAAAACGTGTTTTATGCAGATGGACAAAATGCAAATACTTAATTGCCACGTAATTAATGCTTCATTATAGCTAGATTGCAGAATTATCAGGAAACTGTCATATTTCATTCATATCGCTCTCAACGCTTGAACACGTATAAATATTTTTAGTTTCTATAGTTTGCAAATATTCAATCGTCTTGCATGCAGCGATGCAAATGAAGCACACGATTACATTTTTACAAATTTGTACTCTCTGCATCTTCCTAACAGCAATAAAAACTTCATATAAATACAAAATTGCCGTTTTCATTGATGGGGGTTTCATTCACTTGAGTGATGTGTTAGGTTTCGAGATTTTTTTTTCTAGAGAGTCTTTACTTTTTGCTTGTAAACGCGATGGAGATATATGTATGCTTCGGAATTCATTAATATTTCTTGGACTGAGACGGCTCGTAACTGATCCACGACTTCCCCGATAATGGCATATGTGCTTGCCCTTATTGCTTCCAGCCCGGGCTTTTGACTGGTCGCAACCTTCCATTGGATCGCTAAAATGGATAGATCACTTCTTTGCATGTTGCAGCGGAGCTTGAGCACGTCATAGGTCAAATCGTTAATACAATGCTCGCTACAATCCTGAATTTAATCCATCACGCGTTTTCTGAAGAAATCGGCGAGTGGTGACTCCAAAGACCAACGATAAAGACCGTTGGTGTTCAACAGCGGGCAGCAAGTATCTCTTTTGCTCTAACTGTACTGCAGAAAAAAACATACAGTACATGGCAGTTACTACAGTACGGCAGAGGCTAAAACAATCCAATACCTATGCTGGGAACCGCTATATGCGCTTTTGATGTATTTTCGCTACAAATTTTAAAAAAGAATGTTAATGTAGGGCCAAGTAGCACACAAGACCGATTGCACCAATAGTTGATGTATAGTATCTTGATCACTTTAGCTCTACATTATATTAATACTGAATATTTTAAATAGAATATCGGCCGGCATAGCTGCAACTGGCAGAATGGTAGACTGCTTTGCTTGCTCTCTCGATCCTATTGTTCGCTTGCTAGCCAGGGAGGGGTTAATTCTTGAGATTCTCTGTACTGCAGTGTCAGCGTTTCTGACATTTACCGTCCACTGCGAGAGCACTGATCTAGTCAGCACTGCAGACAAAGGGGCTGATGGTCGTGGTGGAAAGGGATGGCAGTTCTCACATGAGCCTATCGTCTTTAACGCCATAGCTCTGGTATTCTTCGGTCGACTGCAGCCGTGCGCGTAATACAACATGACTTGATACATTTCCCCCGACCATTGTATAAAATACAGATTCTTAAATAAAGAGCAAGCCAACATTTGTCGAAAGCGGTCTGTGCATAGAAACTCGAGTCCAACCGTCTACCTAAGCCATAGTCATAACTTTGCTCGTAGCTATGCTGCAAATTTCCGACAGCATTCTGTCTATCCTACTAACATAATGACAATAGCTCATAGAGGGCCGGGGTGTAAGTTCTGGTGTCTCTTTGGGAATGGGCTTATTGGTTCGTCTACTGCAGCCTATTTAATCTATAGCGTAACTCATCTATCAAAGTTACTGACTGGCTCATTAACTGGAGGTCGGACGTTCGAACCCATGCCAGGGAAGGAACAAATGTCTCCAAGCTCGGTAGCTAAGTATAGTGTCAACAATTTTTACAAACATTGTCATGGGGGGGCGGGGAGTGACACCGGCCTTAGGGCGGGTGCCCGCTTTCCATGTGTTTTCCATCAATATGAGACCAGAACCCGGACAATCTGCGGTCGACTGCAGCCATACACTCGTCTGAGCCCTAGTAGTCAGTTACCTGCCTCACGAACCAATGCATGAGAGCTTCCTAGTTACCGCTGCAGAAGAGGTTATATTTTTGCCCAATTTTTTCCTCTTTTATGTTTTCTGTTAGCACGAAATTTACAGAAACTGTTAAGAAAGTCATGAGGAACGGATGATTCAGTTTTGGTGATGATGCGTCAGTTCGTTTGTTTCCTTGCCCGTCAGTCTACCAATCTGTCATCTGGCATTGCGGTGCTTGGCGGAGGTTCGCGCTCTCCGAGCGCAGCTTTAGTTGGGGTGTAAGGTCAAAGTAATTTCACCTCCAAAAAACCGAATAACCATACTGCACCAATCTCGACATTTGTCATTCACTGACGAGACTGTTACAACACAGAAGCGACACCAAGCACAGAGCATTCTGATTACTCATAAGGTATATTTCAGCAGTACAGAAGCCTCATGAAAGCGAAAGCGAGAAGATCAATCAGCTGTTTTGATACGGATTATCCGTAGCGTAAGAGCGTGTCCGATTCGCCTTATTCAACTGAGATACTGTAATCTAATCGGATTGGCTTTACCTTGCTTAGAACTTCACTCGCCAGTGTCAATGCGTAATATTGGGTCAAACTTCAAGTGTCAAGCGCAAACCGATTATGTTTTTAAAAGATGGCCAGCAACCCCGCTGTTAATTTCATCATCCGGTAAATGAAGCCTTCGCCTAGTAAGTTTATAGCGTAATAAATTTATCGTAGAGCACTCAGTGCTTAACTTTTTTACATTCTGCTGTAAACTGCTTTCTATGTGGTAATATTTTGACTGTATATGTACATTTTACTTGAAAAATAATTGAATTGTTCACAACGTAAGAGAGACTTGAATTGAATAAATATAAATTGTTAGTTTAAAGATTGAAATTGCAGGCATGCGGAGTTAGGCTCCAACATTTTTTTAGCTTGCACTCTTAATTCAGTACATTATTCGACCATTCCAACAGCTGGTGAGTTTAAAAGTTGTGAGGATGTTCGCGATTGAAACACGTCCAGGTTCCATAAATAATTTGATTTTTATGAACGAACAAAAGTACTATTTTCGGTCTTAAAAATTTATTAAAGCCAATTGCAATATCTAAGTAAATCACCCTCATTGGCAAGAACAGTAGTATCGTGTACTTTATACTTATATGGATTTTATCTACTACCGCTGTTACAGTATGGTACGGGATGCTTTATAACATTATATGTTTACTACAACTCTACAAGGACAGTACTTGTTAGCTGCATCATGCCATCTTTAGCCATGATCAAGTCAACATGGCGAAGAAAAACGAATCAAGCATTGATTGCCAAGTATTTATGCTCAGTAGGATTATAAAGATTGTTAGGCGATATCCAAGAAATTTGGGTTTCTGGTATTTCATGCAACTGCGAACCTTAAAGAACAAAGAAGAAAACAAATACTGTCACCTAATTGGCTGGAAAATAGCGCGAGAGGTTAATAATCACCCGAAAATCACAGCCAATACAATTATAATTAATCTGAGCAAATCTATTGCAGAAGCATCTATATGAGCTTTATAAAGAATATAGAAGAAGGATGAATTCAAAGGTGACAGGTCAAGGAAGTCATCAGAGGTTTAAGTGGGACGCGTTCGAGTTCATTCAGCGAATGCCACGGCACTCTTACCTAAAGATTCAACTTCTGGTCAGCAGGGCTTTTGGTCAGACGAGAAAAAGCTAGAGCATTGGATGCAGAATTGTAGCTATTGTCCACCAAAACATGTGAACCTTACAACTAAGAAACTCCGTTCCAACTGTGAAACATATAGCGCGGGAGTTTAATGTGTTAGGGTTGTTTTGCGGCCAGTAGAATTGGAAACTTTGCCAAGGTAAATAAAATTATGAAGAAAGCTCATTAGAACAGTCTGCTCAAACACTACTTGGACCTTATTGAATCTTTCAACTGCATAATGACCTACAGAAAAAAACCAAATCTGTCAAGAAATTTATAGTACATGTAATGTAAATGTTTTACTGTGGACAAGCCAAAACTTGTATTTGGATCCAATAAAGAACTAGTGGAAACTTTCCGAGAACAATGTTAAAACAAGGGAACCTAACAATTTGCAGAACAAAACAAAACAAAAAAAAAAAAGCTAAGGAAGAGAGTGTGCCAATATATATACAGATATTTGATATAAGTAGAATCAAAGTATATATAAGCCAGTGCTGAACTAACAAAGATGCAGCGACTGCCAAAAAGGGATTTGCAATTAATTAATGAAATCGGTATAAAACAAGTTGCTCGTGATAAATTTCCTTATTTTGTTAAATATTTTCTAAAAAGAAGATTCAATTTTAGAATCCCGCTATTGAATTTCTCTTTAAAATGTCCCTGCAAATTTTGAGATCACTATTCGTTGGATAATTTCCATATCGAATGACTCTTTCAAATGTTTTAAATAATCAGCGGTATAAATAACATCGAGCTTAAATGTAATAGTTTACTGCAAATTAAATTGAATTTTAACAGTAGTATTTCAAACTGTTTAGATATCAAATCGCACGTGGTTTATCATTCACTGAACCAATAATGATTTTTTCACAGCTGAATCATAGCAATACCTCTCATATAATCAACTATAAGACGACTCAGGGGGCAACTAATAGATTCATTCAAGTACTTGAATGGCTTCAACGACGTACCTATCACGGGACTCTTTGAAAAAGACCTTAATGATCGCTTGCGAAACAACGGTCAAAAACTCAAGCATAAAGCTCGAAGAACAACCTTAAGTCAGCAGTTTTTTCCCTATTTCATAGTCAGCATTTCGAATAGACTCCCTTCCGACGTTGTTGGTGCAGAGTCTCTCAACTCGTTTAAAAATCGTCTTGACTTACATTGGGAGAGACATCCTGCACAACTAAGAACTCCTCCTCCTCCACGATTCGTAAGCACTTAACGGCCAAAGCTTCCCAGGCCATTTTCAGCTGACTTCTTCTCCCTTCCGCTCCATCTATATATTTAAGCTCCGCCTATCAGCGGCTATCGATCATGCTTGCCGGCATTCATGACCATCTCTTTGGCGGAGATTCTTCTCCCCTTCTTTTTTACTTTTTTTCTCCTTCGTCTTCCATTTCTTCTCCTCTCGTTTCCCCAGTCCTCTACATCCTACTAACATAATGGCAATAGCTCATAGAGGGCTGGGGTGTAAGTCCCGGTGTCTCTTTGCGAATGGGCCTCTTGGTTCGTCTACTGCCGCCTATCTAATCTTATACACGATTGGTACAGGCGCTGGTATGTTGAGCACTCGCATGACCATGGCCATAGGTTACTTTAGCTTTGTGAAACGGCAATCTTTGTTTAGTTGTAGCGTCACTTTTTGATTGGTCATCGTTCAAATTTTACTAATTTCCAGAAAGATAGGATGGTGCGCCTCGATCGGTGTGTTAAATTAGCACTGCCACCATTCCCAAGCTAGGCATGGCTCTAGAAGCGTGCTTCTGCAGGGTTTGTGGCATCACAATGACATTATTCTTCATGGTACCTTCGTATTTGTATTGCAAACTGAATTTTTCTCCTAAAATGACGCATATGGAGGAAAACAATCATTTGTCCCTTCTATTTCTCTTCTAGCTATGTATTACGTTGGGCCTTCCAGCCTATACCACACAGTATTTTGTTGACGAGGATCTGAAAACGCGAAACGTTCTAGGTTCTTCGAACAAAAGTTTCTGAAACTGTCGCACTACTGACGATAGCCTATAATAAACGCTGTTTTCAATTTAAGCGCGAGCACTTGAAATCAAGAAATATGTATTCTTAAAGTGTGCAACTGGCACCCGAAATAGCGGGAAAGTTGTACTGGGAACGTAATGGGAAAGTTTGAGGACAGTGTAGCATATTTTAGCTCAAACAGATCAACAAGAGGAAGTGTCGATCGACAACCGTCTGCTTCTACTTAAATTTAATCGAACACAGGTTGAGCTTTTCTCGTAAATCATTGAAATAAGTTAACTGTTTAAAATAACTAAGAATCTTTAATCGAGGAACAGTAAGAGATTAAAAATCAGTGGAATAGTAAGAGATTAAAAATCAGTATTTTTAGAGTGAACTAACAAGTTCTCTCTCTGCTTTTTAGTGTTACCATTAAATGCACAAGAAAATGATTTGTTTAACCGCTATGGATTTTCAAGGCGTTGCGTGAATTTACAAAATCAGCGATGCATTTACTAGACGATATCTTCATCAGGTGATAACTCTTTCAGACGATGTACTACCAGTTTCTACCAAATGTGTTGATCAAAAAAGATGTATTCACCAACTAGGTGGTCAATTTAACATAAAGAAATTTTCCCGAGCGATATACTTATCAGGTAAAGTGTTTTCAAGAACATGAATTTACCAAACGATGAATTTAGCAAACTTAAGTTTACACGTACTGAATGTAGTTCAATGCCCGCATCGTTCAGGTTTCAGGACATATTTTTTTCCCTTCTCACTTTGCTTCCTTTCTCTTCGGTAATTGCACTTTCATTGTTTTTTCTTTCGGGTTTTCCTCAACTTTCTGTTCCCAAGAGATGTCGTCCTCCGTGTATGCCATCATCAACACTCCCTACCCCATCCCTCACCCCGCCCTATCTCTCCACCCTTGCCACCCCTCTATCACTCCACCCCTCTCTACCCCCTCCATCTCCTACACCCGTTGCACCCACCTTCACCTTTACACTCTTCATACCCCTTCTTTCTTTATATTATGCAACACTTCTTGTCATCAGCAAGGCGTAACCATCACCATACTCATATGTTCCGTGCTTGCATGATGCTAACTCGTGTGAATGTAGGTCTCCGATCCGATAACAGGCAATGATAACTGTTTGTCTATACTTAGTTGCTTGGTGTCACACAATTTTATTGAGGGCTGAAACCCTCGTATTGAAGGCTGTACCCTCAATAAATTCAGCTGGCTAAAAACAAACCATCAAGTTAGATACACAACGTTAGAAAGTAGACTAATGATAGCTGTAACGAGTGCAGAGCTTAACCTAATCTTGTGTACTTGCACCTCAAGTGATGAAAATTAGTACTCATCAAGCAAACGCTGTAAAGGACATGATGAGCAACAGGTTCAAAAGTCCATCCATTCAACTATTGGCAGGGCAAACTCCGAATCTTTTCCATGCATTGACGGCTTCATTTGTTCATTATAATATAGCCAGGGCGACGGCAGCCTGTGTGCTGAGCTCACTATACTGAACGTTGCAGGTTCAAATGCCAACAAAGGCAAGTGATCTCTAGCGGCGCTGGACGCGCTGACTCAGCATTGATATCTGCTCAACTGCCGGGAGGTGCTTAGCTTTCAAGAAACGGAAAGCGTAGGGGGGGATACGGGTGGCTGCTTAAGAGCCTTCCGTTGATGGCGTGCCATAACTTTTGACTATCTGTGGTTGATTGCAGCACTAGACTCCTCTGGGGTGAGTAGATTTGTATCTGTAACACGAACCAGTGAGTGAGGGTTTCCCAGTGGGAGATAGGTGTCGTCAAATTTACTTCACCTTTACTTCTGCAGGATTTACAAGAAAACAACCTGACGAACAAAGCTAGCCTTACTCGATCAGTCTTTGATCTAATCTGAGCTCAATATATTTAATTATGTCTCAGATACTGGTATCAAAAGGAAAAGAACTCCAAACTTTATCAAGTGTTTTACCACTGTCGTGAAAATGTTCCCTGATCAGGGAAGACAGACTTTGAGTTCTCTATCTATAATTTGAAACAGAACATAAAATTATGTTACTCAAGGAACACACTTTTTAGGGCTCGTTTGATGTCAGCAAGTTACTTCAAAAGCTAAAAACAAAAAAATTGAAAGATACCAAAATTAATTGCCAGTTTAACAAAAATATATGTGTGTACATATATATATGTTTACACTGAGACAATACTTGTACATATTACAAGCACACTTGCGTATTTGATTTTTTTTGCGGACCATACACTATGTTAGATATTTCCTGCGCAAGTACTCGTTATTCTGACCTAAGACAACACAAACGCTTTATACCTTCATTCGCAACTAACTATAGAGCAGACAAAAAGTTGTGTACTGGTGAGATAATCTACACGGCCAAATGATTGGAAGACAGCGTG
>LQNS02277275.1:11338143-11349450 GCA_001587735.2 Parhyale hawaiensis | reverse complement strand
GATCCATTTGTTCGGGTGAGGTATACTCGGCGGACTGGTGCTCTTCATGAGTTTGCCTTGGAACCGTTACGATGCCGTACGGGCCAGTATTCCCGTTCGTTTTCTCCATCGTGTGTGGATGTTTGGAATGGTCTCGATGGCTCTGTCTTTGCTGGTGCTGGTATTGGCAGCTTTAAACGATCTGTACACAGAGCTATTCTGTGATCTCAGATCTTCTTTTTTTTTTTACATTCTTTTGTTTTCTCCACCCGCTGGGCTGGTTGCGTGGGGGTTTGTTAACCTCATGGAGTTTCTCCATTCCTATGTCGCCAGTCTGGTGTGATTTTATAATAATTTAATAATGATGCATCATATCTGCTGGTTTCGATCTTCTACTTGATGAATAAAAGTTGTAGGTAGCTGATGCCAAATAAACCTCAGCAAGTAAAACTTTCAACTTGTGAGCAAAATATTGAAATTAAGCCTGTTTGGCAGTCATGCTACATTAGAAAACGAAAAACAACCTAAAGAATTTCCATGGTTACGTTAAACAGGATACTTTAAGTAGGTACCAGCTAGTAGTGGGCCACACCAAGATCAAAATATAGCGGCAGCGAACGCGAAAAACAATTTCAGTTTTTTTTTCAGTATAGAGTTTAATTTACAACTAAAACCTTCACTTAAGTAATCGGACATAGAAACTCAGTTGATTGATAGAAATCATGCTGAATAAAAATAGACTCAAGTTTAAAAACGTTCACATTATCCTCAATGCAGTCGAAATAAAATGAATTCAAAATAATGCATGTTACTGCATTGTAGAAGCAAGCTGTAGTTGATGGCTCTAACTTTGGAGCGCTTGAATTGACTGCTAAAACTCTGTACTATCTGTACTGCCTAAATATACACGCATCATGGGAAATAATTATTTTCTTAGCAAGCTGAACGAACATTAGGAGCATCACCCTTCACTGCTACGAGCTCGTCCTCCAGGAGTTGCATACTTTTAACGGCGACCAATACTTCAATGACCAACGTAATGCTTTCATACGCCATCTCCAGGAAGTTCACGTGTCCGACCTCCTCGGATCTGCAGTAATTAATCGTGCTTGCACTACCAACTCCTTAGCTGAGTTTATTCTCTTTTTATTCTTCTTCCTTTCTTTCTCAGATATCAAAATGACTCAGAAGTAACGGCAGTAGCTCATAAAGGGCCGAAGCGTAAGTCCCAGCTGAAGTCTGGGTGTGAGCCTGTTGGCCCGTCTACGTCTAGCAATCCAATTTGATCTAGTACGTCTGTTTCTATTACTACTTGTGTTTCAAGTATAAAAAACAGGAGGATACTGCAAAATAATGAGAACTTACTGACACTTTGTAAGAGTTCGCATTGTGTATTAGACTCGTGTACGGTGCAGTCAAAAATGAAGGAAAAGAATTTGTGATGAGCCCTCTTCTTGTTAGCGAAACTGATTTTTTGTAAAAAAAATGTACCCTACTTGCAAGTTTAATGCTTTATATAATGGGAAATTTGTGGGCAATGCTTGTTAACATTATGGGCGGTAGATTTCCACTCTTGTAAGCAAAATCGTAATTTCTAAATAGCTTTATCAGTGAAGTAACAGCAAGAAACTAGAGATGAAGCAATCGAATTTCCTAGAAACGCTCAGCAGCGTATCTTGGATAGAAGCAGGGGCCACATCAAGATCAAAATGTGTCGGCAACGATGCATTAAAGATATGTGGCCTATGTTCAAATAAGTGTCGTTTGCCCGGGAAGAAGAGCATACGCTGAGTAGAGCGTGCAATTTACCCACCGTCACTATTAACGGCAGGCTACATTAGTTAATAACTAAAGCTTCGGACATTGGAGCATTTACACGTAAAATGCTAGTAGCGTTCTTAATGCTCCATGATGCTCCAAACGCTATAAAGGTTTCAAAGAGCTCCTTAGTACTCCATATATGACTCCACTGCGTACAGAGTTGGAGCAATCTCAAATAACTGGAGCATTGATGAATAAGTTGAAATATTGGACACTCAGGATTCATATTTGCTAGGACTATTAAGAATATCTTTTGAGTTATAAGTTTTCCATCCCAAGCTTTCGAACAACTATACGTTAATCGTCATCAGGGGCACGAAATTTAGAAACGTTAGAGCTATCAAACAGAAACATAATATTTGTATCAACTTGAATGTGATGACTGCGACAGTGTCTATATAGGAGAGACCCGAAGGCAACTTTATGTGAGGCTGGATGAGCACGCTAAAAAATATTAGACAAGACGCACAATCATCATTAGTAAATACTCATGTTAGAGATAATGGACATCGAATGAACTTTGACGAATCAAAAATTCTGGCTAACGAAAAGAACCTCAAATCTAGACTATTCTTAGAAGCATTTTACTCTCATAACAAGCCTCATTCTATTAACAGGCACATCCAGTTTCCAGAAGCTTACCTTCGAACTCTTGAATAACTTAGGAAGTGATTTTATTCTAATTTTATTTTGCTTTTGCATATTGGATACCTAGGCAGTGTTGATAGCTCTATTGTTTCTAGATTTCGTTCCCATGACGACGATCAACGTATAGTTGTTCGAGAGCTTGGTCAGAAAAACTTATAACTCAGAAGATAATCTTAATACTCCTTGCAAACTAGAGCATTATTAGCAGGTGGACAACCGTACCTTCAAGTGTATTGAATATCAACGAGTTGGATTCAAGCATAAATAAACGACAACAACAATATTCAATTCACATTGACAAAATATCTATCAATTTCAATGTGGTAAAATGATTGGATAAGGGAACTTCTTCGGGTGGAGTAATTTTCTTTTGAGTTCCCCCATACTATGACACACTAAAGAAAAAAAAATGCAAAATTAGCAAATGAATGAAACATGCAGGATCACTGAAATAGTTGTAATTTTTGAATTGTGATTTCTGTAATTTTACAATTCAATTTGGTTCATCTAAACTGGTTGCAATCGCATTTAACCCTTTAAGGACCAAATTTCAGTTTCTCTCAGAATTTTGGAGCTCTTAAATTGAAGTCCTCTGACTACCGTCTCATAGTCGCGGCGGTCATAGGTCCAAAAATCACGGATCCCTTCTTTATTTAGAAACATTATTTTTGCGAAACGGGAGTCGTGAGGCCCAGTGGTCCCTAAAGGGCTAAGGTAAGTATAGTTACCCTAGGCCCAACTGCAGAACATGATGGCGCAATAGGTAGCAGTTCAGTGCAGTCAGTGCCTCGTAGTGTGTAACACCTTTTAAACCGTTGACATTGTACTGCACCAACGTCAAATGTTGTTGGGCTTTATCTTTTAAAATTTTTGATTATTTCTTATGTTGAAACTCATGAAAACTCATACCAGCGGTAGCTGCAGACATTGTGCGCCGCACAAGTTGTGCCAAGGTATCTGCGATCGATCCCCACACCAAGCGCAGTCTTTCTCAAAGCACTCGGCGTGCTGAATCAGAGCATTTGCTTGTGAGCATAGCCACCGTGGGAGTACCTGCCCTAAGATGGGGGGGGGAGGTGGCTGATCGTTGAACCTTCCGTTTCGCCACCATAGTTCTTAGGGACCAGTCATCGGCTGCAGCTGCACTTACTCCTCTGGGGCCAGTTGGTCTATGTCTGCTGCATGAACCAGTGCGACTGGATATCCTAGTAGAGGGTGCAATCAAAGTTGACTTTACCTTTACCTTCTCATTTTTACCTGCAAAATATTTTCAAAAGCAAAAACTCGTTTGAATCCTTACTCCAATAGGTGTGTAAATTATACCTTGGTGCACGAATCGCTCCGATAACTGCCCCCAAACGCTCCGGCAACTACTCCAAACGCTCCTACAAGTGCTCTAAATGCCCTTCTCTATCGCTACTATTGCACACTTATAGCGCTACAAGTGCTCCTTTTAACCGCTACTGCGGCTTTTTTAAGAGATCCAGTGTCCTAGCTATAGTAATTATATATACGAGTACATCTAAATGCATATTAATTTATTTTATGGCGTTTTGATAATTCTATAACTTAAATACGAAGAGTAAAAAACACAAACTCTGTTTAAGTTTCAGACCAGCATTTGTAAAAGCTTTCAGTTTTCGGAGAGAAAAACAGGGAGTTGGGAGGGGAATACAAAACTGCTGCCTGGACCATCAGTGAAGTCGTCAGTACAGTGAAATGGATAACTTTCCTTTGTTTTGATAACACATCTGGGATGCTGATGTTCGCGTTGTAGCTCATGGAATGTTTCAGATTAATTTTAGCGAACTCCATGAAAAACTTGACTGCACATCCCTAATCTAAACATACAATGAATGTTTTGTACACTGAAGGAAGCAGCTCTTGTTTATGATCTAGTAAAACGGTCTCATGTGCTCTTGGTGGCTGACAAAGTGCTTTCTTTTACTAAAAGTTCCTAAAAATGTAACTTCCAAGCTTTCATAAAGTCTATACAAAAAGTTTTCTTTGGAGCAACAGACGTTTTTCTCATCTAAATGCAACTGAGCGTCATTTATGGCAAGAGATTGTGCTATTGTCATCGAACTTTCCCGAGCCTACGACACTTATTTATTGCCATTGAAAACTTGCATAAAGAGACTCTTTGTCACAGGATCACTTAAGGCGCATACGCGAAGTTTTGGTGAAAGCTCTTGCTTCCTCGACGTTCCCGGTACTTGACTAAGGATAAGAAAATCATTATTTATCGCTGTATTTCAGGCTGCTTGATGTTTTTTTTTCGAATAGCTTACTTTTTATAAATCTTTAATTGTTGATTAGTGTAGCTAACAGTTTGATAATATGATCTAGATTAACGTATTGACTATGTAAGAAAATAATCAAAATTGGGTGACGATACTTTAATGAATTCTAACGCTAGATTAAATATCACAGGTTTAGCTATGTCTACGTTGTAATCAAACATGAACAGAAATATGCTTCCCATTTTATTGCAACTTATATTAAATACAATAATTTTTCATCAAATAATAAATATTATGTTGACTAATCTTAACAACCTAACGTTTCACGAATTCTACTCCCATCATCAGAGATTAAAATAAAAGGGAAAATTGGAAAACGAAAGGATAATTCATTTTCGTTATTCTAAGGGGGGCAGAGGTGTTGTCAGGGTAAGGTGTAAAACGTGGATGACCGGGGTGAGTTCGGAGAGGCCTAACACAGATGCTTGTACAGTCGGGTGATTGGAAAGAAGCAGTCGGGTACAGTCCAAGAGCGCAGGGATCAATGCTAGTACAGTCGGAAGTGAAAAATCAGTTGTGGACAGTGATGAAAGGTACAGTTGTGGTCATTGTATTAAGATTCTGCTTTGTTTAACGGATGTAGAGGGATTCTAAAGTTGTAAATTATATTGGGTAGGAAAGGTCGATGATGGAGAAGTTTTTCCTGCAAATAGGATGATTGTTTTGTTCTGCATGAAGACGGGAAGCTGCTTGGGTGGATTTGGCAACTGTTAAACCTGTTCTGCTGGATATGCCTAAGAGCCGAAACATACCGAGAGCAGATCAGCGAAAGGCTGGCAGTTTTTGAGAAGCATGGAATGCATTGGAGCGCGTACACCGAACAGCGGCAGTTGAGCAGGCCGCTGCCGCTTTTCGATGTGCGGGCTCCAATGCATTCCCTGCTTCTCAAAAACTGCTAGCCTGCCTGCCTCCCGGTTCTCGCTGAACTGCCTTTGACATGTTTCGGCACTAAATGTTGGTCGACGCGGGCTTTGAAATGCTGTTCAGTGCTGCCATAGTACGAAGCGTGGCAGCCCAACTTTCTAAAATGAAGCAATCCTATCCTACGCTATTATAACTCACTTTAGTTCGAGCTAATGCAGCTCCTCAACCTAACTTATCCCATAAATAGCGCCTGTATCTTAATCCTTACGAACTGCGTCTAACCTCAAGTTTGCTGCATACCGTAGTCGAAACCTGGGAACGTTTCTCCCTATCTTTCCCATTATGCTGCTGTGTATTATTGTATTGTAATATTGTATTCAAAAACTGCTTAAACTCTGAGCCACGGCAGCTATTCCGCTACAGCGAGGGCCACTTGCTCAGTTCCGAATCTCTCTATGAATTTCTATTGAGTTTCAATTCGCAACTGTACATCTTTGGAATCGATGTATCTTAATAGATTCAGCCTTTATCTCGCTCACAGAAACATCTGTTCCATGAACGTGAAGTGCATTCGTGATCCGACGAGTACACCTCAAGCAGAAGATTATTACAAATTTAAAAATAAATAAAAACACGACTTGAACTATTATATAGTACTGAATTCCCGTAGATTAATATATTGGCCGCACTGAGAAACCTTCATCAAATGGTACCGGAATACACTGACCAGAAAATCACAGTAATAGATTTGCCTAGTCTTCAGCACTTGAATTTCTTCCCATCTTGAATTCCCATAGAGCAGATTTTAGTATTTTCTTCCTATCATATTCCCACAGGGCTTGACAGGAAAAATACATATATATATATATATAAATAGATAAAAACACAATGTGAATTTGTATATAGTACTGATTATAGGCACCAAAGCGTGTTTTCATGTCTATGTATTTATATATTTATGAAAACGTAAAGCCATATCTTTACTTATTTATACTGTACATATACTTGAATCCTTTGCGAAAAACATTGAAGAAAACAGCTTTCCGCAAATTAGGCTAGGTTGGAGTTTGCGGCGATCATGTTGCGCTCTACTGAAAACCAGAAGGCAATGATCAGACCAGGCTATAGTTGATGCGAACAGTACGGTGGCCTGAAAATTTAATGCACTTAATTCTTGCTTTAATAATTTTTAAATCAAGCCATGAACACGTCTAAAGCATTTGTAAACACTCCTATACATCCTTGGTTATTTGTTCTGATTTTACTACGAGCAATTGAAGTAGAGGATCAACGAAGCGAGGAAAAACACTCTTCAGATACCATGGAGGCACGTAGATGAGCGATGCAAACTGAGCTTTCGTTGTAGTAATTATGTTACATAAGCTGAATGTTTCCCTTGATGGTACAGCTTGTCATTAATTAAAGTGAAGAAGTCGATTGAAGTAACATCGCAAATCAATGATCCACAGATGCGGTTTATGTTTTAAGCGATGCTTTATCGCCTACTGGTAACAAAACATTGCTCTGCATTGCACCGAAGCAGAAAAAACGATAAACGAATGTGCCGATCAGCATGACTGAAGCAGAGACATTCGCTTCCATTGATCAAAAAGTTAGCAGATGCAATGCTCTCTTTAGAACCAAGATAGTAACGATAGCATAATCGGCTAAAGCACTCTGAGACCGTATACTTTCGCCAATGAATGCAATGTTGACGAAATAAGCAATTATCCTGAAACCAGCATTTCCTTTTTAAATAATCATGAAAGTTTGCTCGTTTGTGCCTTTTCACGTAAGTAACAGTTTCTGTAATTTGCTTGAAGATCCGTCGGTAAATTTTTGAGTTATAGTCTGACAATATTCCCAGCAAATGTTGAATACCCAAGCAATCGTTCCGCTAATGAAACTAGTTTTGAAATTAGGACGGCCCGGGAGAATCATTCTTATAACGGAAAGTGCTTTTCTTATACACTGCAGCTGATAAATGTCTAGTAGTGTTATCTATTGTTCTGAAGGAATTTATTTACCAATAATTTCAGTTTCATTTGTGAATTGAATGGGTGGTAGTTTTTCAAATACTGTAGATTGTGGAACATGGAATTACTGCCAGTTATGACAGTATCACCTACATCGAAGCAGTAGATTTATTTTGAGCCATAATCTAAACGACAAGTTTATAACCATCTATTTCGTGGATGTAGATAAGGACATCCACGACCACCGGTCCTAACGGATTATTGTGCCCTTGACTATGCCGTTTTGAAACTATTTACTCACCATTTATGTCAAGTAGATATTTTATTACAGTGAACTCAGGTAATTTGGTACATTGAAATTTGGTGAAGAGCGACTTGATGTCAATGCTAGCCATAATGAAGCAATCAAAATATTCCATCTGGCGTGAGCTCAGTTGTAGTGATGAAGGGAATCAAGAACTTTTTTTTGGCAGTAGTTAACAGAATAGACCTTATAAGACTATTTCCCTTATGCACTTCCGGATACCATGGAGAATTCATGGTCTTGATCCTAATACAAAAAGTCCATGTCAAACCTCTTCGTTAATAACAACTTCATCTTTAACTATTAGGAGAAATGCATTGATTTTGTTCTTTTCACTAATGATGGTTTTGAATGAGTCGTATTTGATAACAGACAAGTTAGGTAGATCTATCTGCTTAACATGCTACTGATATCGGAAGTTTATAGTTATGTTCGTCCATATGAAAAGTTTATTCCCTTACTCTTATCCAGGCAATACTGAAGCACATACAGTATGTACCTATAACGATAGATTCGTCTTCATTTGGATCTATATTAGTGTTTATATATATATTATATACACATTTATGCAGCAACTTGTGTTATTTTTTTTTTAATCTATCTTATTCTAGCTACTGTCGTTATTAATACTAAGAAATTTTTGAAGCATCATTTTGAAGTTAGTTTTACCTGCATTGGTAATCTTCTGGCCACTAAGTGACCGTGACTTTAATTGTATACAGTGGATATTTATCACTTCATTTCTTTTCTTGCTTGCGATACTTCATGATGGACATATTCTGATGCGTGGCTATCAGCTTTTTGCTGAACGATCTACGGCGATCATTAAACATCAACGTTCGAAGGAATCGCATTACACAAAACGGGACCGATTCGTTCCTTTTATTGCGGTAAACGTTAATCCTTCAATGCGTAGTGCACCACATGTATCACGTACCCAAAACCTGATAGTGTTATTCGTGCAGGAAAGACAAGATTAAGCCATGCAGTGACGGCTTCGCTACGTTGCTGTCCACAGTAAAGAAGATCCTCACTTCATGCACACTTTTTATATATTTTGGTGTCAGAAGGAGACGGCCTGGAATGCGTGAGTAGCTGCTTTGGGAATAGCGCTTGACTCTTTGTCTAAAATAGCGAACCCTACGCCCATGACTAAAACTAATAAAGATATTCTCGTCTCGATAGAACTCACTCCATTGACAATACATTGTGCCTGCAATAAGGCATATGAAACTAAAACTAGTACTGAAGAAAGTAAATTACTCCGAAGAGGAGGACCTAAGTATACCAAAAAGTTTCGTATACTTTCGAATTCTGTGGGTACGTGTGGAACAAGTTAGAGAAAAATACGAATTATTCCTAATCTGGTCATGCAACAACGGTCACCAGCTAGGCACGCTCGCCACAAGTGCCAGGCCTTCTTCGTCTCCGTGCTTTGGAAACGGTAATAGCTGATAGAAGAACAAATTACAGCCAGAATTGTCATGCAACAAAAGAGAAACCACACGCTTTCGTGAAGAAAATGGATGAAGACAAGCAGGAACAGAGAGTGAACAACGAAAAACTACCTAGCGTTCACGGCGACGATGCTACCCTAATGAAACATCTTTGCTAGAAATACCTCCGATGAAGAGATATGCCATAGATCTAAGATGTATCTTCACGTGTACATGTTCTCGGTAATATGGTCTTCAGAAGTAGCGCGCAAAAGCTCCTCTTATAACCCTTGCTCTGTGTTCTCGATGCTCCGGAGAATTAAAAAGAATCCTGTGGCATTCATAACGCCCAGCAGATAATGGGACGAGTGTCGAAAGTTGATGGAGTGCGCACGACTCTCCGACGGCTATTTGACCGGCGGGAGAAGTGTCCCGCTGCGGTTGAGAATAGGCCATTGGGCTCTCACTAGCTTTGCTGGAGACAAGAACAGTGGGCACTTACTGAACTTGCTGGACCCGGCTGGCGTTCATACATGGAAACTAGAAGCGCCGACAGTCCCGCTAAGTTGAACGCTCGAGCACAGTGGAGTATAGGCTCTCCAAACGGGTTTTCGAGAAGGGAGGTTGATCCTAGTTGTTTGATATATTTCCATTTATGTGACAATATCTCATATCAGAGAATTTTACTTGACAAGATAGAAAATTTTTTACACAGTCATCAGTATTTGTGACAAAACGTAAGGGTATAAGTATCAAATAAATTACCTTCATACGTTGTTCAAGGAAATATAATTAATTCAGTAATCAAATTTTTTTCGCACCGATGTGACATCGCTATATCCACAACCCACAATTCCCAACAATAAATTACACACCAAATGGCACTTGCTGCCTCTAATTATGATTCATGGTTAGCGTACGTTATAAAGAAAGATGATGTGGAATCACGTCACTCGTGACTTTTATCGTTTACATTTAAAATCGTCTTCCATTTATACAGGTACCTTTGCACCATTTACAGCAATCTCACTCGTAAATTAACTAACAACGACAAGATCCGGAAGAAACACCTCTCCTATGCATCCAATTCATTACCTGAGTCGCAAGTCACGATGAAATCCCCTACATCATCGAACAATAATACTTAAAAGCTTATGTATCTCACTGCGAAGTATGGGGCCTGGCTTGCGTGTTCTTTGACAGCTAGTCAGTCTAAGGGACAGGTTGCTGGTCCCGGGCCGAGTGATGGCCGGCACGACATGGACTCTTTCTTCACTCCAGAGATCGTCTCGAGGCATCCAGTTGACTGGAAAAATTCTGTCCGAGAGAATAGTGATAAACTGCATTAATGCGCTCCATCTCAAAGCGCCCCCTTGGGTGGAAGAATTCAATCAGCCCATGTCATAACTACATACTCGTTGCTTGTTCTGACTGTATATATTTTCCAAAACTGAGCATTGAATATGTTCGAAGAAACAGTTCTATAATGCTAATCAAAGGATTGCTAGAGAGTGTCTCATATGAATTAGATTAAACGCTGTATAATGAATACCAATGTGTGTGAAGCTCAAAACCACAGTTTTAGGGTATATTGACTGCGATATTGTTACGCTGAGAGTACAAACATACCAGCAATCCTCAAATAAGTTCTTCTTGATTATCCAGTAACCTAAAATATTTAATTATATTAATAGCAACAAAATTTTTAAAAGTTAACGTAAGTGATCTTGGAGCATTTTTTGTTTGGGAAAAAATATTCACATGGATAACAGCTCGAAGTGTGTGGTTTACAGGCAGTGTCACTAGATCACTCCAGTTTCAGCGCAGTCAGTTAAACATTGAGGCGTAAGTACAATTGGGCTTAGCCTTAATTATAGAAGAGCGCTTTGACCTAGCAAATTCTAAATGCCGACCATTGCTAGTGAAGTACAGTACTGAAATACCATTATCATATTCAACAAGTTAGGCTAAATAAG
>LQNS02277275.1:11313911-11327849 GCA_001587735.2 Parhyale hawaiensis | reverse complement strand
TCTGAGTCGGTGGGGTCTGAGTTGGGGGGTCTGAGTTGGGAGGGTCTGAGTTGGGGGGTCTGAGTTGTCCAGGGGTCCGAATTGACCTGTAACCGTTTCAGAATTGTTAACGCCAGGCAAGTTGGGTAGGCTGTCTTGGCCAAACTATGCTAATCGGCCGAAGCTTAATTTAGATACAGCAATCTTCTTAGCTGAAATTGTGTTACTTGTGCGTCGTAGTCGTATTTTCTGTTAAATTTACAAATTCTTAACGATAATTATGTCATAGAAGTTGGATGAGATGTCACTATCGTGCCTGTATACTCGTATTATACTGATATATATAGCCACTTCAGCCCTTGAGGGGTCTCGATATAAAAAGATAATATACATAGAGTGCATCAAAGTAGATGTACTCCGCGCTCAGTTTCTACAGCGTGACAGACGGGACTGGCGATTAACCTTCCTATTATAAGACTGATTATCGTGTCGTATCATTTAATGCCTAGCAATAAGATTAGCGAGGATGATGCGCTATTGACAGAACATGGCCGAAATTTCTGCATTTTTAGCTGATATCTTCTATTTGACTGAGACATTTTTGAGAGTGGAAATATTTGTGTAAAATAAGATATACATATATACACTGCATATCCTCAACGTAAATATCGAGTACATATTCTGAGAGTTTTTTACTTTCTCTAGGAATCTAGAACTTCCTCAGCGAACGTATTTATAGCCTGTGATCTTTACAACTTGTTCTGTATACGTAGCTATTTCTACTGATTACAATTTATGTTTTGTGTTAAATATGTGAAATGTGTCGAGAAAATTTTTCTGTCCCGATTAATTACGAGAAGGCGTAAAAATTAAAACTCTTGCTCTACATTCTTCTGAAAACAGCAGCGTTGGGTTCGTTGCATGCAGGTTATCAACTTGCTATATATGGCTTGCACAGTGCACCAAGTTCCAAACTAAATAGACTAATTATATACTTACCTATATAGCAGCTCTATATTGTGTTTTTATAACGCAAACGACGCAGTAGCTGTTGAGCAATTGCATATAATTCGATTACAACTCCCTATTCTGTACGCTACAATGTAGCAAAAACATAGTCAGTGTCAACATGAAGTAGATGCTAGTCTAGATTAGAACTCACCTTTGTACCGATAGGGCGACAAACCTATAATGAGTTGTGATAAAACATAAACTGTTTACTCTGATATGAACTACAGCCTGAGCTGGCCTAAAAATTAAGTTTGTTGTTAGCTACAATCAGTTTAAACTCTACAGTTTGCTGTCTCATAACTGATAGAGCGACAAAGTTACACTGTAGAGGGGACCTCGCAAAAACCTGCAGGATTGGAGGTGTCAGAGTAAATTTTGATGGATGGAGGTGGCTTTTGGCGATCACACGCGCTAGGCTCTTTAATGCTCGCCTGGAAGGGCCGCCGAGCGTTAGAGTTTCAACTTCTTTGTTCGCAAAGTCGTAAACTGCAACCAGAATTGAATGAGATTCCGTCACTTGTGAATGGAGAGACATGTATTATGGAGATGGGGACGGTCAAGCCGAGATGACGCGGCTCAGGGGAGTTAAGACAAATGAATTGTTTCGGCTGAAAAACCATAACTGTTCGGTTAACCTGATCGTATGGTGGTGCACTCGCACTGTATTCGTGTATCATAATATTTACACAGTTACTAGTGCACCTTACCGTAAAATAGCGGCTGTGAAATTGCTTTGGCTTCTCTTTAGTGTCCAAGCTTGTCATGATTCTACTCAAGAAGCCTTAATGATGCATTGGGCCCGTTATGACTACAACCCGATCTTCTATTTAAATATAAACACTACCAATTCACTTTCACCGTGAAAATAGTTTTTGTTCAGAACAGCCCCAACTATTGCAAAAATAGATCGATTTTTCTGCTCGTGGAGATTTCCGCAAAAAGAGTAGAAAAAACTCTAAAAATTTATTCCTCCCTGGGCATAGACAAAATAGACGAAGCAGTTGTATGTATCTAGCTGCCTTCGAACTATGTTCAAACTCGAAGCTTATTTTATGTTCTTTCTATGTTGCTGAACCACAAAACCTATTCGTTGACATTGTGAGTATTTTAACAGCATAAATATTTGCATGTGAGCTTCATAACTTTTTCCTTTTTTATTACATTTGCTTCTGAATGCTAAGTTGAGCGATTCCAGTTTAATGGCTAATATTATCCGTTGCCCTTTCACGTATGCATCGGTTGCCTGCTTTCAATTTTCGAATGGAATTCGATATTTATTGTGTTTGATCAACTTCGATAGTGGCCCATATAATTGACAAAATGTAGTTAACCGAAGAAGTTAAAGCCTGAATTTGGAGCTTCACAACAGATGCCGTTAACATTATTTTTTCTACATGATTGTCCTTTCTTTAGCCCTTTTTTGTGCTTACAGTACATTGCGTTCACCTGCAACCGTGGTATACTGACTATCATGTTGCAAGTAGAAATGATGCTGAAATAATAAGTACTCATTAGGTTCGGGCAGTGTGTAGTTTTGCCTGCGTTTTCGGCTGCAGCTAGAGTGAAAAATGAAAATAATACCTAAAAAGACAGCGGAGACCCAGGCTGCTAAAAAATATATTTAATCTTTGTTATTTTATGAACAACTAACAAGTTATTCATTTCTAACAATGACGATGACATGTGAACCACGGGAAAAACTTCACATGCATTACGTTCACAGTATCTCTGACACTCAGTGAGAACTGAAGGATTATGCAATGATTAATCTACTTATTATGTATGGACGCATTGCTGTTTGAAGGATTTTCAGCTATTTGTCTATTCATGGGGTGCGGTCCTAGTTTAAGGAATTTTTGCTGCGCAATTATTAATGCTTGCACATACCGCAGCTGCTGCTACCGCAGTAGCATTTTTGCAACATTTGAAGAAATTTAGAGCTAATTCCGCCTGGCTGCCTATTACCACCAGTCACGATTTTATGATTTCAAAATACCGGTATTTGCATTTCATTTACGTAAACATGTTATTTGAGATAAACAAGTCTCATTGGAATTTCAGCATCTGAAGCTCACCACGACATTAACCAGAGTGTCTCACCATTTTTTGTTCAGTAGTTCTTTCCCATGAGTTGGAGTTTACCTGCGCATAGTTCAGGGCTGCCGCCTGAGGTTTTGATTATAAGTTTGCTAAAGTTCCACAATTTTAATGGCGAGTTCCACCGGACAAGACGCGTCACCTCCGAGTCGGTCAAACTAGCTATTTCTTTCCTTATAACTGCCAAGCGCACTTTTACGCATAAATCTGACCTTATTGTGCATTCTTTGTTCTGGAAGAGTTGCATGTTACCGTAGAGAGATCGGCAGACGGGCCAATTTGCATAACTTAAATCAAAGGACAAAAGGTCAGGTCGGCGAATCTACGAAGACTCCTAGAGAGACTCCTTTAGAGTTGATGATCAGATTAGACTCTCAAATGGAATGGGTGGTGATCGCTGTTTGGAACGACAATTTACTATCTTATCGATAACAATTTATCGCTGCAAAAATTTGGCTTCTATTGAACGCCAACACGACAACAAGGTATCGATTTCAGAGCCCTCCATGGTTATGGCTTTGTCTTGCGTGTCGGAGCAACGAGCGGCCTCCAAAAACATCAGAGCTTTTTAAAATCCACCGTTAATGCATTCAAATGAAGGTCCTGTAGGAGACCCACGGGAGTGCTATGGGTGTCATTCAATTTAGCGGACGTGGAGCCCTTCGCTGCTCCCAAGATATTTTTAGACAAATCGACAAGCAGCGAATATTGTGCACGCGATGCAAGCTGCCGCTCTCCTTTGTTTACATCAGCTTCTGCGCCTTTCATTTATTCATCCCTGCGTTTGGATGTAACATCATACAGTGTATGCTACAGCACAGGTGCTTTTGCTATATCCAGAATTACTACATTGGTTCTATGATGAGACGTGCTGTGATACATATGCAACTTTTCATTCATTTTCCGTAACGTTTAAAAACTACAGATACCGGAATACATCCAGCACTTGTGCCCCTTACTCGGTGTGTTGAATACAGCTAGCTATTATCCTTACCGTCATGGGATTTTTGGCAGCCCCAGAAGCCGATTTACGGTTTTAACTTCTTGGGCAACCCGGAAGTCTGTTAGGGTATGAAAAATTTGCGTACTTTACAAGCGACCTTTCAAGTAATATTTTTCGAACAAGATATCGACGCTTTAGTTCGACCATGTGGACTGATGCTTACTATTTCTGTGACCGGGGAATGAATATTTCCTGAATGAATCGAATTTTTTCTCTGTTGTATTACTTCATTTCACGCCTTACCCCTCCTTCAACCCAAAAAAAATGACTTTATACGATCCTATTCCATTTACTGTTATATGTCTTTATCACTTTGTATAAAGAGGGTTAGTGTAGCATATTTGGCCACAGGGTTAACCTACTCTATACCAGGTTCTGCTACGAGTATCTTAATAGAAAAAATCTTCTTTTCCCGTACTGCAATAGGTAGAACACAGGACCTTGGCAGTAATGTAGCAGAGCCTGGTGAATTAGGGTCATGTTCGTTTGGAGCGTTTTCGTTGGGCCACACCTATGCAGTAATCTTAAAACTAGATGCAGCAAAAAAAAAAAAATCTTACACGCAGTTCTTTCTCCAGATTTCGGCCCAGTTTGAAAAAAAAATAATATTATTTCAAGATTGAAAAACTCTAGCAAAAAAAATTCGTTTGAATAGAGAGCTGAATGAGTTCGATAATATGAAAAAAGAAAATATTTTTGCGGCTACTTATAAACTGAGATGGCTACTGCTGAGTTCTCTTCTCTCTGAATGAAGGTGAATAAAATGTTATATTTTGGAAGCTCACAGCAGGCAAAAAGGGTCAAATTTCCTATTTAAGATGTTGGCAAGGACTCTACTGACTTTCATCTGCAGGTTGCAACATCAGCAGCATCCGTAATGCTAAGCTTGATATCCTTGCAGAAACATGCACACACATAATCCACTTGCACCGAGGGTGTTCAAATGGAAATTGCTCCGTGTGTTCAAGTTTCCATCTAAATCTAATTGCAGATTATTTTCACTATGTGCCCAACCAAGCGAATACGACTGTAGCTCGGCTATCTTACGTTACTAGCACGTCCTCAGCTGGGGATCCAATAGCTAACCTTGGCTATAGCTATTGCTTCTTTAACTTTTCTTTCTTCAAAGAGCATATTTTTTCCAATTTCATATCTTACGTTGTTCCAGTCTATTCTTTCTCGCGTTTTGTTCGATCTGCTGCGCCCATGGACGTCAATCCTGAGTGGGAACACCCCCGTGCAATAGTATTCGTTTTCCTCGAAATACTACATGTCCCTCCTTTCTCAATCACTCTTTTCGGATCACCGTGTAAACCGTGGGTATAGGGAGACGTCCCACTCAACCCTTAACTTATTCGTCGGAATATGTTATGGAAGTAAGTATACATGGTCACTTGTCCGGTAAAAGGTTAAGCTATGTATGTATATGATATTAATAATGTTAGTAATAGTGGTATCATTACTTAAGAATTTAATTTTCGTTTCCCTGGCCACCCTCGTAACTCAATTTGCTCGTTTGTCAAATTCCCCATTGAACTGCTGTGCCTTCTAACAAACTGTCAAACAATGTCAGCCCTATGGGAAACTCTTCCTTTCCTAGAGCCTCATAGGGTAAATCTTTTCGCGGCGAGTGCTGTCGAGACACAAGGACAAAAACCTTCTCCCCAAAATGCTGGCAAACAACGCTGCACAATTTTAATACTTTACAGTTCAAAGAAAAATGCAGGGAAACAATATACTCAGTTTTCTATGTATGCAGGTCAAGGAAAAATGAGTAAAAACAATGTTACGTGGATTTATTATCTTAGAGTTGAAGGAAGTATGCGGGGAATCAATGTTACATAGTTTTATTATTGTACAATTGACGGATGGCTCGTCCTATAGTCACAGGTGAGTCTTCAGTAAAGGCTTCATATGCTTTCGCTATGCTGGGCTGAAGAGCTACCTGAAACAAATTCCTTTAATCTCACCATCATCACTGACACGAATATCATTTTCGCCTTTGCCAACAACACTGTTGAAAATAACCTAGCGTTGTAAGATTAATATGCAAATAATTCAACAATACTGTTGCTTAGATGCTATTGGTGATGGCTCGTATTATGCGACGCTGGAGGTCCGTAGAGAAGCACCGGGAGCGGGACGTGTCCGCGTAGAACGCATGCATATCCTGTACTTGTCATTTTTCTCCCACTCCGGCCATCCATCAATGCTCCCTCTCGAGGCAATCTTCTACAAGTTCATCTATCCCTTGATGCCGCCTGTCTATCCATCACTTAGTTGCTGATGTCTCCCTGGATACACGCATATTATCCCTAAAAAGAGTCGCCACAAAAGCTGTTTGCTGCTCATCGATTGCTGCTTTTATTTAGATGCCGGTCTTGCCTTAATAAACAGGGGTGACTCGGTGCTCAAGTGACTAGGATCCAAACGAGGGATGAATATCCGATGAGGTATGTGAATTTTAGCTCAAGAAGGTGTTTTGTCAGACATTGGGGCAAAGCTGAGTGAAAGTAATGGTGAAAATATGCTGGTATGTGTACCGAGGTGGCAATGTTACAAAAATATCAGTTGTGTTAAGAACTTTATGACGCACTTATGTGTAAAACCTATTTAGTTAGTTCCTGTGGTTCTACAAAAAGGGAAGGTTTTCATAGCATAGCACAACATAGTAAGATTTTAAATGAAATAAGAATGTTGGTTATCATGACACAAAAAGACTGGAGGACTTACTACTTTCCGGCAATGCTACATTTGCGTGGCAAAAGAACATTGGTACAAACATATTAATAGAGTAATTTCAATATTTCCCTTTCAACTGTAAACATTCGTCGATGTTACGAATAATGTTAGCATTTAGTTGAACAAAGAAATGCTTAATTTAGACACTATAAAAGGTAACAGATTTCTCACAGCTTGTACATTTTTGTAAAATTAATGCCCGTGTTAATGCGGCTATTTATCTTCACTGGTGTTCGAACAAATGACCGCGGAAGTTTTCAATAGCGACATGTAGATTAGCAACGCACTGTTGAAAATGATCAACTTAGCAAATTTTCTATTATAACGCAATCTCATGCACTGTTCGTACAGATGCAGCAATTATTCGAAAAGTAAAAATTTGGACAACAAATAGACGACGCATATAATTATTTTTTATTGATCGCTGTGCAATTACTGAAATATGAGGGGTTAAACGTGGAAGATATCATATCCCACCGCACGCTGTAGTGTGAACCAGAATAACAGTCGGTATTCAATATCAGAGCGTCGCTGAAAGCTCACAAAGTAGAATCATGTAATGTACTCTACGCTTCTCGAACCCTAAGGAAATTTGCACAGGGACCCTGCAAGAAACATAGGCAGCAGCATGGCGTGCCAAAGGTTGCGGTCAGGCGGGCCAAACATCAAGCCAGATTGCCGCCATAATGACCGTGCAAATGGGCGAGGTGAGCTCGGATGGCATTGGACGACACATGCTCGGCTTGCTTGAATAATGACCGCAAGTAATGACACTGTCAGCTAAGCCCTTAATAATGACCGCTTGCAAAGTTTGAAGCGCGCACATTGTCATGAGCTCCGGCCGTGGCTTCCTCGAGATAAATGGGCGCAGCTTCCACGACGCTGAGCTGCCCTCTGCTCCTAAAAAGAAACACTAAAAATGGGTTTAGGACGCGCCGACAAATTGAAGTGTCAAAAAGAAATCTGGATGAAATTTGGACTTCGTCTCAGCTGCGGGAAGATGCCACGCGGTTCTGCTGGAATCGATAACATGAGTTAGTTATACTGCGGGTATCCGTGCTGCACAGAGACTGCATCGTATGGCGAAGTGGCTTGCTTTAGGCATGAAAAATAAAGAAGTGCTGTGTGAACATGTGTAACTTCAACTGTTACTATTTTGCATACAGAAATATTTTCAAAAGGACTTCATGAAACATATAGGATAAAAGGCTTTGGAAGGAATAGAAAACTTGGCTACATGCCGGATGCAAGTGTCAGATACGGCCAACGACGAAAGAAGTTCTCAGCTAGTAGCACTCTCTGCCTGGAATTAGGGGATTTACGTAGCGTAAGTAATGCTAGCAACGGTGTTACAAGCCTTCGTTGCGCCTTCTATACGCATGCTACAAATTAATTAAAACTGATAATGTTCTGAGACATGAATAAGTAACCTTACGTCTCATCCATTTATTTCTTTCGGTCCCGTAGTAATGCAACAGTGAGATGAGTATTTTTCTGTTTGTGGCAATTTATGGTGTCTATAATATCATTCAATATTTCGTGTAATGAATCCTATTTGGTTTTTTTTTTTTTGCTGTTGGCATAAGTGTTCTTAAATTCCAATTATTTTCTATAATCGGTTTTATGATCTTACTTCGTCGGTTATTTCTAGTCATTCTGTGCGGAGACAGACTATTCCTGTTTTCCGCAAGTGAACTTGTAGCTATTAAAAACATTTTCTGCGTGGACCTGCAAATACAATCTCTCCTGAATTTGTATTTTTTTTAGTTTTGCCGTCAACTGTTTTACGAAATAGTGAACCCAGGGAGACGTTTGGATAAATTCAATGTTTGTTTGCCATGTACACTGATAATTTTAAGAATTGTGGAATCCTAAGACTTGCTTAGTGGTATTCAATTCGGAAATCCAGTAGTTGATAACTACGTAGCAGTGGCCCTCTTATCACTTTCCTGCTTAATCTGCCTTATACGTACATGATCTGGTGAAGATTTCTGCTATTCATGAAAAACCCACAAAATTGTGCAGAATAAACGTTATTAGCGTTCACCAATAATTACTGATGTCGATGCAGATATTGATTGCTGAACTGTAGGACATCTGTTGCCTTTGTTTGCGGCAGTTTTTGTAAGGTGAACTATTAATTGTTGCCGCGCGTAAATGCGACGGCGAGTGGAGTTAGCTAAACAGTACAATGCTGTCGTATATTTACGTTTGCTTGTGCATATGAAACAACTGAACGGACATGCATGGGATTGCCCAATGGCCATCTGTAAGGTTAGCTAGATACGTTCACCCTCCCTGTCTGTGACGAGGATGACTCAAAAAATTAAGAACGGTTCCTTACGAAATGTACAAGGACTGTTAAGTATGTTAGGAGGAACATGTGGCTAACTTTTGGTGATGATCCGGGCCCGGGCGTTTGTTTGTGTGCCTTTTTCTATAACATTACTCAACAGTTCTGAACGGAAATTGATAAAATTTGCAAGAATTGTTGGGAATATTACGGAGAGCAACTGAATAAATTCTTATGATGATCTGTCAGCCCGTACGTCTATTTGTCACTGTGTTTCCTTTTATGTTTATCAGAAAATAACTAAAAAAGGCTTGAACGAATCTTCATGAAATTTTCAGGACTTGTTAGAAAATTTTAAATGCACAACTATGACCAAGTTTCGGTGATAATCGGTTCGTCTGTTTGTGTGTATGACTATCTTTTTCATTATTGTTTCTCAAACCTAATACAAATAGTTAGGGACGGATCACCAAGAAAATTACAGGAACTGTTATTAATGTCAAGAGGAACAGATGGCAAAGGTTTGATGGTGATAAAAAAATGGAAAACCTGGTGTCAGGAAAGTTTTGAATATTACATTATCATTGCTCCACTTGGCGGAGTTATGTGCTCTCAAAATGTTTCGCTAGTTAATATCATAGAATAATTATACTCATAGATTTAGACTCCTTAGGCTACTTTAACCTTTAACTCATGTTTTTTTTTTGGGGGGGGGGAGAGGAAGGAGAGGCGGGGGAGATAGCCCAATTTATAGTTCAGTTGCTTTCTTATTACGGTGGCTATCGAAGTTGTGCTGTTTTTCCACTAGTTTCATATTTACACTTACCGTTTTCGATCATCGCTCGCCCATGGGTTTCCTATTCTGCCCTACCGGATAACGAACCATTTTCTTTCTCACATTTTTTCATACATTGCTCAATGACTATCCATGAAAGGAAATTTAAACCAACATATAACTCATTATACAATATTGTCCAAATAAAGAATAGGATTTTTTAAGCTCCCTAACTGGAGTTCTTATAGTGCTAATACTGAAACAATTTATAGTTTCAATTTCTGTGACATTTGTCTCACTTTACTAAATAATGCATGGAGTGATTAGGTAATGCACATGGATATAAAGATCGTCACTTAAACTTCTGGATTGAGTTTACTCTAAACCAAAAATTTTTGCATTATTTTGAGTGCTGTCTATTTCCACACTACGTGTAGATTGATATAGGTATTTCAAGCGCTACTTTCAAGTAAACTTTCTCACTGATGAGAAGGAAAGTGTGAAGCACTATCATAGCACACTGCACAAATGTTCGGTCTCGGCAAGGAAAAGGTAGGGACATGAACCAAGCATTTGTTGCCTTTCCAAATAGTTTAATGGGTGAATTATTGTCAATGCCCATTGGGAGATTAGCGTTGTGTGCTGCAGACGAACAGAATAGATTCAAAGTTTCAAATGACTGAAGAATATTAATGTTCTTTCTTAAATCGTGAGCACTGCGCTGCCTCACTGGGGTTAAATTATAAAAATGATTGTATACATGTATTTTAGTGTCAAATTTAAGCAAATTGTCTTGATATATAAATATTATGGAAGTTATAGCGTTTCCGCTTTATACTCTATCAGCATATGACAATTTAAGTGATTGCAAATGAATTGCCTTCATTTATTTACATTCATAACATTTAGGTATTTTTATATGCCGCTCATGGTGTCTGATGACACAAACAACGCTATATTAACGCTCAGAAATTTTATATGAGCGCCGTTGTCAGGTAAATTAGCACTGAGAGTTACCTGCTTTGAAGAGCCATGCAGAAATGGTGTTATATTTTAATATTTATGTAGGAAAAGAATTTGGCTCTGAGAACGGCTACGGTATAACAGAATAAGATGTATTTACTTTGGCTCTAGCTGTATTTTTCTACGGGTGTGATATTTCGTGGGTAATGGATGGTTAAATGATGACCCATAATTAACTGCTGTATAAATTTCTTCGTTGCCACTAGTCAACAAATATTCCCGAAGAAATATTACTCGGGTCATCGACCTGAGGAGTTGTTTAGCTCGACAAATTCTCATCCCGCTCCCACACCAGCAGCAGGATTTGTTAGGTAGCTCTTAAATACACGGGTGCTGCTATGTTGGATTTCGGCAATTTTCTTCTTGACTAACCTCCTGCCGACAGCTCAGAACTCGGTAGCGCCGTGGCATGAATTTGGACCGCATTTGTTTATTTCCGAAAGAGACAACTAACCTTGAGCAGTGCCTGCGTTTAGGATTCACCAGCTCTCTCAACACATGCAAAGTCTGCTTTTAATTAGTAAAACAACTAGCAATGATGCCTATATAATTCCTTTACTGATCTGTACCGTATGCAGTGTTGACGCTGTGGAGAGCTGCACTAGCTGTAAGTGCATTGGAGGACTATAAGGTAAGCGATGCATTTGAGGACGATGCGAGCTCTCTAAGCGCCGAGGCGTGCGTGCTGGGTGCTCGGTGCCAGCGATGATAGTCCCCCATAAGTACGGTGTAGGTTACAGTTTACCTTCATAAACCTGTCGTTTAGGTTATCGTAGCCAAAGAGCACTGTGCTATCCACATGCTTGTTTACGATGCGCCAGCTTCACAACGGGACTAAATCGTTTTTAATCCGATGAAAGTGCAGGTAATTGTTGTTCACATCACGCTCTGTTGTAAACAATGCCAACGCTGTCTCGCGCCGCTCGCCCGATAGTGTGGACAAAGCTCGAGAATCTGATGTGCTTTCTCGACAATATTATTTATCAGGCAGAACGTGAAGCTCTTGCAGTAAGTTCAGGCTTACAACTAAATTTTCTCCCTTACTCGAAGGGGATGAGAACAGCACTTATTTTGCGATCAAGAATCGCTCGAGTCAAGATAAACTGCGTCAATTACCAAGCGTTGATTTCTTAAATTTTCCAAACTTGGGTCATAATAATGAGGTTGTATTACTTTCTATTTACACTATATGGACGGTGAGCGTGGTTAAGCGTCTCGCATTTTTGGGTATAGACAAAAGAATCTGTATCGTGTGCAATTTGATGGATAAAAGATATAAATATATGTTTGTTTTAAGATAGACGCTAAGTAAATGGTGTTCTAAGAATTGATTCCCGTAAATGAATTAGCAGGAATCAACTATTCCTGAAAAATTGCATTGTCATAACCATCACTTTACTTTTCTCTTCGACTAACTATATCTGTGTATAACGTTTACATGTTTTTCGAAAACTTCAAGTCGATATGTGCCCTCTAGGTCGATCTAACCCATAACATTTACATTACATACTCACCCGAGAAGAAATAGAAGCATAAAGCGATTCTCTTTGAGTTTTTTAACAAAATTAGAACCAGTGCAGATGTTATTGCACGACCCGACATAGTTGATTTAGGGCCCCATCGATTGGCACGACGAAACCGAGTTAAGCTGAGCTCAGTAAGCTCGACTTGGCCGAAACTTCGGGCCATTGCGCTGGTTACGCCACTTCAAAAGAAGTTCCAGGCACCATAGTCTCGACTCGATTAACCCAGGGACAGCCGAGGACTCAGTTCTGCACAGTAAAATAGAGCTTTCATAAGTCTCAAGCGTAATCGGATTACTGATCCAAATTGGTGAAATCAATACTCCTAAACCATGTTCCGGACTAGTGAAGCCTGCTATGAGCTTAGCTTCTCTTTACTTTGCCTTGTGAATCGATGGCAACTTTCGGCTGAGTTTACTGGGCTTGTCTGCTTCTGAATTTCACGCAAGACCATTGGTTCTTCCATTTTCAATCGCGCTGCAGCTGTTAGCGGCGGTTCCTTTATGTTTGATACGGCGTAAGACACCATTTTATATATAGCAAGTTTGAGTTTTCAGCCTTCACCAGGGTACTCGATTCGATGTTAATGCCAAAAGCTCAGTTTAGAGGGGCGAAGCCAGCGCACCTGTCTGACGTACCTCACAAGTCGACCTTACTTGACGTTTGCTTGAGTTTTCTGTGTGCCAAGCGAAGGCACCTTAACATCTGATGTGCCACACTATAAAGGCTGTACAGCGTACGGTATCCGGAAAAAAGCAGGGCAGAAAAAACGCCCCGCCTGTCTTTTGAAGTATCGTTAGGAGTTCAACTCAGTTATTTTGAAGTATGTGTTTTACGTTCAAGTCAACCTAATTATATTGTGATAGGTAAGCTACATTTACTTAGCATTTGTATGTGCGAACGTGGGCTGCAAGAGGCTCTAAGATAGAGTAGTTGAGGGGAACCTATAGGTTAGGCTAGGTTTGGTTAGGTTCGGTATTTCATAATGGGGTAGATAAATTAGCCAAGAATAGTTTACGATGAGTTCGATTAAATTATGTCAGAATAGGTTGCGTTTGGTTAGGTGTTGTTTGACTAAATTAAATTGAATAAAAATATCTAAGGCTAGGTGAAGTAAGATAGGAAAAGGTCGAGTTAAAACGGGTTAGGTTAAAGCAGGATACCTTGGGTTAAAATAGGTCTTGATGGACCTTGTCAAGTAATTCAAGTTATGCTAAGTTATCATAGATGGGGTTAGATTAAGTAATCTATATAAGACTATGTAGGAATAAACTAGGTTACGATATGCTACGTTAGATTCAATTACAAGAGGTTAGACTAGGTTTGGCTATATTGATTAGATTTCGTTACGTTCGATTACATTAGACTAGGTTAGATTCGATTAGGAGAGGCTAGACTAGGATAGGTAAAAATAGGCAGTCTACTTAATTAATTTATTTTACTATTTAGAACCTACTTCAAAATAACTAACTAGGGGAAATATATATATATA
>LQNS02277275.1:11301207-11313703 GCA_001587735.2 Parhyale hawaiensis | reverse complement strand
TATATTAGGTGACAGGAGGGGCTTTCTTCTTACTTTCGGGTGTTATTCTGGGTGACATCAATACCTCCGGGCTTGTTTCCTCCCGTGGCATTATTCCCATACCTAAAGTGTGCATAGGTCGTTTGCTATACCCTATATCATATATGCAGCTTCGACGCTGTAGCGGATTTGCTGAGGTACATTCACGCTGAATAATTAAGCCTACCTTTTTATCAGAAAGCGCTATATTGCGGATAAACCTGAAGATGACACCATATCCATGAGCTCAAGCATGACAGGAAATAAACTACACGATAGCGTATAAACTCTTATTGCTGTTTCAATTTAAACTTCCATACGTTGATTGGAATCCATAGTTCGCGGTCAATTCTGTACTGTACATCCCCAATGCGAAGGGTTTAATTTAGCTAGCTTATGCTACGTGTAATAATAACATGTCACGCTAAAGACAGTTGACAATGTATACATTGTAGAGAAAAACAACATTGCTCAATATCACAGCATCGTTGCTTATGTCACCATAAGATTTATTCGCCAAATTACAGTAAAGCGCCTTGCGCCGGAAGAAACAGTCATCGGTAACGTCCGTTGTCTAGCTGTAAGTTGAGGTACGATGAGATGATCGTCTCCATCCTTCTCGAAAGCTTATGGTCAGTTAATTTTTTTATCCCTTTGCCGAGAGAGGTACATCTTTTGTCCGCCTAAGTGGTGACACCATGTAATTAACTGAATTTTTTTCATGATGTATGATCATCAAATCTGATTATGCCGTTTGTTTTAATATTTTTCCTTAAATTATGACACCTAAGTTTGGGTGTCGACGAGAGGAAAAAGACACGCGGCATCAAGGCTTGTTTGATGAAAGCTGATGCACGTTGACTGATGAGCGGCCAACTACGGGCCGAGGTCGTTGAAGGATGGCCACAAACACACTATTCTGGGCGCGCATTGTTTACAGTGAGAGTGCGGCAGCATCGGACATCCGCTACAGCTACATGAAGACCACCGCTCTGTTTGGGCAGAAGCGGCCTGCATGTCAACTCCACGTAATTAACGAAACCTTGAAAATATCCCAGAAAATTGCAGCTCACCGCTGTCTTCAGAGACCTTTGGTGTACCTGCAACCTATTGCTACTGTTCTCAATCGAGAACTTATAACAAAGGTGTCATTGTAGGGTAGAGTGTTAAATGCACCCGTGCAACATAAGTCAAGAAGCCACCAAACAATATCAGATCGAATAAATGACCGTGGACATGGCTTCAACTTTAACATAGTTATGAAAATGGTCAAAAATGCAAACGGCACTGTCGTTTTTTACTGTAGAGAAAGCGATGGTAAAGTTTCAAATACCCTTCTTAGCTCTGAGTGGGTTAACATAGCATTAACATAAATTTGAGAGCGTATTCACTGTCACGTCATTGTAATCGGACGGGCAGTTTGGTGATGTTACAAATTGTGTCACTGCAGCTACATCGGGCATGAATCAACCAGCTTTCCGGCTGTTGATTGTGAATAATTGTATTGCTTGTTGATGGTTCGTTTCCCTTATGGTCTTGTAATTCAAACTTCTAACTACTTTCTCTCTCAGCAGCTTTATAAAACAAGGTTGTTGGTTGCACCAATGCCCTCTCTTCATCAGCAGCGAGCGAAGCGAAGAGCGGCGATAATGTTTTCATTGAAGATTTAAATATACCATATTGTCTGTCCGTCCAAAAACTGGGAGAAGGAGTTGAGATGTGAAAATGCCAAAAACTTTGAGTTAGCTGGCCATCAACAACGACGGCTTTGAATTTTTTCCCACCCCAGGTGTTGATCTTACGCCTCGAGGAGTTCTAGTTTGTTGAGAATTTGCTCTGAGAAGTGAAGAAGCTTACCTTACCTTAGCTTACTTGGGATTGTAACTTTATTTTCATGTTTATACCATTAGAGACAACCGGGTGTAAACAGTCGATTGAAACTAAATTATTTAACTACTAAATTTTTGGTACACCAGCAAAACGTCTAAATCTGCCTGCCAAAGTGATTTGTGTATCACAGATGATACTGTTGTAATATGTATTCTAACCATGGATACAACAGCGTACTATAATATTCTATTTATAATCATTAAATCTTCATTTTTATCCTGCACTGACATTACTGTCATTACGTAACTGTTATTGATCAATAAAACTTGAATTCTTTTGTTTATTAGCAGCCGATGGTTATACTTTGTAATTTTTTATGGTATGTATATTCAGTAAGTTGCATATACAATTATACATACTTCTTTTCGTTGGGTCACTCAAAAATGTCAAGCAAGACAACAATCCTAACTGGACTTTTATGATTCAATTAACGAATTGATTTTCTGTATTTTGCTTCCAGAAACTATAAAAGTAACAGCAATTGAAGCTAGAAGTCTTCCATCAAAATTCTGCAAACTGAGATGCCAATGAGCTCAATATGAAACAAAACTCTATAGGTGTTAAGAAGCAGTAATTAAACTGTTCAAACTTACAATGCAAGCTATAACACGCGATTCACTGAAAAACGAGTTTAGTAGCCCGTGCTGCAAGGATCACATACGACGCATTTTGCATAATAAGAGAACTCTGCCGTAAGTAAATTATTGGGGCGAAAGAAAATTGGGTTACTCCCCTCCTTTCAGTTGAACTTCAAACCGCAACTGCAGGGCGCCGGCAGCTATGCCGTTAGGAGTGCGAACTCCCAGCGTCTCCTGTGCCTGTAGTAACCCGAGCCTCGCCTAATTTCAATCCTTGTCAGCTAAAAAGATTAAAAACTGGGTGGGGGATTGCGTAAAGGTTGAAGGGGGTAAAGAGCTCACAATTTCACACTCCACTTGCTATCATACGAAGCCTGGGTCCTCATGGGACGTGCTACTCATAGGAGGGGATGCGAGACCATCGTTAGGGCTGTTAAACGGTACGGCGCGCGCTGGGGCAGACAGGCAAATATATGTACACGGCAGGGAGGTGTGTCCAGCGAGCGCCGAGGCTACAGATTCTCGTGTAGCTCCAAAACTTTACATTACGGTAAATTTTTGAAGCAGATGTATGCAGATAATTCATTCGTTTATATACCTTATTATGCAAGTAAGTACAGCTGATTGTGAAAACCAAAATAGTGAGTTTTAAGTGCCATGAATGTAGTAAAAGTAGAAGTTTTCGCCTTGTTGTTGCGACAGTTTTCTGGAGGTACTATGGTTACTACAAACAGCGCTCGATTTTGGTCGTCACAACCGAACGTATGTTGCTGAGTTATCGGGCTACAGTAACCGAAATGGAAGGTCTTTCGAATGGCTCCACAACTTAATATATTTACAATTTTTCGTTCATTTAAAGGCGTGCTGCACTGAGTACCGGAGTGGCTTATTGGGTAAATATGAAACTTTGCAGACGAATATTGACGCAGAAGGTCCGAAAAGTATACTACAGTATTGGTGATTTTGATTTCACTGCATGCCTGGCCGCGTGTTATTAGGTGTAGGAGTGAAAATTTAATAATATATGAGTTTGAGAGCGTAAAAGTCTTGCATCATGAAATACGATAATGGACTCTGCACCATCATAGAAACTGCCCCATATTCGTATACGTAAAATAGACATTGGTGAGGCTATGGTAAAGATTTTTGGTAATCAGAAATTCTTGAAATTTTCTGAGTTCCAAGTATTGTAGAAGTGCCATTATTAAAGAAAGAGAAGAGATTTAGTCATGTAAAACTATGTTCAAGCTCTGTTAAGATATCCGAGAACGCTACATAATGAACAGGTGCCTATATTCTTATAAGTGGAATGTCAAAGTAGAAATGTAAGGAACTGAAGCTTAAAATCTGTTTCCAGCATAATTACATAATTAGTTTTTAAGAAACTCTTCTATTCACGACTACTACTGTAAATTGTTCTGCACTTAATTTACTCACAGTATAATTTGTGCACACGACTACTTCATGTGCTTCGTTTAGAAAGCTCTGTACTGTTGCATCGTAATTCAAATCATTATATACTTCTTTTTTATCCTTTATACATATTTTTGCAAACACTCTAACGCATTTTCTCTACTTTTTGTGGATGAAGATTTGGTAATTTTCTTTTTCATTTATTATCTACAACAATTTCTATCTCAGTTACCAAAGTATGTCCCCCGCGCGACGGCGACATGCAGCAGTGTGACCGAAGTCCCGCACTGCGACGTGTTAGGCGGAATGAGAGGGAGTAGCAAGTGTATTCCATTACCTCGGTCACTGGCAGAACAATGCGTGATGATGCCAGCTTCCGCTGAGCGTCTGAAGGCCTCAGTGATAAATAAAGAGTAAATACGGAGGCCTAGACGCATTAAGGCGAAGACGCACGCGATGACCTGCTGCCGATAAGAGCCAGTGAAGGGGCAATAAATGAATGGAGTGATGAGAGACGCCGATAAACGAGAAAGAGGGGAGCTCGGTGATGGACGAACGAAAGGGCGCCGAAAGGTGCATGGAGCAAAGGAACGTCTTCGGGATTTGACCAGAAATTCGCGACTGCAGTTAACGGCTTCCGTTCTGTTGAAGAGTACGGAGATGGAATAAACAGGAGCTTGTGTTTGGGAGAATTTATTCATATTAGGGTGAAGGCACGTTAGGTTTTCAGTGTTAATGAACTACCCATTAATACATAAGAAAAGGCAAGAACTCTTGTTATCAAGACTGTATACAGGTAGATGAGGTAGGTAAGTATCTGTTGAGTAACTTACATTGCATTGTGGGAATTGCTTCTGCATCCTGAACAAGCTTGACTGGAGTCGAATCAAAAGGTATTATCTAGTAAGTTACTGAGGAATTGACAACGTCTTGAGACATTTGGTTATATTTTCCAAACAATAAAACCCGGCCAACATAATATCATACAGGTGAAGTGAATAAATATGTTCATGATTATAGTAATGCATACAGTAACTCCCAAGAAAAGAAATGATGGGCAACATTTGTCTTAAGAATACCGGTGGTAAATAGTAGAAGCTACTTGAACTTTCATCTCTTATCTACCTTTCAATTGACATGCTTTACATTTGCTTGCTAATCAAAATGTGCAATTTGTACTGTATAGTGTTAGATGAAGGTTCTCGGTACTTGTATTTATAGTACCTCTATATATTTAGAAACAGGGAGACCTATGTGCTTAATGACCTATAAACTCAATTTATTGATGTCAATGCTGCTGATGCACAGTGTATAACAGTAACCAGGTCCACGTTAATGGAATTGGAAAATGTTTATGAAGGTAAGTGACGGCAAAGGTAGAGAACAGTCTATTTAATCTGTAAAATAATGTTGCTTGCCATTTCACTTTTCCCTCATGTACAAAACTTTTCTACACAATCTCCATCTGGCTCTTCACGTGTGTTTTTAGGGCACAATCACCTCTAGAAAATTGGCTCTCAGTATGTAAACTATTCGTAGCATCAAGACCGCAAATATGAGAGATAGGAGAGAATGTGAGTGTCCAAAGATCCTCTGGAAGTTGGATCGTTTTGCGATGTCAGCACGACACTCGGCGGACCATCAGATAAGTGTCAGCCCTCCCTCAGGAACTACACTGCAGTGCCGCACGTCGGTAAACAAATGACAAAAGTCGCAAACTGAAGAGAGTACAGAAATAGTTAGGTCAGAAGAGCTGGACTGGGCGAAGAGGGAGCTAATGGTGTAACGCTGAGTTACCTCTCGGGTCAGTTAATATTAGAGCGCAGCACCTACCACCTCGCAGCAGGGCTAAATACTGGCATAAATCAGTAACCAATTTTCGGTTTGGCAATATTTTGGAGCTTAGAGTCAACCACCTCTCCACTAGTCAAAATACTGGGTCGTATTCATAAAAGAAAGGATATGCTTATACTTGCAATATATGAAGGAAATCCTTCTACTTGTATTCATAAAATTGTGAAGAAAAACCTTATACTTGTAGAGCAAAAGCGTAACCTTATGTTCGCATAGAAGTAAATGGTTATACATAAACAAGACTCTTTACTTTAAATGAAGAGCATATACTTCAAAAAGGCAGTAGCAGACTTCAGTTAGATGCTAATGGCTGTTTTGTCGGATTCTCAGCTCGATGGCAGATTTTGTGGATGTGAGGCATGTTAATTAAACATTGCATGCCCTGTTTACCTACAGTTGACTGTGATTTTAGGATGTCATTCTGTGTTAAAGAACGAAATGTTCAGTGGCTAGTGGGCAGATTTTTAGGGACCAACGAAGATACTCGGGGAGGCACCGTGTCATCTGTCCATAGAATGAAAACATGTTTACGTTTTCTCAGTGATCCAGGCTATCAAAACGGTATCAGTCAAGAACTTGGTAATAGCCAAGCGACGGTACCACGGACTGTAAATACAGTTGTTGATAGTATAATTACTTCAGCCAAAGAGGTCGTTTTCGTCGAGTTTGTTTGTTTGTCTGCCTCCATGTCTATGTGCATCTGACACCAAAATAGCTCAAAAATTTATGGACGAATCTTTACGAAATTAACGGGGATTGTTAGGTATGTTACTAGGAACAGATGATTAACTTTTGGTGAAGATACGCTTATCCATAAGTTGGTTTGGCTGCTTCTTTTTTCTTGCTGTCTGAACTCAACAAGTTATGGACGAATTTTTCTAGAATTTGCAAGAGTTGTTAAGAATACTACGAAGAGTAAATGACCAAATTATTTGTGATGACCTGCTTGTTTGTTTGTCTGTCTCTATCTTGTTTTATGATTGTTAGCAAAATAGCTCAATAACCTTTACATGGATCTTTATAAAACACGGTAAAGACATAAATGATCAAATTTTGGTAAGGACGATTCGTGCTTTTGGGTGTTTGACTAATGTTTGTTAGAGCATAACTCCTGAACTTAGGAACAGATCTTCAAGAAATCTACAGTATCTTTTATTGCGCTAAAGGCACACATATGACCGGATTTTGATGCTGATGAGGAGAAAATAACAGTTTTAAAACCAATTTGAGATTTTTGCCAACTTTGCTTTGCTTGACAGAGGTATGCGCTTTCAGAGTGCTCGAGTTCCTCATACGAATGATCGGATAAAGTTTTCAACTACCAGCAGAAAAATAGCACATTCTAAACAGTTATGGCAAAAAAGGTATACGTTTCCGACAGCTATTGGTGTCGTCAATTGTGCTCACATAGGATACTGAAAACCAAAACTGCATGGAAATGAGTGCATTAATAATCGAAAAGGTAAGTCTACTACAAATGTTCTAGCTAGTTGTAATGCCAAAGAAATGTTCACTAGTGTTGATGCAGGTTGGCCTGGATCCGTTCCTCCCAAGACACTAGTCAAACTATTACTTCTACTTGGAGGATATCCTCGCAAGTATAAGGTAATTATTATGAATATAGGAAGAATAATATGCTTATACTTCTATCTTTTGCTTCAGGGCATTACCTCATACTTCTACCTTATGCTTACAAAGATATCCTTCATTTTTATGAATACGGCTCATTGAAGCTGAGTACCAGCCACCTGATGACTGGGCGAAATACTGAAGTTGTGTGCAAACCACCTGATTGCAGGGCTAAATATTCAAACAAAGGAACAACCAATTTGCGGCTGAACTGAACATCTGAATAGTAAATGAAAGTGAACATGCTGAATATCGGAGGGTCTCACTTCCAACACGACTGAGATAAAGTTAAATTTTACATCGGTAGGTTCATTCTTGAACTGGCTCGCGCAGGAGTGGTTGTGTCTAGTTCTCCTTGAAATTGAAAGAGGGACCACCTCTCTATACTGAGCTGGACCACCATACTTCTAAGCGAAAGAACAGCACGAAGAGGAAACTTAACGCCAAAGTGGATGAATAAAGAAAAGAAAGAAAATCCAACTCTTCTCTATTCGAAAAACCATTTATGGCAGTCACACAGCCAAACACTCACTCTGCCAATGAGTTCATGCCAGCATAGTAAGGATACAACAAACCAGTTGAGCTGACGAGGTTTGTACGTAACAGCTACTAACGTAATGAGGAGGGTCTCAGCAGCAACTTGTGTATGGCATACGTATCTCATCCTTGATTGCTCAGAGAATGACGAAGTCATGTGCAGTTTTAAGAATTACTAGACCATAGGTATACCATGAAGGTATAGAACATGATGTACCGTATGTACATTCAACTGAAGAAACTGGGTGCGTTAGTGATTTGCTAACCCCGTAACTTTTGTTTATAAAGTGTGTGTACAAAACCTGTGAGCAGATTATCTTGACTGTGGTAGTTATACTACACATTCTACCGGATGGGCCAGACGTAGGCTCATATTGTGGATCTTTTTTCTTTTTCAATATATTGCAGCTGTTGTTCAGGTGTTAATTGAAAAATTTCCATCGTTGTTGAAGTTCGTAGCTTCATGCTCGAATGGTTCTGCTCGACAATATCATATCCAATGGTAAACATAAAGGCAGAGAAAAAGTAAAAAATAAACCGTGGAATATCGGACTGCAACTTATCAGCCATGTTTATTATTGTGTTTTCTCCTTAAAAAAAACGAAGACCCATGTTTAGCATTACTTAAAAGCTTAAGCCTATTGGGCGGTTGAATTACTGTATCCTATTCCATTCCTCATTTCAAAGCATTTTTTACAACTCTCGCTGCTCACTTGTTCCTTGAACTTTGGAATTATGCCTCTTGTTCAATACAGTGTAAATCAAATAGACCAAAACTACGACGCTTCCATTCCCATGTTACCTCACTTTAGACTAAAGCTTCTCCAAATTTATATATATGGCTTTCGCCACACAGCAAGTCGTCACCTTGGGAAGACGAGCGTTCGGACCCGTGAATGTGCCATGGCGCTCCCTACGGCCACATTTCTTCCTCATCATGGTTTCCTCAATCTTCAAAGGGCCAAATTTTCCTTAGTTCCCTGAGAGCCGCCGAGGAGCCTCACTCTTGCCAACGCCTGCCATCTATTCTCATAATATTGCTGATAGGCGCCGCAGACGCGAGGCCTCCACTCATTCTCCGTGTAAACTGTTTAAAATTGCAAATTGTGGCCCGGGTTTGTGTAGGGATACCATTAGCTTAAGGGAGATCAGGGAGAATTTGTAGTGCCAGCTGTCGCCTCTACCATTGGAAGCACCAGTTTGAAGCTTCTCAAAGAAGAACCGATAATGCCAATACGCTCCTCAAAAATGAAAGAGCTCCCCACGATCGCATAACGAGCTTAGAGTTGTAGCTCAGGAGGGAAAATAAGCTCTTCGGGTGAATCGTTATGGGATCAGCGCTTCTGCAACTGCGAGTGACCAGCTGAGTTCCGTGACAGGCGTTGTCTTTTAGCGAGAACTGCCATACGGGCGCTCCTCTGCTTACTGACAACGACGAAAACTGATGAATTAGCTAATCTTGCAGATCGTTATTGGACCAACGCCTGCTACTGCAGGTGACCAGTTAAATTCCGTAACAATAATGACAAAAATATTATTATTATTGTGCTTTCTTATTTTGAAGGCTGCTATTCAGGCACTTTGCTTGTTATTAATAAGGGTGAAAAATATTTAAACTGTGCTCGTCTTAACTTTATCCACCATTTTTGGACGAGTGATTGAGCTTGAAAAACGGTGTTGCCATTATTAACAATACAATATTTATGTTCTTTTATTGAGAAATGGTATAGAATGGTCTCTCGACACTGATAATAAAAAATGTCAATTGGGCTCTTCTTGAAGGTCTCTATGAGCCCAGTGCCTACGATTATACCATTCATTGAGTCCTGCTGATTTGTGTATTGCAGTTAAGCGTAAAACTGAAACGAACTCGTCTATATTCCAGATTCAATTCGTATTTCAAGTTTCGCAAATTTTGTACACATATCAGTTCGATAAGCCCTTCGGCTTTCAGGCACTGACAAAGAGCCACTCATGGTATATGTGTGCATTGAATGGATGGGCGTTCCGGGAGACTATGGACCAGGCAGCTGCACATGAAGTCACTCATGTGCATACCGTTCTAAAAGTATAGTTGATATTTACCTCCGCCAAGAAGGTTATGTTTTTGTCGTGTTTGTCTCTTTCTCTGTTTGTTTGTCTGTCACTAAGATTACTCAAAAAGTTATGAACGGATCTGTACTAAATTTATAGAAATAGTTAGACATCTTAACAGTAACAGATGGTTAACTATTGGTTAAATCCGTTAATCTGTTTGTTTGTCTGCCTGTTTCTTATTTTTTTTTTCTTATTGCTATAACTCAAAAAGTTATGGACAGATTTTCATTAAATTTGCATGAGTTGTTAAGGGTATTACGAGGAGTAAATGGCCAATTGTTTGTGATGATCTGTTTGTTTGTTCGCGAGTTTGTCGCTGGGTTTAATTTTATGCCTGTTAGTTCAATAACTCAAAAAGCTATGGATGATCTTGATGAAATTTACAGTTGTTAGTAATGTTAAAAGACATAGATAAATAAATTTTGGTGCAGATTGGTCGGTCCGTTTGTGTGTTTGATTTATGTTTGTCTGAAAACTTATTAGTAGCATAGCTGAAAAACTTTCGTACCGATATAAAAATTTCAGAAACTGTTATTACTATCAAAAGACACAAATGATTAGATTTTGGTGTTGATACAAAGAAAGTCATGGTTTCAGAACCAATTTGAACTTTTCGTTACCGTTGCCTTGCTTGGAGGAGGTACGCGCTCTCAGAGTGCTTTTTAGTTTTACTATTTTGCAAGTCAAAGAAAACTGCAGGGGAATAACATACAATGAGATAAACATAACATAACAATGAGAAAAAAAATATTATATGGTAGCGGCAGACTAAAGCGTTTGACTTCGACTCTCAAGGTCGCTGGTTCGTGCCCAGTTCCCAGATGGGCATCTTCTAAGCGCGCTTGATGTGATCGGCCAGCATCTGGTCTGCATACTGCTGTGGGCTTACTGACCTTCCCCAGCAATTAGGAGGGTTGGGGGATCGCAGATATTGTCGCATGAAGTCTTCCGCCACTGGCGCCATAGCTCTAGACATCTGTCGTCGACTACGGCCGCATACTCCTCTGGGGCCTGTTGGTCTATATCTGCAGCACAAACCAGTGCATGCGGGTTTCCAAGTTGGAGGTACGGTCAAGTCGACTTTGCCATTGCCTTTATTATCCTACAGTTGATTGGGATATGCGGAGAATCAATGTTGCACAGTTTAATTGGCATACAGTTGACGGAAAAAGATATCATGCATCGTACCGCTAGGTTTACTATTTTTTTTAAGTCAGTAAATCCTGTGAATGGAATGTTTCAGATTCATTTTTACAAACTCCATGAAAAATTTGACAGCATATCCCTAATGTAAACACACAATGAATGTTTTGTACAACGGTAAGAAGCAGCTCTTGTTTATGATCCAGTAAAACGGTCTCATATGTGCTCTTACTGGCTGACTGAGTGCTTTCTTTTACCAAAAGTTCCTAAAATTGTCACTTCCCAGCTATCATAAAGTCCATACAAAAAGTTTACTTTGGAGCAACAGACCCTTTTTCTCATCTAAATGCAACTGGGCGTCGTTTATGGCAACAGATTGTGCTATTGTCATCGAACTTTCCCGAGCCTACGACACTTATTTATTGCTATTGAAAACTTGCATAAAGAGACTCTTTGTCACAGGGTCACTTATGGCGCATACGCAAAGTTTTGGTGAAAGCTCTTGCTTCCTCGACGTTCCCGGTACTTGACTAAGGATAAGGAAATCCTTATTTATCTCTCAATTTCAGGCTGCTTGACGTTATTTTCTCGAATAGTTTACTTTTTCTAGATCTTTACTTGAAGTTAGTGTAGCTAACAGTTTGATAACATGATCTAGATGAACGTATTTGCCTATGCATAAAAATAATCAAAACTGGCTGACGAATTTTATAAATTAAAAAACTAGATGAAATATCACAGGTTTAGTTACGTTTAGTAATCAAAAATGACAGAAATATGCCTCCCAATTATTGCAACTTATATTAAATTTATTAATTTTTTATCAAATAATAAATATTATGTCGACTAATCTTAAAAAGATAACGTTTCAGGAATTCTACTCCCATCACACGGCTTTTGCCATAAACGTTCAACCACCTCGTAGTTGCTTGAGCATTATGACTCTAATCTAGACCTACTATGCCAAGGCAAAATGTTGACGTTACATTTTTAGATTGTGCCAAAGCCTTCGATAAAGTAAATCATGAAATATTATTACTTAAACTCTTCAACATGGGCTTCCGTGGAAAATATTTAAGATGGATCGAAGCTTTCCTGAAAAACCGACCTCAAAGTGCCCAAACGACAGCCGGTACTCAGTGGAGTCCCACAAGGCACCGTGCTTGGTCCAATACTCTTCCTCATCATGATAAATAATATGGGGCACCAATGTAAGTTTGCCGTTCCGTCATCATCCGCTGATGACACACGGATATTAGCAGCGGTACAATAAACGGCAGACGTAGGGAATGTGCAACAAGATCTAACCAACATATTTTACTGGACATCGGTTAACA
>LQNS02277275.1:11282048-11301179 GCA_001587735.2 Parhyale hawaiensis | reverse complement strand
CAACGAATCAAAATTTGAACTATTACGGTATGGAAAAAACCTCTCCCTTACTGAATCTATGTTCTTAAAGACAGAGATGGGAGCGAAATCGAGAGAAGCAAATTTTAAGAGATCTTGGGGTCTTGAGAATACAAGATAATGCCACTTTTGAAGATCAAGTGGTTCGAGTTGTTACTATAGGCAAGAAGTGGAGCGGATGGGTGCTTCGAACTTTCTCTTCACGAGAGGCAGACACAATGCTCACCTTATGGAAACAACTGATACAGCCGAGGATTGGATACTGTTCACCTCTTTGGATGCCAAGTAAACGGAAAGACTTAGAGCGCCTTGGGGCTATCGAGCGATCGTTTACTGCCAAAATCCGGGGCATGCAAGATTTAAGCTATCACGAAAGGCTTGCTCAACTTCAAATGTACTTCATTCAAAGGAGATTCGAGCGATTTACGATCATATATGTCTGGAAAATACTAGAAGGCATTACTGCCAACGTCAATGGACGAATCTAGGCCAGACACTCAGACCGTATTGGTCGCACTTGTGATGAGCGAATTCTGATCAAAACTTGTGGTGACGCAATGGCCACAAAGTATTCTAGTAGTTTCGCGGTTCGGGGGGCGAGATTATTCAACAAAATGTCTCGTCACAGCCGAAATGTCCCCGGTACAGAGACTGTGAAATTTAAAAACGTACTGGACGCATACTAACTGAAAGTGCCAGATAAACCTTCTGTAAGCGGCTACGTGAACTGTGGGGACTCGCTGGTCAGGGACTGCAGCATCACCTCTGCGCAAGATGGCTTGCGTGTATAACGCCACCTGGACTTCGTCCGAAGTATCATCAAGGTCGTCAAGGTCATCATCAGAGATTAAAACAAAAGGGAAAATAGGAAAACCACAGGATAATTCATTTTCGTTATTCTAAGGGGGCAGAGGTGTTGTCAGGGTTAGGTGTAAAACGTGGATGACTGGGGTGAGGCCTAACATGGATATTTGTACAATCGGGCGATTAGAAAGAAGCAGTCGGGTGCAGTCCAAGAGCGGAGGGATCAGAGTTAGTGCAGTCAGAGGTGAAAAATCAGTTGTGGACCGTGATGAGAGGTACAGCTGTGCCCAATGTATTAAGGTTGGGCTTTGTTTTATGGATGTAAAGGGCTTCTAAAGTTGTAAATTCTATTGGGTTGTTGAGGTCGATGATGGAGAAGTCTGTCCTGCTAATAGGATGATTGTTTAGTAATGAATGAAGACAAGGAGCTGAATGGGTGGGTTTGTCTGTGGGTAAACCTTATTCTGCCGGTTATGCCTAAATATTGGTCAACGCGGGCTTTGAAATACTGTCCAGTGCTGCCATCTTACGAAGCGTGGCAGCTCTTGCACTGAAATTTATAAACAACACTGGACATAAGAGGTGTAGGAAGTTTGTCTTTGCACTTAAAACAGGATCCTATGGTAAATGTGTATTTGCAGGGGAACCTGACGTTAATATGTGGGTAGGCTTCGGATATGAAAGTTTTCAGAGTTGACTGTGTCAACGGTAGCCTTGCTGTAATACTGAAGGGAGTGGAAAACCCAATTTGCAAAGCAGTAGGTTAAATACCGTGATCAAACAATTTGTTGACAGTAATGATCTAGAAAGTGATGTGGACAACCGTTCTACTTAAAAAATGTTCGGAAGAAATCTATTTCATTTGAAAATGCTAGGTATATAAGAGGACGATAAGTGGCATGCCCTAAACAGTAGAGTTTTGATAGCGTTAATTTTAAATTCATCGTAGCAGTGACTGAAGAAGCTAGTTCCGAGGCCTGAAAAAGTTGGTTTCCTGTAGACTCTAGTGGGCGGTGTTAGTTCTGATTATAACTGGGGTGTCTAAAAACGCTAGAGAATCGTTTGATTAGTTCTCAGCCGTTAACTTTATGTTGGGATGTTTACTATTTAGATGTTGTAGGAACAAGTCTGAGTCAGTTGGGTTCTTGAAAAAAAGGGAAGTGTTGTCTACATAACGTATATAGTGAATGAGTTTGAAATTATTCGGGATGTCGTTGAGCCACATTGCTTCGAGGTGGCATAAAAAAATATTGGCTAGGGAGGGGTCGAGCGTGGAGCCCATGGAAACTCCTTCGATTTGTTTGTATAGCGAATTGTTAAAAATAAAAAAATGCATCTTTAATTACCAAATTGAGAAAATTTCTAAAAGTGGGTTGGTCCTTGTTGTAGAATGAATCATGGAAAATTTTACTTCATATAATGTCTATGGTTTCGTCTGTGGGTATATTGGTGAACAGAGAAGTGATGTCAAAACTGGATAAGTACGCGTTGGGGGGCAATGAAATGTTTTTGATGCAGTCCTGGAATTCATAAGAACTGCGCAATGTATACTGATTAGTCGTTAAATGTTCAAGTAATGAAACGAGCAATTTGGCAACTGGGGAGGATGGGGCATTAGGTATACGCGGCTAGCATTGGTAGGTATGGAATATTGGCTGTATGTACGTTAGGAAGATCGCTTACATATGATTTCAGGTGAAGCGACAGAGTTGTACAGAGAGCAATAGGTTGATTTAGTGAAATATTGTTTTAGTCAAATAATTTTTTCAAAAATCTGTCGATTTTATCTATGAATCTGAGCGTAAGTTTGAAAGGATCAGTATGTTTTTCGTAGAGGGTGAACTTAGTGGTGTCAGACAAGCTGGTATTCATTTCTTGATTGTATTTATTCTAATTTAAGATGACAACTCCCCGGCCCTTGTCCGGTCTGCAAATTACAACAGAATTATCCTCGCTAGAATCTGATAACAGAGACAAATCAGGTATAGAAAATATAGGAAAGAATGGTTTTAGTTTGCTGCGCAAGGTGTACAGGAAACTCTAGAACAGTGTTTGAGCCGGACCACACATATCGAGAGAGATACACATATCGAGACGCCCTGGGTCTATAATAATAATAACTTTTATTAGAAACACAATGGGTTCACAAAACTACCTTTACAAGCGTACAAGTCCAAACAAAGTAGCCAAAGTTCAACCCAGTGATTAGGATCAGTTACTAATATTAGTGGCCACGCACAATGAAAATACATGGATACATTCAGCCTACACCTGCAGACTCGAATGACATTAAGCAGCTCGTTCTCATACAAAACACACAGGTAATAGACAAGAGATTAAGAACTGTCCGCTGCATTCGTACAGAGGATTTACCAGCTTACCCCTTTATAGTGTGGTGGGGATACATCGTTGCATGATTACTAACTTGGCCAAGTAAGGGGCTTGTAACAATGATAATAATACAAATTGCAACCAGAGCTGAGCCACCAATATGCCAACAGGCTCACATATAGTCCTGCCGTACCTCGAGCAATCGAAACCTCAAGCAGCAAAGGAAAACGTATGGTTGGAAGACAGATAAATCGGCAAACGTCTGCGTACAGCGAAATGGAAGTTTAGAGAAGTAGCTAGCAGATAATAGGCGCATCAGCTACAGGTCATTCCTATCATGGAGGTCATTGCCTACGTACAGTATCCTAACCCACCGCTGCTTGAACGCCGAACTCTGATAACTTCGATTAGAGCATATCCCTTCGAGCATTGAGTTATCAGACTTTTCTACTCTCATCTGCAGGCTATATGCACATTTACAAGCAAGAATTCTTGAGACACTCTATGTCATACGATGCAAACACATCACTAGCACCTGTGTATCAGGGCACCCCCACCACCCATTGGAATATGTCATTGTACGCAACACGCAATTTACTGATGGCCTGTCTAGTGAATCTGGCCCAAAGTGTGCCGCCATATATTGGATAGTTTAAACCGCTGGATCTTGACATTCAGGGAGCATCTATTAAGCTGTCGTAATATCTGATTGCCTGTAGCATCAAGGCGTCTAACCTGTCGTTAGATATCTGCGCAATTATCAAGTTTTTCATCAATGAGATGTCCCAGATACACAAAGCACAAAGCTGCTGTTGCAAGCGCAAAAGGTCTGTCATTTCCTTTCTCGGTTGCATTTTTAGCTTTGTTCTTGACAACAGGCTTCATTAAAACTGTCATATCAGGACTGGGACTATACTGCATCCGTAGGTATCTATTGAAAAATAATAATAATAATGCAGCTAATATTGCTGGTGCATACTTGAACACCTCAGGAGGAATTTTATTAGCTAGGGCAACCTTGCAGGTTTTTCTATGAAGGAAAACTATACATGAGGCTAAGTTCAAACGTCAATCATATCAACGCGTTCGCTCATCCACTCGTCCAAATATGGTTTTAATGTGCCCTATAAATAACAGAAGAGTGCACGGTTTTCTGCATTTTAGTTCGCTTCAAATTTGAAGAGATATCAATAGCATACATAGTGACACTTGCAGAGGAAACTGAGTTGACGGTTACTATATTATTTAATGACTATTTGTGGCGTGTACAAAGTTGTGTTGAAAAAGAGACTACTAAAGATTCGGACGAGTGAATGAGTGAATGCGTTAAAGTGAATGACATGTGAACTCGACTTTACAGATGGAAAAGGGAAAGAGCTATACAAGAAGGTACACGTGTCATGTTTACAAAATGGCCTCCACGCATTTGTTTCAGAGCAATGTTAGGCCGAATTCACCCGTTAGCAAACTCAACGCGTTCGCTCTAACTAGTGGACGCGACTCGTAGAGTTTACTAAAGCATCCACGGCAAACGAGCGAGATTGAAGGATGAAGCGTGTCCGTTTTCTCAACGCGCTGCTTCATTCAAGTTCAGTAAACAAAACCCATAAATACTGAATTTATCCTCTTTAGCGTATTGGCAGCTTTAAACAATCTGTAAGCAGATCCATTCCGTGATCTCTGATCTTCTCTTTCTTTTTCCAGTCGCTGGGCTGGCTGCCCGGGGGTTTGTTAACCTTATGGAGTTTTCTCCGTTCCCACGTCATCAGTCCTGTGTATCTTAATAATAATGCCCAAAAAGGACGCTTCGAGACTACCTCAAGGAGCGGATTATTGCACGCGTCGCAGATGATTTAATGCTCAAGGATTTAGCTGAAGAGTTCAGGAGAGATCGAAGAACTTTATCTTCATGATTGGAGAGCCCCAACACCAAGCCAAAGAAAGACATGAGCACTAGAAGAACCTTTTCACTTCCTGATGTTCGAAAATACACAGAGGAGTCAGCAAGCATCCAAACAGCACTACCAACGCAGCCATATTTGACAAACCGGCATCGCTTCTTTGTCCAGAGAATCCCGATTGCGACGCCAATAAAAAAGTATGAAGGTATTATGTTTTGTACCGGTGTTATAGGTGACGAACTTATCAGATCTTTCTGAGTGCCATGGCGTGTTAAACTTACAAGTCAAGCTTACATAGTGTTTCTATAAAGGAGCATTTGTCACTATGGCTTGATAACCTACCATTGTCACGTCGCCGTCAAATGATACTTATGCATAACAGTGCTCTATCCGATTCTACGAAGGTTACGCGTCGTTCTCTGGAGCTCTGGGCATCAGAGGCGCGTATATTGTGACTTGGCCATCTTGCTCTCCTGACCTTAAGGGGAGGCTCAAGTGAAAACCGTCAAAAATGGATTTTTATCCCATGTTTTCATTTTAAGACCCTTTAAAAAGCACGAGATAGTAGAAAATCATTATATTGCTTGAAATCGCCCTTATGAGAGAATTCAACATCCCTGCCCGTCTTGGTTGGCATGATTCCTCTCAAACTTTGACTGCGCGTATCTTAAAACCAGGTTTTTCTATTTAAGCGGATTGTAGAAAACTCACTTTGTAAACAATCCACTTCAAATTTTGCATGGATACTACTATAAATAGTAGCTACATAGTTATGATTCGCTTTCTTTGCTAAAATAAAAATTGACCGATTTTTAGAGCAAAGTTGTACGAGTTCTATATATATACATACACACGTCTGAGCTATGTAGACACCGGATAAAGAGCAATATTTCATACGAAGAATAGGATTTTAGAAAAAGTGAAACCATAAGTTTGCTTGCAATAGTTTCGAGTACAACCACACCAAATTTCGTGTCTCTATCACAAAAATTGACATCATGGGGACATTGTAATGATAATAATATTATTATTATTATTATTAGCCCAAGCTCTTTTATATTTTGACTTGAGCCTCCCCTTAATGTTATTGAGCATCTCTGGTAAATCTTGAGAAAGGGTTTATGAAGGAAAAGTCCAAATTCCATCGAAAGTCAACCTCTAGCTGAAACTTACTGATGTTACTTAGACCATATCCTCATCTGAATTTTACCGACAGATTTCCTCAGTACACAAAAGGGTGTTTTATCTAATCAAGAATGGAAGTTATGTCCACAAATATATTGCTTCTCTTACGCATAACTATTCAATTTATTCAATTCATTCAGTATGTTTGTTTACATTGCTGTTGAGATGTTCACTGCTTGAATTAAATACAACTACGATGCTGAAACACTGTTCTATTCAGTTAAATGTACATTTTAAGCAACTTATAATGAAGCGATTAGTAGTTAAAATTGGTTCAAAATGCAGAACAATTCACAACTCCTAAAAATTTTCATAATTTCTAGTGAAATTTGGTTAATTTACGTACCTAAGTTGTAGTATTTCAGGGCACAAACTTTCACGTGTGTGAAAATAAAAATATTACGTCAGAAAGTAGCAAAATCTTTACCTTCAACAAAGCAATTTACATAGTTTATAGCAAACTAGCGGGTTAATTAATTGTTTCACTTACCTTAGTTTGACCTGAGGCAGCGCTTCTAACTTAACCCACCCACGGTAGACTTAACCCTGTTTACCGTTACGCAGTCCGTCGACCTTACACCTGGTCTAACCTCTCTCAGTATTTTGATTTCACCTATGAAACATGAAGAGCATGGAGGACGTCATGGTTGATTTTATGTTTCCATTGTGATAATAAGGATTCTTCAAGACATGAGTTGTATTAGCTCAAGCTTTCGGCATGAATTGGCTTCAGCCGTCGTCAGGGGAAAGATGCATATAAGTCCTGGAGCTATATGCAAAAATACGTATCCATACTATTGAAAAAAACTCTACAGTAAAAAGAAAAATAATAGCAAATAATATCAGCAGTGAATGAGCAGAGGATGCAGTTGTTGTGAGACATCTAAGTGTCTGTTGATCGTATTTAGGTGTTGTACACGGTAAAATGATTAGACTACTTGTGCGCTCCAGAGTGTTTCATTTACCACGTTGGTGCCAATGTGCTCCAACGTGTCTGTCGTCGTGCTACGTGCGTCGGGTATAGTATCGCCACACGCGTACGTAGGAGTACACAAAGGTGCGCTTACGAACTCATGTAGATGGTATAGTTAGAAGAAACGTAGACGTAGATCACAGCTATTGCTGTAGTCTCGACTACGGTTAGTATTAATTCGGTAGAGCTATAATAGTAATCCAATATTACCTTTTATAGAGTATTTCAGTCAATGTAGGATCGTAGAATACTACAGATAATGGTGCTGACTGTAGTGGGTAACGAAAAGATTGGTAAACACCAATTCGTATATTCCAGATAATGGTATAATTAATGCTTCAGTTGGTTGCTAATATCAAGCTATGTACACAGCAGTAATGGTGCTTCTGTTGCTGAACAAGTGTGCTACCAGATGTAAATGCTGCAGGTCACTTGGCGACACGGCTAGTTATGTGTTCCCGTGAGCATCAGGATGCGCGACACGCATATACTTTACGAGATTACCAATTGTTAACTTTCTACTGTGCTGAAACATTTTCGAAATCAAAAGAATGACTATTTTAGCGGCAGTGTTGATAAATTAATGACAGCTTTGGTTGAACTTGAATTAAAGACAGCTTTGGTTGAACTTCCTTTCAGTGAAAATCAGAGCTTCTTGCAAGTTGAATTTTCCCCTACCTAATACTGGAAGTGAAACGTGCAGGACGGACGTACGGACCCTCAAGCAGTATAATATTAAAAATCAAGCGTCACCCGTAGAAACTTCACTGTTAGTGTCTTCACGCACATTAGTTTAACCTAAGGCAACGTTCTAACTTAAACTAGTCCATATCAGTAAATTACCGCCATTTAATCATGATGAACTCCGTTTACCGTTGCGGTCCGTCTGCACACCCCATCTAACCTATCTTAGTACTCTGGGTTCACCTATGAATCTCGCATATATGTTCTGTCAGCAGAGAATTCGCACTCGCATCTTGATCTTTTGATCTCTTGATCAAGGCATACTTCCTGTATTGCTCCCTTCATAATGTTACTTATTTCTATTTTTCCATCGGCCAATCTGATTTCATCACGCTAGCAAAAGGCCCGTGGATGTTGAAAGGTAGCTCATCATTTTTCTGCTTTATTTGATGCGATCGCTTTAAAACACAGGACATCAAACTCGGCTTTTTTTCAATAACAGCTTCTTGTGTTGCCGTAAACCCCTGTTCTCAAAATGTCATGGTATTTCCTGAGAGTATCGCACATTCGCTTCAAACAATACTTTTGAGTTGAGATGCCCAAAGCTTCCCACTTTGTGTTCCTGTGCGCTATGTTAGCTACGCATTTGGTCAAACATATTAAGAATGTCATGACCCACAAGCAAAGTGAATACAATATAGTGTGAGGAAATAATAAACACCGGTAGATAGCGTTGATACGTGTAAAATGAACTTCAAGTCAAGCTAGCTGAAAATTTTCACAGGAAGCGAAAGAAGCACATCTGTGGTCGATGTTTTTTCCAGGCAAAATCAGAGCTTCTTGCGAGATAAATAATTGAATTTTCTCCTATTTAATTCCGAAAGCATAACGTGCAGAGACATGGACGGACGGACGTATGGAACTATAAGTAGAATAATACTATAGTCTAGTATCGAACCTATGGAAATTGAACAGAATACAAGCAATGTTTTTCACTGATGTCGCAGACCCGCATCGCCAAAATTTTCCCATACTAATATTGAAGGAACTTGTGGAAATTTTGCAGAAGAAAAGAATTGTTCCTCAATTGTGAAGCCCTCGGACCCGTATCGTGCATACAAAGGTTTAAGAATATCCCAAACAAGGCACTGAATCTTCTTCCTAAAACCTGCGAGAAGTAGCATCTTAAATTTGAACTTGACTCCATCTCCTATTGATCCCTTCCCTGGATACCTTATGCATGCCGTAGATCGTAGTCAACCTGTACCTGAGTAACTAACAGAAAGACAAACAGAAAACTAATATAGATGGGGATGACAAATTTAAGCTGCTATATCAAAATGATAACTAATTTATTTGATTTTTTTAATTTAATTTTTTAATTAATTTTAATTAATTTAAGTAATTTTTTATTTGAGCTTTTCATTTTTCCGGTTCCCACTATAAGTTTTGCTGTTGAATAGGTCTCATCCCTGCAGGCCTAATCTTCTATTAATGAAAAGCAAATTGTACAGCCATGAGTTTTTTGTGAGAGTAAAATATCCTCCCTGCGAGATAAGGCCCGAATATCAGTTTTGAATTTGCAAAACGTTGAGCAGCTCTAAGGAAATATAGTTCAGTCCAAAGAATGTATTGAAAATGCTCAAGGCTTACCGTAACCTGAATACCAAGTGATAGTTGAACGTCAAGTGTCGAAATTTGGCTACAAAGTAAATTAATTCAATATGAAAAGACGTCTTCTTAGCATGAAGTTTCAACAGCGTCGGAGAGATTTGGCTAAAGAAAGCATAAGCGAAAGTGATTATGCACAAAGGAAACGAAAACTCTAACCAAGACTGAGCTTCTTGAACTGTTAAGAAGAAATTCAACGAAAAATATGCGACATAGCTGATGCCCACCAGGATCAAAAACTCTATCAAAGATACCGCTCTTCATATACCACGCTCAGAAGAAGAATCATCATTGTCATATCAAAAAGTACCTAGCTAGTTTCGAAAGGAAGCGAGATTCAGAAATGCAGTATTTCCACTTCTGACCACATCATATTTCAGAAGCTATATTGGTCACCGTTACTCCAGGGTCTGAATTTTAATGGTATCTCAACTTGTTTTTCAGTATATGAATTTTCTTTTATCTAAATCTTTAACAGCGTGACGGACGGAAGGACCAACACTGGAGCAAGCAAGCAAGTCGGCGCGGAGCAAGCGACCAGCAACTGTGTATTATCATATAGTGGATTTTGTTAAGATGAAAAGAATGAACTGAATCTCGAAATCACTCCATGCTTCATAGCAGCGTCAGCACAACTCACGATGGCTGCCAAAATACCTCTGTATACCAATGCGCTAATAGCAAAGCTGAAATGCGCAACCTTTGAGTTGCTTACAGCAACAGAGCGACTCTACACGGGGACTGCAGCTATAAAATAGCTCCGCACCATTATAAAAGGAGCTCCTCAAAGGGGTGAAGCCCCAGAACGGCTAAACAGAAGGACTGCAACTCTTGAAAAGCCTTACACGATTGCAAAAATAACTCTCTGTATGAGCTGCAGCAGCAGAAGAGCTCAGCACGGGTGCAGAAGAAGCTTTTCAAGGGAACCAAGCTACAGAACAGCTCTGCAGAGCTGCAGCAGCTGCTACATCACACCTGCAGAGGTAGGCAGTGGCGTAACGGCTCCACATGGCAGCAGCAGCAATACAACATTTCAGCACTGCATCGTCAACACAGCACCACAGCGCTGCAGCGGCAACACAACACCCCAACTTTACAGCAGCAACACCGCACCACTGCAGTTCAGCAACACAGCACTACTGCAGTACAGCACAACAGCACTGCAGCAGTAACAAAGCACCACAGCACTGCAGCAGCAGCAGCAACACAGCACCACGACTTTGCAGCAGCAACACAACACCACTATAGTCCATCACCACAGCAATGCAGCAGCAACACAGCACCACTGCACTGCTGAACCAACACAGCACTGCAGCAGCAACATAGCGCCACTGCAGCAGCACCACAACACTGCAGCAGCAACACAGCACCACTACAGCAACACAGCACCACTGTAGTAGCAACACAGCATCACACTACTGCAGCAGCAACAACACAGTACCACTGCACTGCAGTAGCAACACAGCACCACAGCACTGCAGCAGCAACACAGCGCCACTGCGGTAGTACCACACCACTGCAGCAGTAACACAGAACCACAGAACTGCAGTAGTATCACAGCACTGTAGCAACAACACAGCGCCACTGCAGCAGCACCACAGCAGCAACACAGCTCTGCAGTAACTCAGCAGGTGTCCTGTTCGGGACGTCATAGCGCCTCTGCTTCCCCGCTGACAGCATCTGACTACCTACCCATTACTTCCTCTTCTCGCAGGCCTCACACTTTATTTGGATTCTCTTTAACGGTGTGTGTTCTGTTTACTAGTTTGGAAAATGATAGATGAAGAGAAAAAAAATCGTCCTGGGGTGCACGACCAAATGTTTGTTTGGAAAGAATTTTCAGGCCGAGATTAAGACTGTACAGCCGCGCGTCGGCTGCATTCGTGTTTCCCTCCATTAAAACTGCTTGTCGCGGTTGAGAAAAACATACTATTACGCGTCTGGATTTGTTGTACTAATTTTCATATCTTACGTCATGACAGTAAAGAAACTCTTAATAGAAACTTGGTGCACAGGGTGAAGTGAAGTTCAATCAGTAAAGATAATGAAAGTTTATAAATATATATTCGTATGCTATTTCAACAGAAATAAACGAGAAAATGCCTTTGCCTCACAAATTGTTGTTTTTAATGTTTCATGGCTGCTAGGTACTGTGTCGTTATTAACACTTCATTCGTAACACGTAAGCCAAATAAACTACGCCGTATTAGCTGAAATCGTTCATAGTTGACAAGCCTCTTTAGTCCTAACCTAGTGTCTTTGTGTTCTTTGAAATTGCTGCAAATATTTTCGTGTAAAATGACATCAGCCAATGCAGTCCAACTGATTCGAGCAATCTCTGCGAGTCGCTGGTCTGCAATGATATATAAAAATTATATAAAATATTCGTGGGGTAAGGTTACTTCACGTCACCTCTAATCAAAACTATACCGAACAGATCATTATGCGGCGAAGTTAATACTTTTTCTTTAGATTTATCTCTTATTTCTGTATTCCCAAAGGCATAACGCAAGCGTAGTGAACACCGTAAGAATTCTGTTACCAAGTCGAGGAAGCTATCTTACTTTTAATTATTGTCTACTGTGTTTCATAATTTTATATTCTAGAAGTCATAACGGGAGCGCGAAAAAGCACTATGCTCTATTAAAAAACTAACTTCTGTTTTGTTTGTGGGATTCTCGAATTCCATTTTGGATGGCACGCATTAATTAAAGATGCCCTGTAGATCTTAACTAGCCTGATAAACCTATCCTACAATTCTGTTTATTTTTTCCTAAATGTTTTTTATGTTTTCTATTTCCAGTGGCATGACACGAATACAAGCTGTCAACATAACCATGAAATACGTGCCATAACTATAGAAGTAAAACTGCATTACGATTTGCAGTGTTTAGATAAAGTCGTAGTTCAGTAGTGTCAGTAGCACAACGCTCGCGTATTCGGTGGCCCACTATCCCATACCAACATAAATGAAGCAATCTTACAATTTACTCCCGAGATTATCTCATATGTCTCTACACGCGGTGGCACCACACGGGCCCGCGCGCGGTAGGTCTTCGCTCAACGGCCCGATGATCAAAGCTTGTGGCGGACGCGAGGTCGGGAGCGACTCCCACTGCGGCGACGCGACAACACATCACGCCTTGCTGATCTATACAAAATAGCTCATGATTGTGGGAGCAAGCGGTTTCTATTCTAACGGTCGTGTTCGACTACCGTCACATAGCTTGCACTAATCAGACTCATCACTATAGACATTTCTTGCGGCGGCGGAGATGCTGCTGCCGTTGCCTCTGCAGTTGGCGTCTCGCGGCATGTCAGTGATCTCGTATGGACGGAGATAAGCCGTGGCTTTCTCACGGTCGCATTTAATGCACCTCAACTGCAGGTATTTTCTGATAAAATCACAGGCAGCATCTAGGATGAAAGTCAAGCTCAGAGGAATCGCTGCTCTTTTTCCCCCCGCTTGTAAATTCTTACGAAGAGACAACAAGCTCCTCAGTCACGAGCTTAACGGTTCGTTTCGTATGAGGCGCCCCGCACGAAAACACCGTCCACCCATTCACGCAAATTGTTCGCATTTGTGTAAATGCGCCAGTTATTCCGTCAAGGTTTAATGTCCGCGTCACGGTCATAATCCTGGCGATTGTGATGACTGAGCATACCTGAACGTGCTCCAAACCTTTCTCCCACATTATCTAATTATGCATACGTGAAGCGGGGGGTAATTGGTCCGCCAAGAGTCACTCCGCGTCTTATGATCGCTTCTAGAGCCACCGGGGTGTATCGAAGCAGCAGATTCGTCAAAATTTGAGTATCGCGGCTTTCCGGAAGAAATTAACACTCTGACGGATACAGTTTAAATCCTGGACAACTCATTATCATCCGTGCGGATGATGCTTCCTTCCTTCCATGAGTATAATCTTATGTTCGTATATGGTCCATTCTTTTTGAAAGTGCTTCTCAACGTGTCGTCAGGAATATTCTGAGTCATGATGTACAGTTTCATCGTACATTGATCTCTCATGCTGGCCACTAATCAGGAGCTAACCGCAGATTTTCTTGGCCACACGCATATCCTATTTTCGGCACCTTGCTGTTTTTTGTTCTGTACGCTTTCGAAGAAAATAAATGTTATCGCTTAAAACGCATTTAAGGGCAGTCGTTTCCTGAAGCAAGGAATATGATACACGAGTCGCTTGCGTTAGTTAAAAGAGATCACTGGGGGCAGTTTTGCACTTCTTTCGGCTCTCATATTTAGATCGAATAATGTAAGTTTTATCACTAGATTAGAGCTGTTCCAGATAGCATATTACCCTATATGACCGGTATAGTTTTATAAGCAACAGGCATGTTCTTTGCTTAGCACTGTTACTTTTATATAACGTAAAGCTAGATATGCACAGCGAGAAATTTTAGTTTGAATTTATTATCACTACGGCTCAGGACGACGAACAATGGCTACCTTAGTTATACTTATTTATTTCTTTATAGTCTCAATATACGATTTAAAATCTCTAAGTGTTTCTCACAAATATAATTTTAAAAATGAATGTTCTGAGAGTTGTGACAGAGATTAGCCAATGCATCCAGGTAATAGCCCCGTCCTACAGCAGCGTGCACGTATATCTACTCAATCCACACGTGCACGTAGCTTGTTGTGTTATCCGTTAAGTCCAGTCTACAGGGTAGTCTTTTGAATGCGTTCACTCAGCCATTCGTGCGAATGTTTTGTAGCTTCGCCGTCAGCACAACTTTGTGTACGCCCCAATTGCTAATAAAATGTTAGCCGTCATATCAGATTTTTCGGCAAGTGTCACTAGGCAGGTTACAGCTTCTCTTCAAATTTAGAGTTAAATTAAATTAAATTAAAAACCCAGAAAACACTATATTTCTCTGTCATTGTAACTCATTCGAATGATTAGATGAGGGAACATAATATAAAAGACGAATGCATAGGTCAGCCGTTAATTTAAGCCTCATTTTAGCACAAAGAGGTGTTTGACGAGAGGGAAAAAAGACGCAGCGCGAGTTAGCAAAGGAGCTGTAAGCAGAAAACAAAAGTATTGTTAATTCTTGTTACTTTCAGTAAAACAATCTTGATAAATGACTAACAGACACGAGCACAGGAGAAACAGTTTGCATCGACGCGTATTGCATTAACCATTTCGTTACCACATACTAGTATACCCATGTAGACTACCCCATACCTTTACGGTCCAGAGGTCCTGTTCTGCTAGGGCGTTTTGGTAACTTAGTCCTACAGTGTCTTGTGACAGTTACTTCGAGATCTGGGGACTATTTCACAAGGGAGATATTATTTGCTTTATTGTTACACTCAGTAGTACATGCTGCACTTGGGCACGTGTTACACCTTGCATAAATAAAAAAAATGACAGAAATAGGACAAACCAATCTTAAATAATTTGGATACAATGATCACGAAATTTCTTAATTTTTGGAGGAGACTGGTTGTGGCCTTACTATAATAACTAATATAAAAAGTCCTATATCATAGAAAAATGCCTCCTGATAATATGTTTTGATTCGCGATTAAATATCGGATAGCCGGGTATTTCGTTTAAATTTAAGTTATTAGCATATAACCATGTCTTAATGAAAGCATTATGTCAGTACAATATGTGGTATAGGCGCTTTCATCCATAGAACAGAAAGAGTAAACTAATGAAGCAGATTTTTTTATTAATTTTTGAATGGTCCTGAAATTTTATTGCTAACTTGCATATAGAGAGTTTTCTTTAGTCGTGCTTTGTATAACGTGCAGTTAAATTTGTGTTAACTAAGTGAACTAAGTAGCTAAAGCTCAAATGAAAACCCAATGAAAACAGAGTATGCACCTATTGGATTCCATCCGCCAATTTTGTTTCCTTTTTGTCTTCCCACCTAGTGAGTTCAATACCTATATTGATTCGGGTAGTTGATCAACCGAATTAAGATAAAAAATTACTATCTGACATACAGTACCAAGACTATGTAGTTATTTTTTTATGTAAAATTCGAGTATTCATAAAAGTTGCGATCTTTATTGATCTAAAAGTTATCATTGTCACTTAATGACGTTTGCAGGTAATTTTTTCTTAGCCACAGTAAAAGAATAATCTGATGTCGCAAGCGCCAAATATAGTCTGAACAAATCCTATTTAACATGAGTGACTCATTCATCTTGATTGACCCCATCTGCCATCAGAAAACACAATAAATTTCTCGTTAGTATTAAAGACAAATTATTAGCGACGGTGGATATAAATTTTACAGCATGAGAAAACTTTATATCCATATAGTGGTAAGTAAGTTTGGGCAATACCCGTGGCTGTCTCTTCGATATTATGCCTGAAGATCTCCAACAAAGCTCATTATCTTGATATCAGCAACGAGAAGAATTCAGGGTGTAAGCTAAAACAGAACAATCAATGGGGCATTAACTGCTTCAAAGATTTTATTAGCCAAATTTGTCTAGCTATTTACCTCTTATTGTTGACATATTTGCTTGAATGCAAAGTCCACTATTCCTTTCAAGCACGCCCCTGATTAAAAATGGGGACAAATTTCCTGTAGATTTCGGGCAATAATCTATTCGTGAGCTTTGCATAAACAAGTTCATACATTACTTGAAGGCATGGTGATTTTTAGAATATTTTTCACATTTCCAGAATCGATTATTATCGGCAGCCCATTTCCAGATATTTCTCTTTCTTGTTCATTAATAGATTCCTTGCAGCATTGCGAATATCGCACTTTTCTGTTTGAGATTCCTAGGTTAATTAGAAATCATTTTATGGCAGATTTTCTAAATAGGCCAATAGGACTCACTCTGATTACGCCCGATTTCAGTGGGTCATCAAGTATGGTATACTGTGGGACACACCATATACAATTTATGTTTTATTTCCTAGTCTTAAACATTAATGATAGAAAAATGATGATACGTACTTGTCTGCAGTATAAATTCAATTTTAGTACCTACTCATTTGGAGCCTATCGAAAGATATTCAGAGCCTTTGGACAAGATGCAGTAGAGGATACCTGCTCGTTATTCGTTTCAAAAGTTTCGTTCAGCCAACGAAACGGCCCGGAAACACACTTTTCCTGCACAAAAAAAAAATAATTCCTGACAATACAGCGGAGGTTATAATGGAGAGTATATATATGTCTCATCCACCCTATTCACTGGATCTCTTACTGAGAGGTTTTCACTTGTGTCTCAATTACTATGATCACATGAGACAAAGCACCTGAAAATGAAAAGAGAAGTAAAACCAGAATTACGTAATTTTCAGAATTTAATTCTTGAGCCGTTGGTTAGAAACTATAGAGTGCCAAAGTTCCTATTCTGACGACTAAATATATTTCAAAATAATAAGTAGTTTTTCCTTATAAAAACAGTAAAATTCTCTTTAGTACCTGATATGCTGAAGAAGAAAGAAGCACATGCAGTGGACACGAAATAGAGATGCTGACCAACCTTGCTATGGTAACTTATGGAATAATCCTGGGAAGCTAACGTCATCATCTGGCAGATTCACGGCCCATATACTACGCCCCTCAGGTGTTGTGTAGTAGAGGCGGATCGAATATTCGCATTCGCCATTCACATTCGCGAATATTCGCATTCGCCATTCACATTCGCGAATATTCGCATGGTTGCCAACATTCGCGTTGGCATTCGCATGTAGACATGCGAATTCTACACATATCCACCGATGAAGATCTTCTGAAATAGTGGAACATGCACGCGAATATTTATCTCAATCTTTTTCAGTTAGCGAAGTCTTATCTTGCTTGTCCGCCAACTAGTGTTGCAAGTGAGCGTCTTTTTAGTGGTACCGGCCTAGTATGTACTTGCCATTGGTCTTAGCCAAGAAACTTGTGATTTTGTTACGTTGCGCAAAATATGTGAAATGCAGGCGGTTCTACATTGTTCCAAGCCTCAGCTGGCATGCACTATATTCTTCTTAAGCAGGGCTGAGATCGAGTACGTAGATGCAGTTGTACGTCTTTAACAACTTATACAGCTCACTGTAAGGAGGCGAAAATGAGGATGTCTAGACAACAGTATTGTGTGTATCCACAATCTCAGTTCAGAGTTCAGTCTATGTTGATTTGACTAGAAAGGATTTTCATCCAGTATCTGCCATGCTCCTGTGCGTTACTGCGAGTTATGAAGTTTGGTGAGGACTCTAGCTACGATGTGGATAAGTCAGCCGCGTGGCCTGTGTTAGAATAAAATTCACTTTAATTGGAGAACGTTTGCATTTAGTTGCGTTTGTATCGAAAGCTTCTCTTCGATAGCAAATATCACTTCATTTATCTAGGTATATTAGTAGACTGCACTCTATGAAAATTCTTTTCATTACGCAAGAAACTCATTCAGCTTCTACCGAATATCTTAAAGCAAATATTTTTGACACAGTAGAACAGGTTTTCATAAACTTTCACTCGAGTACACAGCGGCATCTGCCGCCGCTTGCTTCCGCGTAGAGAAGAGAGTTTGAGGGGTCACATCCTACATGATCAAGGTACAATGCGACACTTCATCCACGTAGTTCTCTTTGAAGCAGCACTTTGTGATTTGCCACTTGCTTTAATCTACGGTCGGTTTGCTGCCAAGTTTTCAGGAATAGCTGCATCGCTGAATCTTGATTAAGGAAGTTTGATTGTCAAGCTATTCGAGGTGCTACCGGAAAGTTCCCTCAGTGTCACGTCACATCCGAAGTGTCACCTGTACAGAGACTGCAAAATTTAAAAACGCACTGGACACATACCTACTGAAAGTGCCAGATAAACCAGCTGTTAGCGGCTACGTGCAATGTGGGGATAACTCGCTGTTAACTTCCCTTTAGTCACGGACTGCAACATCACCTCTACGCAAGATGGGTGGCGTGCTTAACGCCACCTGGGCCTCGCCTGAAGAATCATCAAAGTAGGGTACCTAGGTAAGGTATGTCTTCCTAGCTCGTGAAGTCTATCTAGTATACGACGAAGCGCCGCGGAAATGGTACCTCATACATCTATTGTAAGGCAATGCCTCAGACGGTTTTGTGCTAGGCTGCCGCGATTTGCGATTTCTTTTTTATGTATTTTCCCAAAGTCGTGTGTTACATGGCAGGTGAACTCGACAGCAGCAGATGAGCGAGAGCAACATGTCTGTCTAAACTTCTGTTTCAAAATCGTGAAACCGCTACAGGAAAACATAAAATGTTGAAGCAAGCATTTGACATTTGGTGAAGTCGTTTTAGCCTGCAGTGAAACGTTTGAAAGTTTCAAAGAATATCGGTTGACGATGATCCCCGTTCGCCCTAGGCAGGCTGTCAGCGTGCATAATGCCTCAAAGTCTCTCTGCTCTTCGGAATGCGGTGCTAGAAGATCGTAAGCTGGACATGGAGGTCCTGTAAAATATTAGGGCTGTCCTATGAGACGTGTCAGAGGATTCTGCGTGATGAACTGAACATGAGATGGATTGCCACACCATCATGTCAATGCGAGACCACACTGCGTTCAACATCAAGGAGTTCTTGTTGGGTTGATGAAAACACAATGACAGTT
>LQNS02277275.1:11234740-11249177 GCA_001587735.2 Parhyale hawaiensis | reverse complement strand
ATTTCATCAAAATCCGTCCATAACTTTTTGAGTTATGGTATTGAGAAAAAAGAGGTAGATAAACTAACAAACAAACGGATTGACATATCTTCACCAAAAGTTAATCATTTGTTTCTCCTAACTTACCTAGCAATCCCTGCAAATTTCGTCCAAATCGGTTCATAACTTTTTGAGTTATCTTGGTGACAGATAGACAAACACGACGAAAACATAAACTCCTTGGCGGAGGTAACAATCAGTTGCTGTAGTCTATTGGTTTTTATGCTGTCTTTATGTCTAGCTATATCAAGAAATACTGGGGCGAAAATTTCGCTGGTAAAACATCTGCGAGGTCACCGGTGCTATAGTGTCTGGCATACACGGCTACGGTAGGCCTCCTGCTTACAAGTCGAGATACGGAAGCTCTTCACGTTCTTGGAATACATGTCTTTGTGCGGGTGACAACGGCTGAATCTATTAAGACACGCCGATTCGAAATCGGTTCACCTGCGAATTGAAACTGAATAGAAATTCACAGAGAGATTCGAAACTGAGTAAGTAGCCCTCGTTGTCGCGGAATAGCTGCGGCGACTAGGAGTTTAAACAGTTTTTGAATAAAATAATATAATACAATCCGAAATTGCATACACAGCAGCGTAATGGAAAGAATAGGGAGCAACTTTTCCATATTTAGAGATTAAAGGTTAGACGGAGTTCGTAAGGTTTAAGAGACAGGCGCTGTATATGGGGCAGGTTAGCCTGACCTGTGTATTAGGTCGAAATAAAGTGAGTTATAGTAGCGTAGGTTAGGGTTGCTTCATTTTCAAAAGTGAGAACATTAACCAACCGTGGAATTTCCACGGATCCGGCTAGTTATACTTATTCACCAAACTTCATAGAAATTTTTCGAATTGACTTGTAGATTTTATTTCGAACATTGTATTTTTAAATATTATACCTACTAACCATGCATAAAGTTTTCCGATTCTTCAAATTGATAAATAACACCTTTCCAGTATTTTCTTGCTTTTCCATTAATATATCCCCATATTTTCGTAGTTGGTGCGCCCATAAATTGTGAGAATTGACTGACTCAGACATTTTTGGTGAAAATTTCCATCGTTTCCGAGTTAGTAGAATACGGACAGTAGTTTCCGTAGAGTTTTTCGAATCAGTGATTCAGATACATGCAATGTTAAAATTTCATCTCATTACATTGAGAATGCAATGAAAAGTTTGACATTACCATGTTCTTGGCTTATACTTCAAGTGGAATACTCTCAAATGCTCCACGCGCCTATCTCGAGTTTGAAAATTTATTGATAAAACCTATAAGTTATAAATCAGTGCAACATCGACGAGTTTTGTTATATTTTGGCGCACTTAACACATTACCAATGATGTATATGTTACCTGGCAAACATTTTTCATTGTAAGAGCTATTTTCTCTACTCGAGACGGCGGTTTTTATTAGTGTTTTTTCTGAAGGAGCGTATTTCGAAATTTATTAAAATCTATGCTGATAAAAGAGTTATGTCTCGTGCCCATCATACGGTGTATAGGTATGCATACAGTCGTGTTTGTGTGTGCAGGTATGGTATCTCGATACTAATCCTAAGATTTGAACAACATCAGATAACGAAAACATATATATAATTATAAAATTATGCAGTTTCGTTAAAGTTAGTCCATCAAATAACAGGGAAACGTGTTAAAGAGTGAAAGTTAATTGACACCAATTTGTAGTTGAACATACGGAGAGTATTTAGCGTATGCTGCATTGGGTCACCTCTGCGCGTCAGTTTTGACGTAGCCAGATGCACAAACTTCACATTTATGCCGTAGAACTGTATTTACAGACTCCAAACACTCAGTCATGTCCCCAATGATTTTAGTATAGTTTTCCATTATGAAAACATTCCACCAAACAAGTACATGAGTTAGAACCATATTACACCTTCTTGCATTCTCGATATACCTTGTGTTCCATGTACGTAATCGGACGAAGTCCAGGTGACGTTCCTCACATCAACTCACATGTGAGGAGTAATAATACGGGGTTTCTTCTGTTGGATCGCAGCTATAGGGAGGGCCAACAGCGAATTATCTCCATTAGGGCACTTATCCGCCGGTCTATATGGCATTCTTTTTAAATGAGAATCCAGCAAATATTCTAATGTAGAATCTTTAAAAATGTAAAATTTTATAACTGCGCATGTACTTGTAGAGAGCTATATTACTTTTAGCTTCATATACGTAATTCTTGGCAATGCTTACGTGTGGATGACATTTGACCATCACTTCACTCACTAGTCAAGCACCTGAATAAAATTTCTGCTTCTAAATTTTTTTTGTGTTGCATAAGTATATTGAAACGCTGTCTNNNATACGTAATTCTTGGCAATGCTTACGTGTGGATGACATTTGACCATCACTTCACTCACTAGTCAAGCACCTGAATAAAATTTCTGCTTCTAAATTTTTTTTGTGTTGCATAAGTATATTGAAACGCTGTCTGTAGCTTAGCTTAGAATCACGTTACAGCAACACTTAATGCTAACTTAATAGTCTCCGAAATCCCTGGAGCAAGCGCCGGTACACTGTTACTGCAATTATTTGTAGATTTCTTTGTAACCACTTAAATTTTTATAGTACCTTGATCACTCCAAATAAAAGCATATTAAAACCTGAAGATACGTTATATAGTGAACAACGACGTGCAGACAGGGGTCCCTAACAGCGGTTTGTATCGTGCAATACTACATCCATCTAGATACAGGTAAGCATGAATAAGCCATCTGAGAAGAAAAAACTGGTAGTCAGTGTGATAAGTAGAGTTGAAAAGATATTTTTCTGAAGGGCTGAGACATTTGCACTTCTGCAAATCTACCATTTGGCACAGCTAAGGTGCGCCAGTGCTGGGGCGAGGATTTGTAGCCTATTAATACTTACGGTGGTAGAGGGAAAAGCTACTCGGTAAGTCCTGCATGACCACCACGCAGGTTTGCATACAATGGGACGATTACATTCAAACCTCCGCTACCAGAACACCGGCTACTAATTGAAATTTATTTACAGCCTTTTGATAAAGAGTTTAATGGTGCGGGCGACGACTGGTGAACTTCACTTGATTGGTGAGCTTGGTTAAAAGAAAGTGCAGGGCTGACAGTGTCTTGAAGGGGTATTCTTCTGAAGTCCTACTATGAGTTGCCAGTACTTATTTATTTGAAAATGCTTAATGTGACATGCATGGCGCCTCAGTGCATTATGAGGCATCATTTCTGTTGAGCAATAAAGGCTCTAGGAACATTTTGCACTTGGTCAAAATTTACATTACTTCCGGCACTATATACGTGTATAGATCTTGCATAAGTTATGTACAAGTCTCGAGTAAGATTATTTCAGAATTTCTCATTTCAACGCACGTACAGCACGGCACGTCGTCCAGACCAGAAAGCAACGAGTGTAACGGGAGGACTCACGAGTTGCATATAATGCGGCGAAATACTACTTTTTGAGGGTAGGTTCCCCTCGCGCCACCGGGTCACCGAGCCGCCCCTTCCGGTTTCCCAGGCCCCGCCCACTTCTGGTTTGCGCCCACCAGACCCCCGCTAAACCGATAGTGCAGTGGCCGTTATAAACCGGAAGCTCACGCGCGAGGGTAGGTTACCCTCAAAAAGTAGTATTTCGCCGCTTTATACACTACTCTCACGAGAAATTAGCATCAAAAAGTGACGTCATCAATGACGTCACCTCGACAAAGCTACGGCTAGATGGCCTATGAGTATTTTAATTAATTTCGTAAGAAAAATCGTCGTAAATTGCAAATTTCATTCCTTAAGCACATAAATAAATGAAGAGAGTAAATAATAATTTAGCAATTATCAATAGAAAGTTGCAGTGGAGGCTGGTAGAAATTTGACAGCACTAGCGGCAAGATCTGGGCCGCTAATTTGAACTTCTTCTTTGAAGTAAAGCATCTACGCTTCATATTCAGTTCACAGTGCGTTTCACAAAACATATTTAAGCCTATCATCATATTATTTCAACCTAATTCATTCAATCTCTCGCCCCTGACTGACCAGCTATTTAAGCTACACGCGTACACAAAACACGGTAAAAATATTGTCTGCAAGTACAGAAAGATTGAGCAGTAAATGTTTTTATTGCTTCTCTAGCTTCAAGAATATAACCCTGGGCTTATAATTTTGATTAGGATTACGAGCTCCGACCCTGAAATACTTCTACTTGTCGATGTGACGTCATTTGCACTACATGCGGTTACAGCTAAGTTTCATTATAGTCCCATTGAGTCCTCCCGTTACACTCTTTGCTTCCTGGCCCAGACTGTCTAATAATTATACTATTCCCCGTTCATCGATATGCTGAAGGAAACTGAAAGCGCTTGATGAGAGGAATATATTCTACCATCTTGTGAGATATGAGGAGATTAGCCCCAGTAGGTTATCCGATTTAACCTAACCTTATAGGGCAAGTTCACACGTTCCTTATTCCAACGCGTTCAATCACGAAAATGAACACGAGCTGTCAGTTAACTTTTGCTGTTTCTGTCCACACCTAGAACCGACCTTCATTCAAATTACTGACGCCGAGCGTTCACTTATGATTTCGTTTCTTCATGTCTTCGCTTATATTTCGCGTCGGATTGAAGTCACATTCGTATCCCATAACCTTATAGCTTGAATTTGATAGGAACAGTTTATTTTCAAAATAATTATAGCCTGATACACCGATAAAAGTGAAAACAACACGCAGCAATTCGCTTCGTTGCGAAATCAAAGATGGCGTCGCGCCGCGTCTGTGTTCTTAGTCAACATTTTCAGCTTAACTAATTTTCTTGTGTCAGATGGGAATAGAGTGATTCTGATCGCTAAGGTGACGGTAAACAGTCATTAATGGACTTTTTCATGAGTTAAAAATACAATAGAGGATTAAATCTGCATTTATAGGTTCTGCTTACTGAACTTGAATTACGCAATGCGTTCTAAAATAGGACGTGCTTCATTCTTCCGTCTCCCGCATTTGCTGCAGCCGCTTCCATGAAATCAACGCGCCGCGTCCATCAGTTTTTTGAACGCGTTCAAATGAGGGACTTGTGAACTGGCCCTTAGTTAAGCCTTCGCAATAGCTGTCCATGTGTGCCTTCTTGCTTCCTCTGCAGTTTGCACTCATAGTCCTTACACGGTTCTTCTTGTTTTTTTTTACGCCCTAATTCTTGTCCCAAAGATTCCTCATTTTTGAATCATATGCGCTCCACACATCTAGGGTCCACTATTTAGAAAATCTTAGATAAACAGCCGATAATAACGATGCTGTCTCATATTTACATCGGCTATTTGCCGACTATTTTAATTCTGTTTGAATCACGATCATCCCTTGGAGTTAGCTGTAGGGCAACCTTAACATGAATATTAGCAACTAACGGATGTAGAGCGCGAGTTGCGCATAGAAACAGCAACACAAGCCACTGTTCGTTTGTTCAGTAAAAAATACTCAGTGCGCTTCACAGGATAATCTATATGATGTGAACGATGATTACTTCTGCCCAGAAAATGATGTTTTCGTCCGGTTTGTCTGTCTGTCCTTTTGTCTGTCTGTCACCAATATAACTCAAAAGTTATGGACAGATTTTAACTAAATTTACAGGGATTGTTAGGTATGTTAGGAAGAACAGATGATCAATTTTTGGTGAAAATCCGTTCATTCGTTAGTTTGTTCGTTTGTTTGTATGCCTCATTTTTCTTAATGACATAAGTCGAAATGTTAGAGATGGATTTTTATTATATTATGTGATTTGTTGAGTACATCACGAAAAGTGAATGATCTAATTTTTGTGATGATCTGTTAATTCGTTCGTTTGTTTGCCGCAGTGTTTATTTTTCTGCTTGTTAGCACAATAACTCAAAAAGTTATGAATGGACCTTTATGAAATTTACAGTTGTTAGTTATGTTGAAAGACGTTAATGATTAAATTTTGGTCATGATCGGTTGGTCTGTTTGGTGTATATGTGCGTTTGGTTAATATATGTCGAAATTCTTATTAGCAGCATAACTCAAGAAGTTATTAAAGGATCTTCAAGAAAATTACTGAAACTAATAATACTGGTAAACGGTATAGATGATTAAATATTGGTGTTGATATAAAGAAAATCATGGTTTCAAAACCTTGTTGAAATTTTCATTACTGTTGCCTTGCTTAGCGGAGGTATGCGCTCTCAGAGTGCTCTAGCTCGCAATGTTTTATGCATGAAAATACCGTTAGCCAAAAGCTGTAGAAGTGAAACTTTGTTCTATATCTGAACTATTTGCAAATTGATCATCTCGAGCTGTGCAGAATACGTATTCGTAAGTTGGCTTTTCACGTTGGGCTTACATGCCGAAGTTTCTATAATTTTTATTTATGGCTGCCACAGGAATCAAGTGTGGTGCATAACTGTTCATCAGTTGCATTGCGTCTGTATCATTTGGTTAAAGAAATAATAGCTATAGGCTTTACTGACATAAAAAAATGTACAGTTTTGGACACATGCTCGCTATATTCTCCAGCGATATCAAAGAAGGGAAAAATTTTGTTAGATACCATGTATTTTTGCTGGTTATTATAGTTTTCATCAATTTATATCCAGTGAATTTTAAGGCTTCCACCCCTGCAAGTTGTCAAGTCTAATATCTGTCGGTTTAAGCAATCTTCTTATGCCGAATGAGGGGATGGGCTACCATTCAGTAGCTCAAGAATGCGCTAAATTTTAATTTATTTATTCAACACCACCTAAACCATAAAAGAATGGCATCACACAGAGAGGTCTCTCGTATGACGGAGATTATTGATGTCGTTTATGGGCGATGCTTCATAATTGCAGACTTTGATGGAACACGCAATCAAAGCGAACGCTGGCTTTTAAATTTATATCAAAAGCCCCAACAAAAATTTATTGCTCTAAGATGCTAATTATAACGATTGGACAAAGATAGAGACGATGCGCGTGGCTTCTGTGGAATTCAGTAGCGAATGTCGTTTATGTCAAGAAGAGTCCATTGTCCGTAGGCAAAATATTTTATTACTTGTGCCAAGAACAATGGTACTTGCTAGACCGAAGCATTCCGTAAAGTATGGTGATCGACCTTCGGTACTATACGTTGTATGGATGCGACCATAACTTTCGTAGTAAATAATAAACCTGAAAGTTTTTGCCTCTTGAATGGACGACATCCTTTTTGGTAGTGTGCATAATTTGATTTAAATGAAGCCTTGCACTCGACTTTGCCATTGTTTTTGCAACAGAAAGCTCAGTCATTCTAATACATAAACTCTGCATTAAGACATTCTTGCATGTTATTTCAAGTTAAATATTACTAGTACTAGTGGCCCGCGCCGACATTATAAATGACGGCAAAAAATTAACACTTCACCAAAACCCCCGCCGTCTTTTGGACTTCCTCATTTTTCCCCTATCTAATACTGAAGAAAAAGATTCTAAGGTGCCCAACTTTTTTTTTTCGCCATTTGAAATCTGAATTTTCTCCTATCTTATTAGTTCTATTTTTCCCCTATCTACTACTGAAGAAAAAGATTGCAAGGTACCCAACTTTTTTTTTCGCTGAAGAAGAAGATTGCAAGGTACCCCATTTTTTTTACATTTTGAAATCTGAATTTTCTCCTATCTTATTCCCATAGAGCGTGACAGGAAAGATACAATATATAAATAAAAAACACGACGTGAATTATTATATAGTACTGATTGATCCATATGGTGGCAGTATACTAGTTAGCATCCATTCATAGCTACAGTGTAATGCCGCTCTACCTACTTAATTTTTTTTCCTTTTTTTAACAGGCGAGATGTTGAAAATGTTCACGCAATCGTTCAAAAATGTATAAGCCTAACTATTGTGGAAGCAATGGAGCGATTAAGCACAAGCTATGGTGACTTCCAAGACAACAGTTTTATTCTGTGAAATCGAAATTTCCATCGGCTGAACGTAACCGTGCTGTTGCTAGCACCTGCCACCCTATTCAGAGGGACGGAGCTAAAGTTTCTTTCATCGCAGTTAGACCTGCTTGTTGAGAAATAGCTAGCATACAGCACAGAACTCTGGAAACCTCAATTGTAAACGTCTTTAGTAATGAACTCCTGATCAAAAGCTTAAGACCACTTGAAAATGTGAAAAAATAACGACGTTGTAGTTACAAATAAATAGACTCCCTCGCCTAGGGTGAGAAAGACAAAAAATACCTGCTGTAGAAATTTATTATTTATTTTTGTTGAATGATGAGTTTTTCAGTTGATTAAAATTATAAGACCAGGGAAATAAATGATTAGCTCTAGGTTAATATTCGGCGTTTTGGATTAGTTACAGGCTTGTACTGATACTGAAGCCCACTGCAGACGATAGTTTTTTGTACAGTGTTTTCACTTCACCGCGTAGAATAGTTCGTAGTGTTCTTGCAAGCGCGACTGTTCGTCTGCCAAAAGTTTCGATAAAATGTTGACAGTTGTATCCGCTGGCTTATCCCGCGTCTCTTGTGCAGTGTCTTGTTACTTTTCAAAATTTTAGAGAACGTCGTCTCAATAAGCAGTGTTCATATTTGTTGTTTACACAAAAATAGCGACGCATTTGAACACTGTGAATTAAAAATACTGGGCAAAAGACTATCGTCTGCAGCAGGCTCGATAGTGCTAAGGTGTCACTATGCCTAAAGCAAGCAAACTCTCCGAATTAGAACGTTGTCGAATTGTTAAACTGCAAAAGCATGGTTTGTTGCAGCGTGCAATCACAGCTGAGATTTATAGTAGTAAAACTGAGATTTGCAACTTCCTAAAGGACTCTGAGAATTATGCAACAGCAAAATCTAGTAGTAGACCTTTAAAAATTTCCCCTGCCTTGAGTAAGAGAATTAAACGCGTTGTTTCTCAAAACAGAGGACGGGCTGCCCTGCATATCACGGCACTTACAGATTCTGATTGCAGTTCAGTAACTATCAGGCAACATTTACGACAAAAGGGCATGAAGAACAAAAAGCAACTGAAATCTTCTCGGTTGTTTTCAACTTACAAAGTGGCCCGTTTACAGATTGCTCGAGAGCACCTATCATGGGACATTGCATAGTGGTCTAAAGTTTTGTTTTCTGACAAAATAAGGTTCAATCTGGATAGCCCTGGTGGCTTCCAACGGTAGTGGCATGACTGAGAGATGCCTCCCGAAATGTTTTCTAAGCGTCACAGCAGTGCAGGCTCCGTTATGGTGTGGGGTGCCTTTTCCTACAGGGGTGCAATGAAACTCCAGGAGGTACAGGGTCGTCAAGCAGCTACTGGTTATGTCGGCATGTTACAAACACCATCATTGTCGACAGAGGGCCCTCGTTTGTGAGGTGATGAATGGTTTTTCCAGCAGGCTAATACAGCAGTCACACTGCCCGCCAGAGTATGACTTTCTTTCAAGCAAATGTTGTCCCAGTTTTATGTCATCCAACATATTAGCCAGACTTGAACCCAACAGAAAATCTTTGGGGATGGATGGTGAGAGATGTTTACGGAAATGGTAATAATTTGTGACAGGAAACGAACTTCGTGATGCTTCTTTAGGAGCTGAGACAACATTCCTCTAACTCTCATGGAAACCCTCATGTTTAGTATGCCACAGACATTTTGAGGTTATCAACATGAATGACAGCAGTACTCTTTACTAAGTTCAAACTTTGCTCACCTCAACGACCCTGTCGAAAGGTTACCTACAATTTCTCTTTGTGGTCTTATAATTCTGATCAACGGAAAAACTCATCACTTGTCGAATATGTACATTTTTTTAATAAATTCTTACCGCACGTATTTTCCTCTTTCTCGCTTTTACCTTTAGGTATTACAGATCCCCGATCGATGGAGTTTATTTATTTATGACAAAAACGTTTTTTTTTACGTTTTCCAGTGTCTCAAACTTTTGATCAGGAGTTCATTATTGTAATATTCAATTTACAGAGCGCCAGCTACTTTGCCAGTACTAACTGCTTATACATCCAGCTTAGTCATACGAATTATAGCAACTGAAATGTTACTATCCCCCACTTCATTACAGAAATATGACTGGAGAAACTTTTATGTGATATTGGCACTGCCCTACACACTCTTCATCAAGTTATTGGCGACTGACGCTAGCAACGAACATAACGCTGTTCATAACGGGCAAATAATGTTCTTGTGAAGGTTCACAGAGCGATGCATCACTTGCTGCAGCCCGTTCCAAAGTCTTCATGCTTCACTGGTCCACTGAAGGGAATAAGAGCATCACTGAGAGGCTTAAAACTACGTGTCGACGTGTAGTCGGGATTGAAATTGAAGTCGGGGTAAGCAATCTCAATTTTGGCTTTTGCAGAGAATAATGAAAATTCGTGAAATAAAATTCCGTTGCTGAATTAGTTCTTGCTTATAGCAGCGTACAGAAAATGCTACATTGAGTAGTGAGGCTAAAGTGTGGGCCTTGCGGTATATGACATCTGTAGAAAAGCACCATCTCTATTAGAAATATTGCCAATCAACGACGTTACTCCACGACTACGTTCGTAGTTTCGTAATTGTTGACAAAACCCGTCACAAGTGAAAGAAGAAGTTCAGAGTATCCTTATACTGTAGTTGCTCGTGCAGTTAAGGCTAATGAAATAACTCTGTCAAGTAACGTGATCATTAATAGAGGGTTGTTGGAATTTTGATGAAAATTACCAAAGCGTTAACGTTGTGAGCCGAGAAAAGTACAGAAGTCAAATAGTTTTCGTAACATAAGAGGAGTCATTGCTTCATAATTTAATTTTCATGACAAGCTAATCAGCCTGACATCAAGGGAGTTTCCTCCACTTCACATCAGTAGAAGACTTCCCTGTAGAGTGGCACTTCCTTCGACACCCAGGCATTTCCCAGCTCACTGCATGGGTTTCCCATCACTGATGGCTTTCCCTCACCTCTGTATGAGCAGCAAGGCTTTTGCTTTAACCGACAGTGAAGCGCAACGTTTGCCTAGGGTCACTCTCAATGGACCCTTGATACGCTAGAAGGCTAATGAGGAACTCAGTTCTCTAACGCTTATCATTGAGACTCACCAGTCCATGAAAACTGTTCTGAGTGTCAACAAGACACTTTCTCATGCGAGGGAAAGGCTCTGCTCTCTCATCAGGATGCATCAAGCGCGTTGTATGTTGTGCTGAACACGATCTCCTTATTTCTACTCCTGGTGAGCAAGAACTGCAGACAAGTAACATAGGATATGGAACTTTGGGAGATCGAAATATGCTAATTACGTATAGGGTATCACACTGCCCAGATCTAGTTTAGGTCATCGAAATCATTTTAGGAATTTGAGGTTTTCACATAGTTACGGCAGGGGATAACAAAGGCTGTTGTGGATGCGGGTGCACTTGATAACTTTAGAGCAGTAATTGCTGCACCCGTAGGTAAGTGGATAGCTCAAGGTACAGTGTATGACATAGTCTGCGTCCTCCTCGTTGATCTTGCACTGTGTCAATGTGGATAATACCAATGGACAGAAGGATAAGGCCTCAGGTCTAGCCCCATCTGTACCAGGCTGAAAGTGACTCCCTAATTAATTCCAAGCTGGGTATTTTTCTTTACTCGAAGTTTATATCTTTGCTAATATTGTAAATCTTAGCTCAAAAATACCCACAATACAGCATTTAAACTATGTATCACATAGTTTAATTAAAATATACTGATTTTGGAAACAGTTTTTCTAATATATCAATATTACGTGAAAAACTTGGGTACGCTTCGCGCAAATCTATGGCGAGTCCTTCAGGACAGTGGCCGAAGCACAACCTCACGCAACTGACATTGGAGCTTCACCAAACTCAGCATAGTACCCACATTTATGGAGGGTTTCAGAAAATAATGGAGCAGAAAAAAATTACTGCATTACTTAATGGTATTTGTAATTTGTTTAATGTCTTCAATATATGTTGGAGGGATAGGGATAGATTATTTGCAAAAAAAAAAAAAATGAAGAATGTAATGCAAGACAAAAATGCCTCCTAACCAACTTTGTTTAGAATAAGATAGGTGTGTATGCACAACACAGTAGCAGACGGTAGCGAAATAAATGTATAACCTAAAAAAATGAGGTAATTTTTTAAGAGGCCGAAATGAAAAGTGATCAAAAACCATCTTCAGAAATGCAAACATTTACGAAGTATACCTGAGCTACGACTTTCTAAATCCTCAGTCTATACGTTTACTTTGCAAAAAGCAGCTCGTCATAATTCATTCTGAAATGTTGGCAAAGAAGTCAGTGATCGTTTTTTAAGGAGTAGTTTTCATTCATGGGCTGATGTTGTATCTCTGACTGTCCCTATCTGATAGCATAAATATGTCACTTTCTCAATAACCTCGCATGTAGTACGAAGTATATGAATAGATACTGTATATGCAGGGCCCACAGTAATTATAGCCATAGAGTTTTGAGATGATGTTAAAAGTATTTTTTTTTTTCTAAGCGATGTAATCTGTTTTTACTTCAATTTCAACCTAACAAATCTATCTTACGTTTCAGTTGCAAGAAGTAGAAGCACCATCGTATCCCTTTATGAAAAAAGAGAGTGTAACTTGCACATTGTAATAAAGGTGCACATTCATCTTGGAACAGTTTGGAAAGTCGTGAAAAAGCTTAAGGAAACTGGTAAAACATACAATCGTTTAGGCCAGGGAAGAAAAAGATCCATTCAAACTTAACGTCTCATCAAAGTCGCACAAGAAAAATTAAAAAGAAATTTGCTCCATGCTCCAATGACATTAGCCGTAAATGCTGGAGTTAGACTTGAATCCATCGACTCCTAAACAAAGTCTCAATGCATGACCTTACAATTTATGCAGAAACTACGCAAACATTCGATAACTGTTGAAAATATAACATTTGGTATCGTCAATATTTCCTCAACCTCTTGGAAGTTTGCATGGTGCTCGAATTGGTTTACACTGATAAAAAGAAATTCGACGCTCGGTAAACTCTAGAGCATCAAAATTATATAGAATGTGTAGAGATAGAATAGTGAAAGGCAAAAGAGTGCCACCGCTCCAAAATCCACAGTCTGTAATGGACTGAGCTGCAATTACTATCTCTGGGAGGTCTCCTCTTGGTTTTGTTCTTTCAGGAGTCAAACTTAACAGCCAGAATTATATTTCTGACACAGTGGAAAGAGACTTGCTTCTCTGGGCACGTGATCACTTTGGTGGTGCACCTTGGACCCTCCAGAAGGACTGCTGCATCACATCACCACAGGCTCCAAAAGGACTCAACAATGGATTCAAGCGCACATTCCAGCGTCTATGAGTAAAGAAGAACGGTCCTCGAGGAGCCCGGATATGAAAAGACTAGACTTCTCTGTGTGGTCAATCTTTTAGAGTAAGGTGTGTAGAGCTCCACATGGCTCGCTTGATACCTTGAAATCTAAGCTACGTCAAAATGAGCTTTGATTCAGTAAGCCGTGCTTCGAGTCTCTTGTGAAGCTTGCCAAAGTGGATTGAAGTCTGTCATTAAAAAACAGGGGGCTGTATGGAATAAATGATGTTGATTATTATTAAAGTGTCTTTGAGCTGTATATCCCTTTGATAAGTTTTCAGTTTCGCTACTTTTTGAGACACTTATTAAATCAATGGCTTACATAATTAAATTACAGAGAACCGGTATACATAATATTATATAAATAAATATGTATTATTAAATAGAAGTCGACAAAATTAAAATTTAACGTTTCGGGATGCAAATCCCATCTTCAGAAAACCTAGAAACTAACAACCTATCAATAAAAATCTTTTATCATCAAATCTATTAGGCGAGCATGGGTGTTATCGGGAAGAGGTCTAAAATGTGAATGAACAGAGCTATGCGGTAGGAGCCGGATGTCAGCTCCCGTACAGTCGGCAAATGTGAGGCTAGGTGTGGACAGTATGCAGTGTCTTCCTCATACCTTGCATTTTCAAACGAAGTTCCCTTTCTCCGAACATTCTTCAAAAACAACGGTTATCCGCACCATTTTCTGGACTACTACTGCAAATTATTCCTGGACAAGCTGTTCGACCCCGGCATTAGCAAACCCTAGGTCAGTAAATTGGACTTCTTTCACTCGCTTCCGTTCGACAACAAAGCATCTGTCTATGCAGTAAACACTTTGAAAACTTTCCTCTCTGATGCATACCCACATATGAACTTCAAATTTTCATACAAAAACACATTTACCATAGGGTCCTACTTCAAATTTAAAGACAACCCCCCCCCCCCTACACCACTTGTGTCCAGTGTTATTTACCGTTACCGATGCCAGGCCTGCTGTGCCTCATATATAGGTAGCACTGGACAACACTTCAAAGCCCGTATTGACCAACATTTAAGTGTATCCAGCCGTACCGGTTTACCACTTGCGAAACCCTCACATTCAGCCCCC
>LQNS02277275.1:11208340-11229102 GCA_001587735.2 Parhyale hawaiensis | reverse complement strand
AATAAGCAGGTCTATTGCAAGTACTCTTTACCTAAGCATACCTATTCTTCACAGCACGTTTTGCATGTATCTTTGTATGGTGATACTTTATCAAATTTATCATTTCTGGTGGTGGAAGAGTCTCTACAGCGGAATACACATTGCTCCTGCTTGCTGGACCTACCATTTCAACAAGTAAGTATGACCAATTACAATTTATAAACTGTAATACGATACCCTTCACTCGGTAAAAAATCATCAAAAAAGTAAAGATTTTTTTCTATTGATAGAAAACTTTTAACAGTATACTGCACTCTCGTATCGTGCGTGTTGAGGATATAGGTTATTCTTTATAGCCGCACTAATCACTTTTGTCTTCTAATTTTGGGGAGAGAAAGTTGTCTACAAATTTAAATATGCAATTATGCATCTAGACGTAACATAAAATTAAGTTGAAACTAATAGAAAAAAATTATAAATTTGAACGCACACACAGTCCTCTACTTGAGGTGACATGGACTAGCCCTACAAAGTTGAGATAAGCTAATCTCACTATGCTTGACTTATTCAGGACCTCAGAGAGCAGGGTTAGATTTGCTGCTTTGGATCGAGTTTACGCATTGATCTCGTACCCTGGAGCAGCCGAAAACTCAAACCCCCTCTGTAAAATAGAGTTTCGGCCGTCTCAAGCATAATCGGGTTGCTCTTAGCACCTGCGACGTCATTCAAAGCAGCGAAGTCAACGTACTTCTGTGAACTTCCAGAAAAGCTAAGCCTAGCGGGCGAAGCTCAAGTCGTCTCCACTTTTACTAAATGACATCATTGTAGAGCTGCTTTTCTAGAGCATTGAAGCCTACGAATGTGCCAAAACTGACGTGTTTTAAGATGTGGAAATTTATCTACTGGAAAAATCATCCTGTAAAAAAAGATTGACAAATGGGAATACAGCTCCATATCAGGTGTAAATACTGTTGAATGAATGCGTTACTGCAGCTCGTAGTCCGTGAAGTTATCCTGTGGTGACAGAAAAGCTCTTCTTTGCAACTGCTAAGCCAATGAGACATAAACAATCACTTCTAAACCTTATTACAACGATAAGCTTATCAGTGTGGTAGCACTACGTCACTATCGAGCATAGTGGACCGTATTCCCGGTAGCGTAATCCCTCACATTGTCATATAAATCTTATCGGCTTAAGGTGCTAAAGCTCCCAGTCAACTGATTGCATCGCCTTATGGTCCTTTGTATTACCAGTGCATGACAGTCAAATGATATTGCATAGGTAATCTGTCTAATTTTGTCTGTAGTTTGACCTTGTCGAGCTCAGTTCTCATACCCAGTGCACTCTGCAGCTTATTGCCTTATCGGTCACTGCCTGTGAATACCAGAGACGTTCATCGGATGAGTTCCAGGTAGCCTTATTCACGCAACTCCTATAGGTAAATATCCGATGTCCATATAGGGGCAGCAGCTGATAATATTGGCTGTGGGCCCACAATTGTCAGATTCTAGGATAAGTGGTTTCATTAACTTATGGTAATCTCTGTTTAAAGTCCTAAATTTTTTCAGTTCATTTATTTCTTATTACGTAAGTAGTTATAATCTGCTGTTTAAACTCCCTCACAGTACCTACTAGCATGAAGTCACAGAAAACCAGAGGATCTAATAACTTTAGGTGGTGTCATCCCTGTGGTACTCTAAGTACCTAAGAAATAATTAGGTTTATTGCTTCCTCACTTTTGTTTCAAGTCTGACCTAAGTATGGAATAATACTAATCAATTATATGATCAAGACTTTAGGAGTACAAAGATAGAACTCTCCACAGTTAACAAGTGATGACGCAGTACTCTACCGCCTGCTTTCGGAAAGTAGTGCTTCAGACACCTAAGATATTGCCCGTCATCCGCTATTTACAATCGTTTATGTTTATTGAGGTTCACGGACGAGGTAGTGGTCAGTGGACAACGTCAAATAAACCAGGTAACCACTTGATGGTCCAATATTTACCGTACACCATACTACTGTACCACGAACTCGAGAGCAATCCCGCTACACATAGACATGTCTAAGATAATGTCCGTGAGATCACGAAATATAGCACGTTGTGTAGCCTTGTGACTAATGCGCTCACTCGCGACTACGGTCAGCTTCAGGTGAGCCCGTTAATCACTAGACCATTGCGAGAGCAATAATCTGTTGACGCTTGTCAAAAAAATCACAGCCATGCATCAACCACTGTTAGCTTTCGAAACTCGTGAACTGCTCCGGTTCATTTTTACACTGACACAACAGGACACGTATAGGTGAACAAATGACAGTCCGAGCCTATCGTATGATCATCGGTGTCAGCTTCCGCAAGTTATTCCCACGATCGAGTGATTGTCCTTCCGATCAGTTGACCGTGATTACTACAACCGTTTAGCGCTAACCGTCCAAGAACATATAATGGGGAGGATCACGGTATCATTTACGGTGATGGACAAATCTCACGAACGTCCTCAAATGACGCTCCCAGGCAGCGATGATGGATTCGAAATCCCAAGCGAAAGAACGACACACTTGTTGCTCTATGAGACGGAACGGCTCTGGATATGTCACTGGAGTGATTGGGGCCTACGGTGCTGACCTGTGCACTGTGCAGTGGTGCTCAACTTTGCTTTTTTCTGGTGTAGTTTTTAGAGATTTTTCTGCGCTATCAGATGCGTTAGTCAATGCTACTTTTGTCAATTAAAGTGCTGCATACTAATAAAACAAGTGACGAAAAAAATCACGAATGGTAAATACTCTGCTTGCTCTACCTTTTCAAATTCGCTCAATTTTGGTAGCTGTTGTTTCTTAATGAGGGATAAATAAAAATTCTGGAACCCATGACGAGAGCGATGATCCAGCAGTTCTACGAAAACCAGCGGCATTCTTAGCTAATGAAGCAAATGTATTTCTATCTACCCTCTGTCTAAGAAAGCGAAAAATGTTAAAATAGAGTATTGCTGAGTCATAAAGTAATGCCAGTAATTCTTTATCCGCGATGTATTATATATTTACCAGCAGTGGTACTACTGCTACTACTGGTATCTCTAGTTAAGGGTATATATTGTTCATGTTATCATCGCATTTCGTTAATAAAGTCTGAAATATTTATGACTGCTTCGTTTGTAGTCGTTCTATTTTATTTAAACTGGTATATATTTTTTTAGTTACTGTGACATGTGATAAATATTTTACATCCAAAATTTACAAGAAGCTTTTGCAAGAGCAGGGTTTGGCTAGTACAGTGTTAAGAAAATCTATACGCCATGCATGGACTTTTCAAAAAAGTATTAGTCTCTGAAATTATGATCACCCCGAGTGTTCAAGTGCAGAGTATGCTATTTTGCTATGAGATTTGTGTGAGCATTGTTTGTGCATTATGTATGGGAAAACAGCTATTAAAGTAGCCCACTTAGCGTAAAATTTTATTAACGTAGCCGCTGTTTTGATATCGAACCCTCTATTTCATTCGTAACAAACTGATGAAATGACCGGTATTCCCGTATTTGCATACACAGAAAAATGTTAAGTGCATTGAAAGCTGATACATGGGAATGGGCCTATTGGTCTTTCTATTATCAGCTAGCTAATTAAATGTTAACATGTGATCCACGCCATACAGGTATCTGTTTCGCAACTGAAAATAACCTGAAATATGCATTCCATGTATTGTTAGAGGTTAGGTAAAGGAAACTTCGTGAAAAATGGGTGTAACTGTTTCTTTACCATTAGGAATATCCGCCTGAATAATTTCCAGAATACATCGAAAAGATTCATACTGCATAGAAGAAACTAATTGTCATCCTAATAGTACAAAATTGTGGTTGAAATAATGAAAAATTACATTGTGTTACAGTTTAATTTTAGCACTTTGATCACACTAAGTAAACGAATGAAGTTTATCATTTGTAATAATTATTGTTCCTCCAAAAACTGCCATAAAGTATCGCCTACCCCATTTTGCATACGTTCATAAAATCCGATAGATTAACATGAATTCGATTAACGCAACCCCCAACGGCCAGCGTCAGGGCCAGTCTACACGTTAGTCTTTTGAACGTGTTCACTCATTCAATCGTCCAAATGCGTTACTCTAGCGTAGAAACAGTAGAAAATTGCCTGGTGATACATACCGAGGAAACTGATTTGGCGCCGTTATATTTGCAACGGGTCTACAATACATGCATGCGGACGTTTGGATGAGTGAACACGTTCAAAAAACTAACGTACGTGTAGGCGCGCCTTCACTCAAGGTTTGGCTGTGTATGTATCTCATATGTAGCAGGCACTTTTCTATCTATGACAAAACCTTCTTTTCATGTTCTATAAGGCCATTTCAAATGCTATAAATCGAAGATTAAATAAAAATGATTGTAAGATAATTTCTGCAACGAAGGCTTTAACTACAACACCTAAGTCGTGCAATCAGACTAAAAAAAGCCATTCTGCTCATCACGTATTCTGAGAAACTGACAATTCCATCGAGGTCTCTTTAAGACCACTTCGCTCTGTGTTACTAACAGTTATACATGAGTATCCGAGCACAGCGTTTCATTACGCCTATCGTAAAAGCAGTGATAGTGGCAGGTCATAATTTCTGGTATTGATGCCACCGAGCAACACACCAGCACTTACCATACATTGTTGTCCTTTTTATTAACTCTCTTAAATCATTGGATTGAGCGTATAAAGGCTGCATGAGCAATTTATGACCCGCTATCTGGAGTAAAATCTCGGCGATACATCGGTCAAATCGACTGTCTTCGGTGACCGGGAAATATAGCTGGTCTTAGGGCAAGAATTTAAAGCTGCGTGACATGTATAGGGTAAGTTTTCATGGTCAGACTGTGAAGATAGAAAAAATCTTGAGACCAATATTATATTGACGTGCGTTATATTGTATCTTTGCTTTATTTTATATTAAAGGGGAGAAAGAGGCTAAGAAGTGAGAGTAGAAGAAGCAAGTCAGGCGAAAAGATTCAGTATTTAATGCTCTAGTGATACTTCTAATTCAGACTATAAATATGCACGAGCTGTGTAAATGAAGCAATGAGGCAGTAACAGGGCGTTAGATTAGGTTATACCTGGTGGTTTACAGCTTGGATGGGATGCAGGTCAGTATTATGCTCCGTCAGCGAGACTGCGTGAATTCTTACCTATAGTGTTGTGCTCAAAAAGGTCACAACTACAGTATATCGGGCGAAAATGTGCTGTCAAGTTTTGCTCCAAACTCGGGGCCCAGTACACTTGTAACTTATTACATCCGCTAAGGAGATTATGTATTTACCGGCGTTTGTCTGTTATTCTCTGGGTCTGTCTGTGACGAAAGATACAGTAACTCAAAAAGCTAAGGAAGGATCTCAATGAAATTTGCAGAAATTGTTAAGCAAGCAAGGAGGAACAGATGATTATCCCTTGATGAAGATCCGTTCAACCGTTTGTTTGTTTGTTTGTTTGTTTGGTTGTTTGTTTGTTTGTTTGCTTGCTTTGTTGTCTGCCTCTTTTTTTTTTGGTAACATAACATACAAAATTATGACGAATCTTTGTGAATTTTGCAAGAATTGTTAGCAATGTTCCTAAGAGCAAGTAACACAATTTTTTTATCATCTGTTTTTCAGCTTGTTTGTTTGTCTGTTAGTTTATTTATTTGTCTCTATGTTTTATTTCTTGTTAATCCAATAACAGTACCCACAAACCTATAAACGGCTCATGAAATTTACAGGAATTGTTAGAAATGTGATAAGACACAAATGACCAGATTTTGGTGATGATCGGGTCGTCCGTTTGTGTGTTTGACTATATGTTTGTCAGAATGTTTGTTAGAACATGACTAAAAACTATGAACAGATCTAATAGTAAATTACAGAAACTGTTATTAATTGAAAGAGGCAATACTGGCCAAATTTTGATGATGATGATGAAAAGGAAATTTTTGTTTCTGGACCAAGTTGAATTATTCATTAACATGGCCTTTCTTGGCTGTGGTATGCTCTCCTAGAATGCTTTAGCATACTTATACAAATGTAAAGCAGCAATCTCATCACTTATTTAAGCAACTCGTATATACCTATACGAAAATAAGACATCCCTTATGTACATAAGCTTCGCAGATTGTCCCCGTCGATTCATTATTACAAAATCATAGTGTTATTTCATACGAACTTCCTATAACAATCATTTTCGTAACACTTCTTGTAAATGATGTTCACTATGATCTAAAAATAATATTCTGCTCTAACAAAGCACAGTTTCTTCCCGGAAAGCTTTTATTGACGCTTTTTGCGACAGCGACGGAGACTTGGGCCCAAACTTCTAATAACTGCAATTTCTCCCAAGAGTATTCGGCATCTTTCTGGAAACTCCGTCCGCTTTCTTGCACATCGCGGCACACGACCCTGGAGTCTTTGGCCTGGGCGATGCTTCACTCCATAAACTCTCCTTCCAGAGCGGTGGCTGCATGCATAGTGTAGAAACTTAGAGCCATCAAAAATGAAGATTACGCTTGAACTTCGAGCCACTTATATCAGAATTACACTCGAGTTTTGAAGAAAGTGATCGACGAATTTCTGCCATCAGCGATACAATTACAAAGGCAAACAAGTAACTAAGTTTGATGAGCGAAGAGTCAAAGAGAACTTTGGGGATTTTTGACCTGCAATATTTTAACTTCTAGTCCCTGGCACTTGATGAGGGAGCTGTAATGAAAGAGCTCCTCAAGGCAAAACTGACGAGAAAATAATTAAAGAGAGACCGGTTGTGGAGTATCTAGCGTGTACTAAGTGGATCAATATTGTTTGAATCAGTATGTGTTCTGCATTGAAAAAATTTGCTCATTTACTGCACGCGAGAAATTTTTTCAATAATTTTAGGAAATGAAAGGCAGAAAGCGTGCAAAATCGTATCTCTGATCGGAGATATCAGTCCGGTCTTCCTTATATTTATTATAGACACCATTTTTAACAATTTCGTAGATTCGATCCATGTTCAGTTCTTTCTTTTTTTTTTTAATCCACGGTTTGTCGTTAATGGAATAGGACAGGCAGCGAAAAACCCCACAACTTAGCTGTTGCATATAATTTCTCCTCGTACATTAATATACAGCATTTAATATGGATATTTCTTAGCCCCCAGGGACTTCATTATGACCTTCACAGCTGTAATGTCTGTCGCATTAACTTCACTGCTTGACAATCACGTTTATGAATTCGGGTTCAAAACTCCACTTAGGGGCACAGAAATGGCTGTGTAGTTGGGTTTTCAGTCCCTGTATTAAATGGAGATCCGGTATTCCTTGGATATTGAAAAAAAAATTACGGGGAATTTTGGAAGTTTATTTTTCACTTTACAAAGAAAACCATGTTCTACTGAAACATGCGCAGGCATGAATATCAGGCGTCGTTAGGTGCTTATACATTATCGACCTAACAACAGTGTATTATCAACTTGGAACACTCATGGCAAGGAATTTTATTAAAATCGTTCTGACACTTCAATTGCTGGCAATGTAGCTGTTCAAGCACTATTAACTAGTCATGGGGATCGGGGTGTTTAACTTTAATGTCCAATATGACCGGCATGCACTGTTTAGTTCTTCGGTATTCGTGCTACTACTCTCTAAAGCGTAGAGATACCAACAGTCTTCTATATCACGCAAGTTTAAACTCAAAATTCTAATTTAAATTTAAATAATTATCTATCCTTCAGCGCTTTACTTGTTTGATTACAAACTAACACAAAACAGACAGATTGATTCTGACATTCGGCAACAATGACTAAAGCTGGAAGTACTGAGTGGTAGAAAATTCATTTCTATTTTTTCGTTCTTAGTAAAACTTCCAGTTAGAAAAATTTTAGCATACGAGACCCTCGTGCTTGGAGTCAAACAAATAAATTATAATATATAAGTAGTTGATGCACACACTGAAATTTGTGCAAACGCATGTTCTACCATAAACAAAAAATTCATAGCCTATATCAAAGTTATAAAATACTTGTGGACTCGTGGGTGAAAAAAAAAATTCCCGCAATAATAGATATTTTTTGCAGAATCTTTTCTTCTCTGACATGCTTCATTTTCTACATTGATCCTTTGTTGGGCTCTCATCTCTTAGGTTCTTTCTTCTCCATTCTCCTTCATTCACGTGCTTCTTAAATATTAACAGGCATAAATAAAATCTTGAGTAAAACATTGTAAGCTTATATGCAATGTGAGCGAATCGTATCCATGATGCTGTCTCTGAAACTCATTTATCTGCTTCATTGAAGTACTGAAATTTTGGCCTATGAAACAAAGACTGTAAGCTAGAAGAAATAATTGTCTACTGCACGTGAAAAATCGTCGCTTCGTGAGTGCTTCGATCATCTGCCGAGTTTATGCATCGTGACCTGAGAGAAATAGGGNAATTATCTGCTTCATTGAAGTGCTGAAATTTTGGCCTATGAAACAAAGACTGTAAGCTAGAAGAAATAATTGTCTACTGCACGTGAAAAATCGTCGCTTCGTGAGTGCTTCGATCATCTGCCGAGTTTATGCATCGTGAACTGAGAGAAATAGGGTATAAAATCAGACTCCAAAGCAGCAAATATATTGTTTGGTTTTCATGATGTTCAACCTTCAAGCAAGAAGTGCATTCAGATAAAGTGATAAGGATCCCACTTTCACCATCTTCTGCAACCTTGTCATCAATATCTAGGGCAACGCAACTTGATTGTCAAATCTGCAACTGGCCTATTTTTCGCCTATTTCCTTCAGATGGGGACACAAAATATATAAATTAATAAATACATTTATAGATAAAGAAATACACCAAGCATTTTGTTATATAAGGATTCTACATGATACTGGAAGAACAACTATGTTCCCCAACTCGAGTGACTCTTTAATGCGTATGCTTAATAGTTAGCGGAGATAGCTCTCACCTGGCATGGCTTGCTACAGGACTATATTTCGCCAGTAAGTAAATGTGCCGTGGCTGACACGAATTTCCCCTGAGCTTCCTGAAGAATAGCCCCGTGCCCCACACCGGCACTACACAACACCGCCGATGACCACCAGCAGCTCTCGCTGTGCTTTATTTACTTAAGACTCAGAACGGATGACGTGGCGACCGACAGATGCAGCTTCTCTGCGGTGGAGAGGACCGGAAGCTTCAGGTAAAGTGTGGCGAACTGTTCGGAAGCCGTGAGAAAAAAGAACGGTCAGCACGTGGCAAACTTCATATATTAATTGTTGAAGTGTCGAGAGATGCCTCGAGTGAGCTCCATGTGGCTGCAGAGTTTCTCATTTACTGCTTGTAGTAAGATGAAATGCTAGAGGGGTCCCAGTTTGAAAGGGTAGAGCTGAAACTTAATAGCAAGAAGAATTCTGCGTAACCTCTGTTCGCCAGTATGAACAGAATTCTTTTACCGTCAAAAGAACTTCAGTCTTTCTTCGAGTTTGTACATTTTCAGAAAAAAGAAAATACAGCTGAAAATGCACTTTCTAAAGTAAAATTGTACCGGCTGCGTTGCCAAGAAAATGAAAAATGTCAGTGTGGCACAAATCTTTTCCTACCGAAAAATATCGAATGTATAGTTAGCTAATTTAATTTCGAAGGCTTATGGAAGAACTCACTAAGCTTGCCAATTCATAAATTAATAAATATCATTCGCAAATCGTGAAACACAGAATCTACTTTGCCTGCCTTCTGGCTGAGCATCATTCGATGTCTTATACCACCAAACAGATATACATATTTATGTTCAACACTGTACTAAAGATAGTACATTTAAACAATGATTCAAAGTTATACCCTAACTAGAACTGTTCACAAGATTAGTTTTGCAGTAAATTTCTTTCTCATCGTCCGGCAAATTTTTATTCTTTTGCTGCAACATATGTGTCAGTTCATTACCGAACGCACTCTACAGCTCCGTTGCCCATGCTGTTGTATTGCCGACGATCAGGCGCTGTGGGCCAACAAGTCAACTGAGCTGCGTGCCCTTTGCAAATATTATCGCCTGAGCGGATGTGTCGAAACTAATCAGTCGCTAATCCGTCAGACAAGTCACCGGGCCTCAGATTAACAGGTGTGGCCTCATCGACTGTGCAATGCATGTTTTATCTGCGGTTGGTGCCTGACATTAAGAGCGTGACATTAAACACTCTTATGCTTCTGTCGGAGAGATGGAGAGAGAGAGAGAGGTGCGTTGGGGTGGCTGTAGAGGCGCCATTATAATGGCGAAGTCGTATAGTCGCCTCGGCCTGAAGGGCACAAAGCGATCAGTGAGCTCCTCTGATGAAGTTCGGCTCTCCTAAAAGTGAAGGATCTGCAAATTTGAGTCTGTGATGAGTGTTTAAAGGTCGCTGCCCTTGAGAGCACAAAAATGTGATACGTTTGAAAATCTTGGAACAAAAGTTCTGCAGACCATGGCGGTAACTAAGTTGTGTGAACGACGCTTTGAATTTTGCGTCACCACGAATTCAAACTCACTCAAAAATAAGATAGACTAGCGGGACCCGTGTAAATTCCACAGTTAATTAATGTTTTCACTTACCTTAGTTTAAGCTAATTTAGCACTTCCAACTTGACCCATCCCGTCAGAGCTAATGTCCGCCACTTAACCCTGTCTATCGCAGTACGTCTGCTTTCTATCTTGTCTAACCTATTCTAGACTTCTGATTTCGCCTGTGAATCACGCATTTGTTCTGCCAGCAAATAATTCGCATTTGTGCCATGATAAAGAGATAGAAATACGACGGGACTTCTTGCATTCTTCTCCCATGTATTTGCACACTTTTTCTCAGTTCTGTCTCCCACAGCTTACAGATAATTTAGTCCTTCATAATCTTACACGTTTCAATGTTTCTTCTAGCGTATGCGAATTTTTCGCACTATTTTACGGCGCCCGTTGATACTGATCAGTAGCCCATCTTCTTTCTGTTTGTCTAATGCAATAGCTATGCAACAGACTGGACCGACTTCATCAATAACAGTAGCGTAACCCTCCGTTCTCGAGATGTCATACTTAGATATCGCACAATCGTTTCACAAAATATTTTAAAGCTAAGCTGTCCAACTACGCCAGATGTGTATTGTAGATACGTATTGAGCCCTACGTAAGAACGTCCTCCGTCACCAGTAAAGTGATAATAATATGCTTAAAAAAAATGTGAAAAGCGGAAGATACGATTTGGGTGAAATGATCATGTCTTTGCTTCGAAACTGACAGAAATATTTTCCAAGAAGCATCCTTCCACCTAAAATCAGAGGGTGAAGCAAGTTGAATCTCTCTACAATACTCAAAATCGTAACTTGCAGACACTTGGACGTACAGACGGATGTACGGATGGAGCCTCAAGCAGAATTATAATATCGATGTAAAAACTTTACCATTAGCATTTTCCGTAATTTAAAGATCGCGGCTGAGATTTCAACCTACGTTAGTGGACAGGGTAAAGGCCACCGAAGAAGAGAATCAAGAGTTATCGACATTGATAATTCGCCCACAAATTATCTACCAGACTGGAAGAAGTTGCTTGGAGAATTAATTCAGTAAGATGCGTCTACAGTACACCAATTCGTCGAGTTCGAATAATGTGAAGCAACTTGCAGCGTAGCTTTTTCTTGTTAGTATTTCATCAGTGCCTTAGGTAACTCCTATGGTTTTCCTAAATTTTTACGTTAAATTATTCCAATTATTAAATGTGTAATGGCGTATATATAAAGTGAATTGGTTTCTAAGCTAGAAAGGGAATGCCCGCAAAAATGTACGTGTCAAGGCTGGCTCACACGACAGCGTTTTGTTTCCTACATGTACAGTAGTTTGCCTCCGAATATGTTGTATAACGGGTTCAGTTTCATTCCCCGTCAGACAGAGAATTCATCCGTCCTGCCTTGTGTTTTATTTGAATAAAAACAGAGGGTCGATTCAGGGACTCGATCTGGGGACCTACAGATTACAAGCTACCACGTTAGCACTCGACCCCTAGAGTTGTAAGTAGCCTAGGGGTAGCGAGGCAGTGTGGTGATATGTAGGTCTCTAGATCGAGTCGCTGATTCGACTTTTTGCTCTTATATAAGCAGTATTTAGCAAAGAACTGCACAGTTTACGAGTTCTAATTCACTCCTACATAGTTTGAAGAGACATGCAAAACTTTACTAGTGGTACTTGCTGGATCTCATGAGTTGATGGCTAACATTTTATTAAATTTTTAGGCAGGCCTAGCCCGAGGCCTCCGAGAAAATAGTGTCTAGGGGATTTGCCTAGACCCGGTTGCGTTTGCAACGACACTAGAACGTCCAAAACCTCTAGTCGCGGAGTAGTGTGCGTACGGGGAATAAAGAACTGGCGTGTAAGCCTGGACTGAAGTATATTGCTTTAAACATCACATTTCCATTCTTTAAAAGTTGTTAATAAGTTTACCCTCAAAGATTTCAACTCCAGGTATCTTTAGCGCACACTACTACGCTGCGTGCATATTAAGAAATTGGCCGCCACTTGCTTGGCATTCCAGAAATTCTGTCCTATCATATAATGAACGGAGATATCGTTAGAAAAAATCCCGTAGTTATTGTTATCGTTGACATCGGCCTGGCCTACTTATGGACGTACGTCCTAATGATAAAATGAAGTAGGATACCGGGACAGAAATCAAACGGGATCGTCCCAACGACTTAATTCATTTGCTCATTTTTTTATCTATCAATTTTCATATCAATAAAAGTCATTTACGACGCCGTTGTCAGCAGTGTTACTGTTCTACCTCTGCATAACGCCTTTTTTACTGTTTGTATAAACTTTTCAGCTAGTTAGGGTGTGCCAGACACCTGTCACAGTTCCAGTACACACAAATACTGTGGACTGAAAAGTCCATGTAGGTTATTCTTCTGGCAATAATTGTGACAGGTCCCTCTGTGCGCTGTGCTAAATCAAGCCCCATTGTGCAATAGACTTACATATGCTCTTATTACGGTTTTTTACCTCCACCAATGAGGTTATTTTTTGTCGGAGTCTGTCCTTTTGTCTGTCACCAACAAAACTCAAAAAGTTATGGACGGATCTTCTTATAATTTACAGGTCTGGTAGGAGGAACAAATTAATGCATTTAATGAAGATCCATTCCACCATTTGCTTTTCGTGTCTCTTTTTTACCTGCTTTTCTTGGCAACATGACTCAAAAAGTTATGAACCATCTGCACCATATTACAGGAAATGTTGGGATGATACGAAGAGCAAATGACAAAATTTTTGCCATATATTTTCATCCCAAACCTCGTTTTAATGAAGAGATATGGCATAGACACCCGTGACACTACAAATATGCCTCACGGGCACCATTTGGTGAGGGGAACCCGATTTCACCAAAAATGGACATCTTTAGCCACTTCTGGCTCTAAGCCCTCGATATTATAATGAGTCAGAGAAAAACTCACGTGGGCACCCAAAAAGTGAAATGTTTCTTTCTTTGATGAAGCTACGAAACTTAATTTGGATAGACCAGATGATTGTCAATATTACTGGCATGACTGGAGGAAAGACCTAATGTTTTCCTTGCATTGTTTTAGAAAAAGAAGAAAGGCCCTTACGAATTTGGAAGCTTTTCCTAGTTGGTAATGCAGCCCTTGTTACAGTGGGTGGCAATAAAAGCTGAAAAATATTTTTGATTTTCCACAATGCATATTTTTTATCATAAGGTTACGCGTCCACTCATACCACTGACGCTAAAGTACTGATATGGTTCATGCCGCGAAATTGCAGAACTCTGGATTGGCCAGCGAAATCAACAAACCTAAATCCTTTATAAACTAGAGCACTGAGAGTGCATGCCTCCGCCAAGCAAGGCAAAGGTAACGAAAAATTCAAATTGATGCCGAGATCATGCTGTTTTTTACAACAACACTAAAATCTAATCATTTGAGCCTTTTAACAGTAATACCCGTTTCAATAATTTTCTAGAAGATCAGTTCGTAATTTTTTGAGTTATGCAGCTGTAAAATTATGACTAACATTAGTCAAACTCACAAACAGATCAACCAACTATCACCAAAATTTAAATTTTACGTCTTTTAACATTACCAACAACTCCTGTAAATGTCATAAAGATCCATATCTAACTTTTTGAGTTATTGTGCTAATAAGCATCAAATTAAAAACAACAAAAAACTAACGAACAAACTGATCATTATAAACATTTGGTGATACACCTCACAACTCATGTAAATATCATTATAATCCGTCCATAACTTTTCGAGTTACGGTATTAGAAAAAAATGAGGCTGACAAACAAACAAACGGATGAACGGATCTTCACCAAAATTTAATCATCTATTCCTCCTAAGATACTCAACATTCCCTGTAAATCTCGTCAAAATCCGTCCATAACTTTTTGAGTTATCTTGGTGACAGACATACTAACAGACTATCAGACAGGCAGATAAACCCAACGAAAACATAATCTCCTTGGCGGTGGCAAATGTATGGAGAATTCAATTGAAGGGTGAATCAGATGTGTAATAAAATAGTTTTTTTTTCTTAATTTTATTTGAAGCAGTTAAACCCCTCGAGATACTACCTTCACTCCAGACCGTGTTATGTCTTGATAAATTCACGAGCTGTGTCTGTTGCTCGCAACTGCTAAATTATTCATAAGCAACTTATAACGACGCTTTGCAGGTGCAACAGTTACCTCATTTTAGTAATCACTTAGCAAATGTTGCATCGTAAAAGATCTTGGTAATTGTATATCAGGAGCTTTTATAATCAATAGTTGACTTATGGCCCTCACTCGTAAAGGTCAAGATCTTTCAGGTGTGTGAACAAGCCATTATGAATAGTTTTTCCATAAATTAGATCAGTGGCATTTAGGAAATCAATAGTTGACTAATAAGGTGGCATATTGGGACGGCTGGGGGCAAGTCATGTGGTCTTATACTCACCAGCTGGCAACATCCATTTATTTGTCCTAAGGCGGTCATCTTAAACACCGAAATCGACCGAAATCCACCGAAATTGGGCGAAATCGACCGATATCTGCCGGAATCTACTGAATTTCACCTAAAATATGTCTATTTTTTCCCATTCTCACACTAAACGAGGCCTATTGCTGACAGGCTTGTTGATTTTTTATTTAATTAAAACAAATCTACAATTTTTCTTTTTTTTGATTTGTTTGATTTATTTTTTATATTTTCTTAATGTGAAATTATACAATAATTCTTCATACTTCGTCTCCAGTGTGCTAAAGACCATGCTTATAAAACAAGTGCCTTCCTGGTTTCCTCATTCTTAAAAATTTTAACAAACGGTGAAAATTCACAAACTAAGGCAATTGCGAAGAAATCAAGTAGCTACGAAATCTAGTGTAGTAAATAGTGGAGTAATAATTAGCTATCAGCTATGCAATTCTTGAGAAAATAATGGTGAAATAGGTTTAAGCTGGGAGATAACTCAGTAGAATGTACATGCAGGTAGGTAAATGAATTTTTCAGTTGTCAAACCAAATTTTCCCAGGAGTGGTGAACATTTCACGTTGTGAATGTATTGGGGTGGGGGTTATTATTTTATTTGGATTATAACTCAGGCTCTACCATTGCTAAGCGGTTTCCCTTTCGTATCCGAGTCGGTAGATTTCGGTGTTTAGGGTGACCCTCAGAAGAGGCTCTCAGTGCTTATACTTACTTTTCAGTTTTTGGCGTGTAATTTAAGTTTATGATAAGTCATTTAAGTAAAGAAGTAATAGCTATGTTTCCTTTTTTTCGTTAACTGCTGGCAGCACCAAACTGAAGGGGCACTGGAATGGTTGCTTTTACAGAGACGAGTTCGGATCCCTGTATCCATCGAAAACTTTTATTATGAACACAATAGGTTCACGTGAAGAGAGCTCATGACTACTTGTCAACAACGAGTATTCTTTAGGTTACTGACGGCAGACCGTAGTCCTTCTGTGGGAAATTATTGATGAATCTAAATTGCTGCTGGCAATTGATGGGCCGATGTCCGCCCTGTGTGTCGCTTGGGTTAACACTTGCAGAGATTGCGAACTGGAAAGAAATTTTGTGACAAACAAAGAGTCCGATGATCTTTTTTGGAAACCGATAAGTTTCACTAGAAATGGATTGACGAATATAATTGGGAAAATTAGAGTATCACTCATCAGGTACTAGCATTCACAGTTGAATCAGCTCGTCAATTCGTTTCTATTGGCATTGATCGATTGTCCGACTTTTTGTCACGCAATTTCATTGGTCCAGCTTGTACATCTTCCAACTGTTGATCCACTAGCGCGCAGTGCGAACATTTACCCATTCATTGCCATACATTTCCGCGGAAATTACACTTTCTAATGTAAAAAAAATCAATGGCAACTCTTTGTTTATAACTCAGTAATGAGCATCTTTCATAAGGTTTCACCATCACCACAAAAAAAAACAGAACAACCTTAATTTCACAATTTCACTGCAACAGTTTGTCTCTTGCCTAGGCTGTTTCAGTACCTTTTCCTTTGAGACGGGTGCTGTCACTAGTTAGCCAAAAAGTAAGATGAGGCATTACTTTTCATTCAGCTTTCACTTGTTGAAACACTTTCATCATGGGTAATATAGTTCTTCTATACAATAATAACTAGAGCACTCTGAGAGCGCATACCTCCGACAGCAAGGCAACGGTAACTAGAAATTTAAATTGCTACCGAAACCATAGTTTTTATTGTAGCAACACTAAAACCTATTCATTTGTGCCTTTTAATAATATGAATACTTTCTGTGATTTTCTTGAAGATCCATTTGTAACTGTTTGAGTTATGCTGCTAACAAACATTATAGTAAACATTAGTCAAACATACAAATAAACCAACCAATGTGCATTTATGTCTTATAACATTATTAGGAATTCCTATAAATTTCATAAAGATCAATTTAGAAGTTTTTGAGTTATTGCGTTAACAAGCACAAATTCAAACACAGCAGCAAACACACGAACCAACAAAAAAGTCATCACAAAAATTTGGTCATTTAATCTTCGTAATAAACCTAACAACTGATGTAATTTCATGAAAATCTGTCCATAACTCTAGAGTTATGGCATTGACAAAAATGAAGCAGACAAACAAACTAACGGATGGACGGATCTTCACCAAAAGATAATCATCTGTTCCTCTTAACATACTTAACAATACCTGTGAATTTCATCCAAATCCTACGTAACTTTTTGAGTTATCTTGATGACAGACAGATTAACAGACAAAGAGACAGACAAACTCGACAAAAACATAACCTCCTTGGCGGCGGTAATAATAATAATTTATTGAAAGTACTAGACACAATTAGAAAGTATGAAATCCACGAAATAAAAATTTTACTATATATAGTTTCACAGCTTTAAATAATTTCAATTAAGCCTATTGGTATTTACGTAGTAACTATTCACACAAAGTTTTTTGTGAGCGTTTTAGTGCTACATATAGTATTTATAGAAGACTGGAGAGTAAGCTTACTATCAAATGCACCTTAACGAGTATTAGCATACCACCTATATGAGCTATTAAAATATTGTTCATGACGGAACGCTCAAGGTCGGTAGAAAAGCGACAAGATTGACTTTCAGTGTGTTAGAGTCCAGTGCTTTTAACTAATACCTAGGAAAGCTGAAAAGTAAAATTTATTGATCGATGCTAGTTTTTTACAGCCTACGTCTGATATCATATACTGTAATAGGATGGTGAGGTGTGCACTACTGCAACATTTCTATCTTTACTTGAGATAGCTGAGTTTGATTTCATTGTACCGCCAATTTTCTAACAGGATTGCTTGATATCGCACTGACTTCGTTGTTCTACAGTGAATCTGAAATGTATTCATTTTTCACTCATGTCTGAATTTGTACTGAAGCTATCGGTGTCAAGCGACAGTATAGCAGTTGAACTTCCCTGCCAGTGTACTTGCTGTTGCAGTATCTCGTGCTTCTTTACTCCCCAGGTAAGGTCACAAATGTCAGTAAGTACAAGTCAATAAAACAGAATATATTATTGGCTGGAATATTACCTATTTTTTTGCTCCAGTAAAGGAAATTACGGCTATAGTCAATAATTAAATGAATTGGAATAGTAGGCCTTCAAATGCAACGGCAAAGTACAAAAGTTTGAGCTGAGATCATAAATACATTGAGCTATAAACACGCGATGCAAAGAATTTCTAAGGGCACATTTAGATTACTGCATCAATTTGCTGCGCCCCATTTTGGAGAAATTATTGTTCATCGTTTCCATTCTGAACTCACCATCAATTTGTGCAGTTAATTACCAAAGGAAGATGCCTGTACTGACCTTTGACAGAGTCGGATTCTGTACGTGCTTGTGTGGAGACCTCCGATATTAATTTATTGCTGATTTGTTTGACTGAATGACTGGCGCGAGGCATNTATTGTTCATCGTTTCCATTCTCAACTCACCATCAATTTGTGCAGTTAATTACCAAAGGAAGATGCCTGTACTGACCTTTGACAGAGTCGGATTCTGTACGTGCTTGTGTGGAGACCTCCGATATTAATTTATTGCTGATTTGTTTAACTGAATGACTGGCGTGAGGCATCACCGTCCTGGTGCTGCATTTACTGAAATCCCTGATCAAGTTTGAGTTCAACAGTGCCGCTCGTGTGTATCCTATAAGTAACTCTTTTGGATTAACGCTATATAAGGACTAAATAAAATGTAGGTTTTCATAGGAAACGTATTATTGGAACCGTCGTTGAAAAACTACGCTTGTCCATGTGAGGTTATGAGCAACGAAATTGCCTTGCTGCACTTAGGTATCCATTGGTACTCTAACAGTGTGAATCTTAGAAACCGGCTGCTTTTCTAAAGTTATAACTTTGAAAAAAGAAAAATATTGTGACACAATGGCATAATCGCTCACTTCCGAGAAAATATTCATCTGCACTCGTGTCGGCTACTGTTTGTACCAAGGAATGGCTTTTCTTGGTAGTAAAATCAATTCCTTTTGCCTGGTTCTAAAGTTTCGTTGGATGTATTCACTGTAATTATTAGAATGAATCTTTCAACTATGCCTCTTGTGCTGTATTTAGTTTCTTTTTTTGTGTAGGTGTGTGTGTGTGTGTGTGTGTGTGTGTGTGTGTGTGTGTGTGTACCAGAGGGAACTGCCATTATGCTTTTAGACAGCGTGACAAAACTTTCCGAACGGTTGTTTAAACAATTTTCTCTTGCAGTTTGTGTGAAAGAAAACTTTACAACATGCGTCCAGGTTTTTATTTATTTATGTTTTTTAGATGAATTGTCAAAACTAATTAAAGCTGCGCCAAAAAATGGCGGCAAATCATTTGCAATGAAACATTTGCATTATTCTTAGTTGCGGCTTTGATTTTGCAATAGAAAATATCATACACTGCACCTAGTAGCTTGATTTTAGGTTTAGAAAGGGCAGCGTAGGAAGTAGCTAACATTAGGTACATGTAATCCAATGAAACCCTAAGCCAGTTTGCTTAAAAATTGAAGTCAGTTACTGCACGTCATGCATCTTTGATCCAACTGTTGTTCTATTTCTCTTCAAGACAATTAATAGCGTCCTGCTTCCCTTGGCTGACAAAATCTAACTTCATATCTAATTAAGATACGAATAAACTCTATCTATGACCTATGAAAATGTTTCGTACGTTACAGAAAATTGGCAGATACGCTCATAACAACATCTATTACAGCTAGTGTTTGACTGATTACTGTTTCAGTTACTACTGAAGTAGCTTCATTGGAGGCTTATGTTCCGAAAGGTCAGTGTTGCTTGTGGTACATATTGAAGAGCGCCACCGTTGTCAACATCTGAGACAAATTGACCCCGCTGTATGCTGTATAGGCATAGGTCAAAGATGCTATTACCACAGGTATTCAAGGTAACGTTTCTAATAATACTTTTAGCGGGTACAATAAAGCAGTGGTTCCCATTGGGGGTGCATATAAACCTATGGAACCCCTGTTGGTTCACGCACGGACCTCCTACTGGTTCAAGATGTTTGAAGCTGCTGTGGCAATATTACATTGTTATTGTCCCCTAGATAATAAAAATAACAGAATATTTTAAGGTTATAGAATGAAAATTGTCTTATAATAATCTCTTGCATCAATATATTGAAATTGGAAAATTTTAACTTGGGTATAGTGACCCCTAATTGCTTTTGCTTGATCACAAAACAAACGGCGAGAACAGCATGTGTTCACTATCATTCAATGCAAATAGTCATTTAGGGCAAGTCAAATAAATCCAAGAGAGTTAAATGTGAAAACCCACTGTATGTGAATAATGGGCTGAGCTGGGATGTCACGTGACTGTGACATGAGTAATTAATTATATGTTGTCGTATGTTGTAATGCCTCTGCCGTTCTGTATTACCTGGAGAGCAATAGCCTGGAAACCATCGATAGCTACAATACTCATTCAGTAGGTAATAGACTAAGATACAGCCATTTTCATGGCGTAGGGGGGAGATCTGTGTGTTTCACTGCGATTTCGCACGGGGTCCGGAGAAAACTGAACTTTGTGAACCACTGTGAATTAAGGTAATCTCTCCGTCTATGAACATTCAGCAGTAATACCACCGCGAATACCCAATCAGACCTCGCTGGTAGCGTACACTCGAGTACTTACCATTGCTGAGCGTCTCCAAGCGTACCTTGTTTGTAGCACACACTTGAGTACCTACTATTACTGCTCCAGCATACGCCGTAGTACCTACCGCGCTATTACTGCCTGTGTCCGAGGGAAGCAGGACC
>LQNS02277275.1:11183007-11201612 GCA_001587735.2 Parhyale hawaiensis | reverse complement strand
CTCTGCGTTGGACTCTTTCCTTGTTATCGATATCTTTACAGAGATGTGGCGACCAGAATTGAACAGCAAATTCTAAGTGTGGCCTCACTAATGCCTTGTACAAGGGAACGATGATGTACTTGGACTTGTATTCGATGTTTCTGGTGATGAATCCGAGTACTCTGCTTGCCATTTTCAGACTCTTGTTAACTTGCTGACTGTGTTGTGGTACATCGTGAAATAAAATTCTCTGTCATTTCTGAACTGTGTATCTTTCTCCGATTTCTCGGTACTGTAGTACTTTTTAAACTCATTAGACAGAAGGCCCTACTAAGCCGTTGGATTCAATTAGAACTTATTCATTTCAAACCTTGTTTATGAAGTACTCTCGTCATTATTGTGTTACAAGTCTTGCTAAAGTCGTTATTTGCCTACTCGAACTCCACCCAACCTCATCCTAAGACTTCATTCGGTAAATTCGCCAGTGAAAAATCTGTGCGATGTAATAGTCTTGCTGGTATAGCTTACTTACATGTATACCTAAAATTAACTTTCAGCTGCAATAACTTCAAATTCTCACATAAGTCAGGATCATGTTTTTTGTGAACTTACATTTTTTAAGAAGAAAACTTGAGGCTAGCTTATAGTCAATGTAATTTTTACGTTCAAACACCGAGACCTGATTTCGTCAGGAAACAAAACAACAAAACCCACATGATGGACACGTTCGATCGGGGCCAAAATATTATTAAGCTTTCGAGGATTGACTAGCTCGTCACTTCAGACACGTGCGTTGGCTTCGACCGATTGAATTGAGCCTCAGGCGTTGAGTTTCGTTGGCCCTCATTCAGGCACTCAATCTTGCTCTGCAAAAGGAAGTTTTCAGCAGGCACAACGTAATCGGGTTTTTCTAATATGTACTTGAAACACAGATTCAAAGTTGGAAAGCGGAAACTTCTGTATGAAGTTTCTCACAAGCCAAGCCTCGAAGGCTTAATTTCAGCACGCTGTCCCAAAATTAACAGCGATATCCGTTAGTGTCATCATCCTTTCATTTCAATAATGGCTAAACATTATGTATCTCTCTAGGTCATTATAGGAGCAATACATATATAATACCAATGATCCAATATATGAAGCATTGAAAACCTCCTAGGAGACCTGAGACAGCTGGGAGTCAATAATGTCGAACTTTAAATTAGTTACTTGACCTGCTATGTTTCTGGAAGCTTACGTTTTTGTATAAATTATTTTATCGAAACTATTTTTATTGACTCACTACCCCCTACCGTAAGAAACAAAAAGGATAGATACATGTACTGTACACCTACTATGTGGTTTTGTTAGCCTGGATCGTTTGCTTTTCTTTAACTAAGAGCACGTTCGATTGGGGCATCAAAGTTGATTTAAGCAAACACACTTGATTTGACTTGTCCACAAAACAGGCGGGCATTTTAGCTTCGTCACTTTGAATCGCGTTGCAGGTGCTGGACGTAGCCTGATTATGTAGAGCCGGACTGAAAGTTCTATTTTACGCAGTAAAACTAAATTCCCGTAAGTCTCATAGATAACTGATCAGGAAACGACGCCTTGGATTTAGATCAACTGTCGAAGCAGGGCGCCTGCCTGAAAATTCGAGCATATGTCAAGCCTGAATGCCTTAATTTTGCTTCTCTGTCGAACGGGACCTATCTTAACTAGAACACTCTGGGAGCGCATACCTCCACCAAGCACTGCAATGTTAGCAAAAAAATTATAATGGTCCTGAAACCAGGAGTTTCTTTTGATCATCACCAAAACTTGATCATTTATTCCAGTCAATATTCAAAACGTTTTATGTGATTTTCTTTGAGATCCGTTCTTGACATTTTAAGTAACATCCTGACAAACACTCAGAAAAATAAACTGTTGAACACAAAAATGAACCCACTGATCATCACCAAAATGTGATCATTTCCAACTGGTAACATTTCTAACAATTCCATCAAACTTCGGGAATATCCGTCCACAATTTTTTATATCCTGACAAACATTAGTCAAATACACAAACAGACGAATTGATCATCACCAAAATTTGGTCATTTAGGTATTTTAATATTTTTAACAATTCCCTGCAAATATCGTAAAGATCCGTACATAAATTTTGGGGCTATATTGCTGATAAACATAAAACCGAACACAGAGGCAAACAAACCAACGAACGAACGGATCATCACAAAAATTTCGCCGTATGCTCTGCATAACGTTCATGACCCTGCAAGTAAAGTTCATAACTTTTTGAGTTATGTTGCCCAGAAAGAAAACAGACAGACAAACGAACGGTTGAAAAAATCTGCACCGAAGTTAATCATCTGTCCCTCCTAACATGCCTAACAATCCCTGCAAATTTCGAAAAGATCTATCCATCCAACTTATTGAGGTATCTTGGTGACAGACAAAGAGACAAACTCTACAAAACATAAGCTCCTTGGCGGATGTAATTAGATTCATTTGCTATTATACGCATCACACTTCATCTATATGGCAGTAAGTAGGGGACAAAATAATGTCAAATGCACGGAGTAGGGCTGTAGTTGTTTTCAACATTGTAGAGCATAATTATTCTGCATTGGTAACGTCAACGTGTCACGTGAAAATACATAGTTGCATTATACTATTCATTCATTTAATATAACAAGTATCGGATTCGCTGTCTTCTGGACACATTTTCTGCAAAACGAAAGCTTGCTGCTCAATGTCTTCACCGTATACATTTTTTATGCGCATCTAATAAACACGCATATAACCGAAACTAAGAAGACCAAGAAAGACATTTATTTTAGAGTACGCTGGCAAAGCGTACATGCAAAATTTTCCAGCTATGCTTAATTGTGCTTAGTACATAATCGTAAAGATATGAATGCACTATTTTACATTACATTTTCAAAATCACTGCCAGCAATCTGATGACCTCGTCAACAATGCGTGTACTGTACCCTCACTTGCAATGCCTGGTCATATAGTGTTTCTGATGTTCACTAGAATGGTTAAACATGTCAAGTATCAAATGGAGCTTAGAACGAGAACGACTTGTTGTTTTGATCAGATAAGGACAGTTAACGCAGTTCCGCAGACAGCTTGGTTCAGTTGTGTCTTATCAACACGCAAAGATCACGGCTTCGCGTTCAAAATTCCTCAAACTCGGCAATTTCCAGCGACTATAAGAGTCTCGACTTTACCCCTATTTGGGAAAATGCAAATTCGCTCAGAATCCGGTTTGGTCAAGAGACTGTCTCTCTTTTTGACTCCTGTACGTATCGACGTTGTATGTCTGCTGGACACTCGGCCGCCAAAATGTGTGGAAGGAATTCGAGGTTCTGCATGCAGAAAATTGGCAATTTCTTGTGTTCTATCATTCTGCACTTCACAGCCTGCCGTTCTCAAAATATATTTACAGTCTTTCCATTTTTAATTGCTATTCTAGCGCATGTTTATTTTATTCCCTAGTCATAACATACCTTGTCAGTGACATGCGCTAGATCTGTGCTTGTGTAATATGATTTCTGTATGTCCACTTCCTCACTTATACAGCAATTAACACCCGTTTACTGTCGAATTCATTTCTTTACGCACAATTTTGTCAATTCGTTTTTTATCATTAATTACACTTGTCGTCGATTTATCAACTCTTATGTATCTCATTAGGGTATTCTTCGTGCCTCCGCGCGCTGCGTCTCATCATCTAGTAATCTTTCCTGATTAATAAAGTCTCTATTTAATTATAACCAGCTATTTTATACTGAAAGATGGCAACAGCAGCATGGCAAAATTTAAAAAACAAAGTGGATTTCTGCACTGGGTAAAAAATAATTTGTAATGCGATAACATTTTTATAGTTCGATAATTATCAGGTATTGTGTGATAACCATGTACACACTCACTAATTAACATTTTATTAAGCAAGTACCTTCTGACAGCAAATATGATCATAAAGTAGATCATAATAAGTATAACAAACGTATGAGTGAATATAATAGGGGACATATGACGTAAAATATGAAGACGAGTATGATTATCATACATATTTATGTATCCAGCTTTTTCTCTTTGATTATCCATCGAATATAGGTGTTGAAATAAATGCATCAGCAGTTGGAAAGCATTCAAAATTATATTCTTTGGATTAACGATACTGCGTAGTCTAACAATGTCATCCAGTTGGACAGCTCTGTGCATAAGTCACTTCGCTAATCTTTAGTGGGATTTACATCTTGAAAATACGGTTGCTGATGTTTCAAGAAGTGTCGGGAGAAATTAAGTCTAATTTCTGTAGTTATTTCACAAGTTCCTTACGTGCATCGAAAAAGACAAATTCAGTACAGCAGCGCTCTCAGAGCTGCACAGATGCAGCGACTGTAGTCCTTCGGGTGAAGCGCTGCAGCTGCAGCAGGGCCGCTACAGAAATATAAGATGTGCAACGCAGCAGCAGCGTCACCGCTGCAGCAGCTGAACAGTTGTAGCGACGATGCGGCAGGAGAAGAGCACTGAAGAAGCTGCAACGCGTGGGCAGCTGTATGAAGGGAACATCAGTAGAGACGCAGCAGCAACACTACAGCGGAGGTAGCAGCACGGTAGCTAGCTGTGGCCACAGTAACACAGCAGCAGAAACTCGGCAGCAGCAGTAGCGACTACGCAACTGTAGCAATAGTAATTCAATAGCAAGGGCAACGCTACAGCAGTAGCAATAATTTCACCAGTAACACAGTAACAGCAGCACAGCAGCAGTAACAACTCAGCACTAACAATAATTCACCAGCAACATAGCAGCTGCAAGAGCAACACAGCAGCAGCAACAACTCAGCACTAACAGTAATTAACCAGAAACACAGCAACAACAAGGCAGCAGAAATGCAACAACGGCAACGCAGCAGCAGCAACACAGCAAGACAACAGCAGCAACACAGCAGCAACAACAGCAGCAACACAGCAAGACAACAGCAGCAACAACAACAGCAGCAGTAACACAGCAGTAACAACAGCAGTAACAACATCAGCAACCGCAGCAGCAACAGCAGCAAGACAACAGCAGCAGCAACACAGCAGCAGTCACACAGTAACACAAAGCGCAGCAGCGACCCGCTGCGTGCTCAATCGCTCGGTGCTCTTCTCAATCTTGTCTCCATAAAGTGTGTTTCCAAACCCCCGCAGACTCGACGACAGCTGACACGCTGAAGCCATTTTTAGTCCTTCCCCGTAATGACTGCCGCTCTGTAGGTTGCTCATTCCCAGTCTGCAACAGCTTGGCCAAGTACCTCAGTGAAGGGACTCCCGCAGGTCTCTTCGGCCACGAACACATACGAAAAATGAACGCCTCTTACATATTCATGAAACCTTCCACTTCGTCATAAAGGCGAATATTTATCTGAGCACAAGATCGGCTAAAATAGAGCGACAAGTCAGTTTTGCAGGTCAAGCTTATGGTTGCCTATTGGCTGTAATTTATCTTCGCTTGATAAATTTTGTTCGGTTAACAAAAGCGACGCGTTTCTGGGAGAGCCGTGGAATACGAGCGTAGATGCGCGGGTGTAGTTTTGTGCAATGCTCTGTTTTTAATTTTCGCATTTTCCAGTTTGCGAGTTTGTTCGGCCCTGATTTTTCTGAATTGGGTGGGAAACTTTTATATATCGAGCGTATGCACAGCATCATGGTTTGGTTTTCTATTGAATGCTTCATGTAATCAAGAGATGTCGAGGTACGCTAGTTACGAAAGCTATAGATTGCTTCAAAGACATGCTTACTATACAAGATATGCATAACGTAGGTACCGTAAGATTGACAATGGTAATTGCCGGAGAAGCCTTTAACTATATTTTTTGCACAGTTTAGAGAAAAACCCTTGTCTATCCCCCATTGTATATTTATTACATCTACTTAATTATTAGAAGCAAGTTATAACAAAATAAAAATATTAAACTGTACTCAACTTGCCTAACCAAGCCTAGACTAACTTAACCTAATTTAGCTTCTGGTAATCAAACGTAACTTAGCCTCACCTAACTTATGTTAGCGGCTGTCGCAGCCCACCTTGGCATAAGCAAATGCTTGGTAAAATTTAACTTGGGGCAATATAATTCAATATACTGGAACCTACAGTAGCTCTAAATAACTGAGTTGAGCTCTCAACTACAACTTCAGGAGACAGACGGGGCTTTTTTCTCAACGGGGCTTTCTTCGGGATACAATCTAACACAAAGTGCTGATATTGTCTTTGTTATAACGTGTGGTGTGAAATCTATCTTCCTAACGACAGAGACGTGATTTTCCCACTCCTATATATTGCTTATAATACTGTGAACTTACAGTAGAGTACGCGGAGTATACGGTCATCCCTACTTTTACGAATTATACTAATTTTTTAATTTAGTGATGAAGTTTCCAGAAGACAGTGTAAATTGGACTACAGTGGAGTTGCTAAGTAGTAAATTATATGCTCCTAGTTAAGATGAAAAATGGTGTACAATGTATAATTAGTAGCCTCAAAAGAATCTCTATCTCTAGACTTTATTGAATTGCTTTATCGCTGAGATCCATTCGAAATAGTTATGTCATAAATACTAATGCTGTATGCTATCATCTCAAAACTATATACCTTCTTTTAAGTTCTTTAGCTGCCAAAAAGATTCTAACCACATGAGCAAATTAAGATGTTGGGGAAAGAGGGAGACATAGCATCAATAGAAATATCTATGCGCCTATATAGTACGATAGACGTAAAAGTTAGTACCCTCATATCCTATTAGAATAGAGTCCCTTTAATACTTATACCCCAGGCACACATGGTGTTACAACAATTACATTTTCTATTTAGCTCGTGGTCCCACGCCGAGCTTTCGCTCCGTCAGTTAGCCTACAGAGGGTACGGAATTTATAGTTGACATGAGATATTCGTGATGTCGCCTCAGCATATCTAAACGTAACTGAAGGCCATTCCTCTTCAGCCAGTCCCTTTACAAAATTTCAAAGTGGTTGTATCATATTTCGTCCCCATTCCGTCTAAGACTGACATGACACTGGTCGTCTAGCCGGTACAGATATCGGCTTATAATACGTAGTGTGCTGGCAGCCACTCCATATCATACAACCGGCACAACTGCATCGTTGTCTTTTACTTGGAAGCTAACCTGCGACGCCAGTATTTTACCCTGCAACCGTCCCTCGACGCTAGCGGCCCCCGTGCCGCTGTAACTAACAGAATTACCTTTGTCTCTTCGCCCCGTCTGCGCCTCCGGTTGAGCCAGGCCTCTCAGATGATCCATGGCCACTCCAGACGACTGCGGAGGCCTCCTCAGGTGTTCGGCGTGTGCCCGCCACACCGACAGCAAAAGAGAAATCCCTGAATTACGACGACTGAGGAGACGCGGCTCAGCTTTCACGAAGTGATCGGCGGCAAGCAGCTTGTGCTTAGATTAAATTTAGTAATAATTTAGTTGCCTCTTAAGCGTGATTTATATTGCGCTATATGTAAGATATTCCGAAAGTTCACAAAATTTAAGAAAATAATGGGTATTGTGTGAAATTTTTTACCACTTGATTGTCGCCAATTAGGTATCATAGGAAACTTGCAATCACCTGTTTCGACAGTGAACCTCTCTGTGCTGTGATATGAATTAATAGCAAAGAACTTGAAGCTATTAAGTTTTGCTCGGGATACTTTTTAGTCTAGCTCAATTTATAACCATAAATTTATTTTTACCATATTAAGCAATACACAGCACTACCCTCTTCTCGTACTCAATCCTTCCTACCTTCTATCTTGTTCTTTTTAGTTCAGGATAACATTGTTCTGTGTCTTTATGTGAGGCTACAATAAAATGTCAGTACATAAAGGACGACCCAATCCAAGAGAATTTGTTCATTAGTGTTACTTGATGGAAGGTCTTAAGCGACTTAGTCTTCGAAATAACCCTAACATCAAACACTATAATGAAGACCAATATGTACTTGTTTGTTCGTTTATATGTTTATCCATTTTGTATCTCACCCATCTATGGGACCACATGGGTTTCTTTGCAGTTATTACTTTTCTTTAGCTGAACTTTTTCTTTTGTTGAAACAGTTTTTTATCGGACTAAAAATATTTTGAGTTAAACAAAATTACAGTACTTGTATTCATGAAACATGGCTGCAATGTATTCTATCTGTGATGCTAGACTTTCTACTAAAAAAGTACGAGTTTTTTCTGAATGTGACCAAATAATGGAGATCGACATTCGCTGTTCATCTCTAGATTGAAAGATGTAACCAGATTACCATATCTAATACATTTTTAACTGTATATTTTACTAGGATCTAAGCGAGTGCTGTTTCAAATTATATATTGTAGAAGTATTTTCTCATTAGCTATTGATAATGAATGCTCTTGACAATGACGGGTGTTGCTGTTGATTTTTCATGTATTGCGTCTTTTTATTTGACGTTCTCTTCCAGAAGCAGTTGAAACTTTGGACTCCGTTATTCACAAATACGGACTGCAGGTGAATCCAGTTTGATGTAAAACCTCATCTTACGTACTTTAATATGAAATTAAGTTGATGAGATGTACTGTGCACAACTTGAGGCGAAAAAACGCTATTGACTGAAAGTTTGAAATAGATGAGTGGCAACAAACTCATCCTAAAACTTTAATCAAGAACACCGATTAAATTCAGTTATAGATATATATATCTCGTACTATACACAAACGTTCGAGTAACTTTATCCATCAGGTTGTCTTAATTTAACACACAGTACTAGTAAAATCGTTGCATTTTATGCTTGTGTGGTCAAAGTACCCCTCTTTGTAGCATAAATTCAAGTTTTCCAGTGATACCAGCACGTACTCAGACTTCCAACAAGAATCGGCTTAATGAAAATGCTCGACAGCAACGTAATAAGGCACGACACGGGTGAGAATATTTTGTTTTGAGGTATTTTAAGTTGTCCTCTCAATCATCACATGTCAGCTCTTACTGGAAGGATTACAGGTCTCAGGATCTTAACAATGGCAATTTACGAAGCCGATGGAATGAGTGACCTCCCCGATGACCGATTCCAGGCAGGCAAAAAATTGCAGTCGTTGTGTTTATATTGATATGAAACCCTGGCTGCCTCGCTCGGGCAACGAAAATATTCTTTTTAGAGAAACACATGTCGTTATCGTAGCTACAATCTCTTAAAGTCTTTGATAATAGTACTTATTGTAAGTCTAACGACTACCTTCGAAATACCGGGAAGGCGTAAAGCACATCGGTGTTGTAAGTATTTGAATTTCACGTATGTGTGCGTTCTGAAACAAACAGTAAAGCATTTCAAGAGTAAGTGGGAACTTGCGTAGATATATATCGTATATAAAAATTCTATTATCATCTCATAAATAGTGGCTAAGTTGAATCTCAGGTTCGTGAAAATCAAATGCTGCGGTCTCCTTCTCCGACAATTTTGGTGCTCATTGTTCCAAAGCTTCAATGAAATGCAAGGCGTGTGAGCGATTACTAAAGTATAGCTATTATTTTTGCGCCGTCAAATAACATGCTTTAGATAAGGTCTGGTGGGCTGTTCTTTACTCAATCCGCGTAAGGCTTCCACTGATTTTTAAAACTGATATTAAACTCCAGCTTCGTATTTTCTCCTCCTTACTATAGGCCATACAGATACAACAATGTACAGGTTTCAACACTTTTCTGCAGGTAGAAATATTCAGCCATCTATTTCTTCAGTGCCGAGGAAAGTAACCAACACTTTTTTCCTTGCTTCTGTTTGTCTTCCTTATTCTTCTTTCATTTTTTCATTCTTTGATTCCTCATTTCCTCATGTCCTTTTTCCCCCTTTCCTTTGCTTCTTAATTCGTTCCTCCTTCCTTGGCCTCCTCCATTGTTTCCCAATTTCTTTCGTTCCTCATTCCTTCTTATTTTTTTCTCTTCCATGCGAACTTCATTTTTTATATCTTATGTTTTATTTCTCAGAATTTCATTTTCATATTTATTTTTTCCCTTTATTTGTAAAAAAAAAAAACTTGATCACCATGGCTTACGCCATGCTGAAAATGCACTCAGTGAAAGTTATCTATCCAGCAGGGATCAACACGTATTTTGTAATGATGTCAAGTCACATACCTCATCCATTAATACTGGTGTTCATAAGGAAGCAACTCTGGTCCACTGTAATCCAATGTTTTTTAATGATATAGTCACTCTTAGAATGAAATGTGCATTTTTTACTGATAATGCAGTATTCTACAGTTATCGTTGCACTTTCGATGCTGCTGTAACTGATATTATTATTTGAAAACTATTGTCTGAATAGTTAACTCAAAATAGGTTAGCAGCTCATGAAAATATAACCAAATTAACGCCATCTTTCCTTGTACTTGTTCGCAGTTACCCTCTACCTTCTTTGACAACAAAGAGTTTAGGTTGTTGCCACAAATCAGATATCTTGGAACATATAGACTACACTATACTCAACTGCCCACTGAAAGGGGGCCTTCCGCAGGTAAGCCAGATGACGCATATCTGTAATTTGAGATAAAACGCTTTCTGATGAATCTGAAGACCTCAAACAAAACCAGCATATCCATAAGGATGTGAGGAATATATTTATGAGCAAAAAATAGAGATTTCTTAAAAAAGGCTGCCGGCGAAAGATAGTAATCGAGCCTGTATGGCAAAAATTATCTAAAAAGCACCATAACTTCCAGAAATAAGTGAGTTTTATGTCAAAAATTGCTGGATAGATTGTGCACGTAATACTCTTTAGTATGAGATACATTAGTATAATGGCTCTACATTCGATTCGACTAGTGGCATGCTGAGAGAGACGCTGCAGGGGAGGTGGCCATTGCACTCGAGTGGATAGGCATCGTAAAAGTGTAAAAAGATAAACAAATATTAAGGTTTTACATATACATATGCTTATGTTATTTCATTCCATTTGTGGTACTTTAATGTTAGCATACTGTAATCATTATTTCGCCTAATATTTCGTAGCATGATTCCCTACATTAAATATAGACTTGAAGATACACGGTAAGAAAATTGGCGCTGGTATCGCTTGTGAATACAGGCCCCTGTGTGAATATTTTGTTTTTATGCTGCTATTCTTTTCAATGTAGTCAACTAACTTATTCGTGAGCAAAACTTATTTGAAACGCTTCAGTATACTTTCCAGAACACTATCTTGCGTCTACTGGTCACCAGCACAACTCCATCATGTTAGAAAAAGTGTAATAAAAGCAAGTTTCATTAGGTACTGTGTAATAAAAGCAAGTTTCATAGGTACATTGAAACATATAGCAGGTCTCTGTATGGGTATCTAGTTTATTATGCTATTATTCCTTCCTCACCAAGTCACTTCACCTATTCATGAGCGAATTTTATATGACACGCTTCAATACACTTTGCAGACTACGTCTTGTGTGTACTTGTTGGCAACACCCTAAATCATATTAGAAAACAATAACAAAAGTTTCAGAACTCGTTTACTTACTGTTTCATGTAGATTGAAGAACTTAACATCTACTACAAACATTATCCAGGCATTAAGGGATGATTAATTGCTCAAACGAATATGCAAATGACCATTCCCTAGCACTAATAATAGTCTCGGTACATAGGACTTCTGAAAATAAGGAAAAACCAGTTTCCACTAAAAACCTTCATTATTTGAACACAGACTAAGCAAAAATACACATGAATACGAAAAAAAAATACAAATTTGATATAATTTATAACGCTAGTAACTTATTGTATCACTAAGTTTTTAAATAAAACTCAAATTACGGGAGAGATAAAATGTATTCTTCACTTTTTCGTTGGAATACTTTACTTCAATTCGCAATGCGTGGGTGAATATCTTATTGACATAGGTTTTAGGAATATAAATAGATTTATTAATTATTACCGAAAACAACGATATGAAAGAAACAGTCCCACAAAAGAATACGCCAAACTAGAGAGCACTCAGAGAGCGCATACCTCCGCCAAGCAAGGCAACGGTACGAAAAATTCAATTCAACCATGATTTTCTTCATTTTAGCACCAAAATCCAATCATTTGTGCCTTTTGATAGTATTATTGATTTGTGCTGTTTTTTTATAAGATCCGTTGATAACTTTTTGAGTTATGCTGCAAACAAACATTACGGCATACATACTAAGTCAAATACACAAACGGACCAACCGATCATCACCATCCATAGTTTTTGGAGTTATTGTGCTAACAAGCATAAAATCAAACACAGCAACAAACAGACAAATGAACAAATATATCATCACAAAAAATATTATCATTTACTCATCGTATTAACAAATGATGTAAATTTCATGAAAATCCGTCCATAACTTTTTGAGTTATGGCCTTGAGAAAAAATGGGCAGACAGACAAACAGATGAACGAATTTTCACCAAAAGTTATTCATCTGTTATTGTTATCATGCCTAACAAATCCTGTAAATTTCGTAAAGATCGGATCATAACTATTTGAGTAATCTTGGTGACAGACAAACAAACGGGCAGACAGAGAGACACAGAGACAAACAGTCAGACAAACACAACAAAAACATAACCTCCTTGGCGGAGGTAAAGATGAAAGTTTATCTCTGACGGTGCACAGTCAGGCCTATTTGTAAATCGCTCTGCCAAAATTTCTGGCCGGTGGAGCGTCAAGGTATATTGTTGTGTACGACTGGATTAATTCTCGNAGACAAACACAACTAAATCATAACCTCCTTGGCGGAGGTAAAGATGAAAGTTTATCTCTGACGGTGCACAGTCAGGCCTATTTGTAAATCGCTCTGCCAAAATTTCTGGCCGGTGGAGCGTCAAGGTATATAGTTCTGTACGACTGGATTAATTCTCGATAAATAGCTGAGCCTATACTGAAAACTAGAGAGCATGTTTAGTAGAGATCGTCATACAATTTATGAACTATGAAACAATTTATGTGATAAATTAGGTCAATCGTTATTCATGATATTCAATTTATTATTCACTATATCGCTCAGTGTTAGACCAGAATGCCATCATTTAGAGTGGAGCCCCTTCTTGTCTCATTCATAAACTCGCACTAGTCTTTCAAAATATTTTCGGCTCAATACATACAACGTACCTTTAATGAACTGTAGTAATATGTACTCTTGGTTACAGATGATGCAGTTTCAAGATGTTTACCTTTATTCCTTAAATTTGTTCTTCATAATCATCCTGAAATCTATCAAACCTATTTCAGTCCGCTTATCCCCCAACAAAATTACAAAATGAGACGTTCTGTTCTCAATTTCCAAATGTTCTTGACGTTGAGAAACGCTCAACGATTTTTCAAGTTGTAACGCTTGTTAATAGAATTCCTGTTGATCTATTAGAACCCATTTCCGATAATGTGTTCACACAACCAATTAAAGAGTGTCAAACAGTTGTCTTAGCTCTTGCTACTTGAAGTGGCCAGAAAGTGAAGTTCAACTTCCAGTGGCTATGCAGATTTGCATAGTCCCATGCATGCATCTAACATGTAACTTATACATGTCTCAAATGACGCTGGTGATGTGCCAGTATGCATTTATGTGTTAATAAACCTACCAAACCAATAGTTATTTCCCTTTTATTACAGTTGATACTTTATGTTCATACTCCTTATTTCGTTCACCATATTGTCTTCTTTTATCTTTATATTATATTATTTTTCTATTATTTTATATTTCTTTTATATCTTCTTTCATTTTTTATTTCTTCTTATTTTGGTCTTCTGTTAGGGTTTTCTTTGTTATTTTTCCTTCTTTTTACTTTTCTTTTTCTCTCATGTTCTTTTCCTCCTCCCTCCTCTTTCAATCATTTTTCTTTTCCGTTTTTTTCATTTCTTTTCTTCATACCTTTGTTCATTTTTCCTTTTTTCTTTCTTTTCTTCTTATTCTTTTCCACAGAACTATATTATTTCAAGTTATGAGATGAGCTAAGCAAATGAAGAATGTCGACAGATCACGCAGTATATGTTATTAAGTATAGCACCTGTGCCCTCAGTAATGGCGGTATTATTCAACTAAAGGGAACTGCCCTCCTTCACTCGTATACTGCTAATAATACTACATCGGCACCGGGATGATACTCGCGTGTGTGTTATAGATGGCCCAGTTGTTTTTGTAAGGTGTCCTGCTAAGAATTGTATATCGTAGTAAAAAAAGGACAAAAAGAGTAAGTGATACTACTCTCTCATTGTCGGGGTTTCGTATTAATTCAGTTGCAAAGTTTGGAGAGAGTGTACAACATCCTATTCTGTCAACCTTCTAGCTGTTCACCATCCGTTGCCTCCTGCCGAAAGACTGTGGAAGATTTTGCTAGTTCAGGCCATTTTTTTTTTTTTGTCCAACCTCAACAAATTTCACTTCTTATATTGTTCAACGAATTGTACGATAAAATAAATAAGCAATTACCGAGCGTGAACGTTTATATAGGCGTAAAATTAAAAATAACGATACATGCATACTATATATTTTTTGAGAATTCGCATGTTGCTATCCACGCATTATCTTATGCCAACAAATCTTCGTTCTTCCAATTTTTTGTTTAGGTCAACTTCAGTCTCTACATCGTTCAAATTCCCATGCTGTTTTCGTAAGAAAACGTTTTACTGACTTAACTGTTGACATAGATCAGGAACTAGACACCAGGTTACCTGTCATTAACGAGATGCATCATCAGTGGACGCTGGCGATAGTGCGAACAAGTGTAAAGTCGTGCTAGTGTGGCCCAAGTGTCGTGTCGAGGTTAGGCATTGCCGTGTCATGCAGTCATCACCGCCACAGAGGCACATAAAAGCAAACATTTCTGGTCGGGCAAATCCGTGCCACAATGGCGGTCGTGATGCTGGCCTCTCGATGAGCCTCTCTAGCGCCGGGCTTTTTAGGCAAGATCGACCTCACGACGTAAAGTTGCTGCAGAAGCGCCGAGTTTCAATTGTCAACAAATGCGCGGCTTAGAACCCTCGAGCCTTCATGACTTTCCCTTCACGACAAGACATTGTGTCCAAGAAGATTTGCATGAGCGTCTCGGTGTAAACATGACACTACAGAAAAAGAGAGATGTCAAAACTCAGAGAACGTGGCTGCAACAAAAACAATATTTTTGCCATATTATCAACTCAAAAATGCCATCGGAATTTTTCGCTTCTATCGGCTTCAATTGCTAAACCAGACAAATATGTAAAGAGCTGTGTACTTCTTTAAAGTTTTGCCAATTCCTTGGTCTATTCATAGTCGTTGTTTATATCGTCGCTGGAATAAAATGGCATTGCGAATGTGTGTGGCAGGCATGCTACCAACATGTAGATAGTGAATCACGGTGTTCTATGATTTCAGCAGGAGCACCCTCGTATAACTGTTTGTCATGGAGTAACATATACAGTTGCAGGGTAATTAACGATCGTAATAAAGCGTGTTGGTGCGGCGCTTCTAATACATGCAACGTTGCTGTCCAAAAACAAAAGACTATTTCTATAGGACAATTAACCAAAATAATCCTAATAGACAGCTGTTAGTGTGAATCTTGGAGGTTTATCGTGGTCAACTTTATCTGGGTAAAGAACCCTCAAGGATCTCGCCTTGTATTTGTTGTTGCAATGATCGTCATAAAACTTGGAAGACACAATGAAGTGTTACTCAGTTAAATGATGTATTTACTCATAATAGCAAGGCGTCATTGTGATAGCCATTTTTTTCATAAGATTTGCTCTGACATCTTAAACAAGGTGTCAGCGCCTATGAGTACCTGATATTTTCGATAGTGCCAGTCTACTAATTTTTACGCACACAGTACCCGCGTTTACAAAAAATAATCAGCTTTACATGCTGACTGTAACGATACTGTAGCATGTTCTCGTCGTATCATGACAATTACAGGTTATACGGCAGCAAAGTTTGGTTTCGTACTACACAATATTTAGAAAAAGGAAATACTACCTCGCAAGTAACTACTAAAGCACGATATCCGTATTAGATCGCGACCCTCACCTGAAACACTGGATCCTTTCCCTCCTGAGACTTGACCATTTGGGCAAATGGGGCATTAACCCTTAGCTTCCTAATGACCATGATCTAAAATTATGTAGCACACATGAAGAAGTGACCACCGAAGACGTTTGGCCACAGGTCACCATAGCTGCAGCCGGCAATTGCACATACAGACAAAGGTTTCTTTGACCCCATAGAATCAAATGAGCTCACCCTTGAAAATCACCGCTCGTATCTACTCTAATGGAGAGGGATAGTGTGTTTCAAAGTGCACCTCAAGAAGAAATTCCCATAGAACTCTCCTGCAATGGATACTCTCCTGTGCAAAAACTTGTCCCTTCTCGGATTTTTTTTTCCCGCGCCTCAAGAGCTACCTCGATCTCTGCGAACCCAAGCGAGAAGGCCACCGGCGTGTAATTATGCACTTTACTATTTGACCCCGTACAGCTCGATAATAGATACCCTTAAAGGTCCTTTGTCAGGGAAATGACCATTAAACTCCGGCATTCTGTGGAGGGCACCTTGATCACCATACGCCGTGGACTGACACGCGTGCCTAAGATTCAGACCTCCTCGCTCTCCCGAAAGAGCAAGGGAATACACCAAAGAAAACTCAAGGTAAAAATAAAGTGTCTGAATATATTACTGATGACAATGAAAATTCATTGTTGAGTGGCGGCTTGCCAAACACTGTCGCTCCTCTTGACAGTCGTCAAGTTGACGCCTTATTGACTTGAGTTGCGCTCTCGACTTCTTCACCACATGACATGCAGACACTTTGGCCGGCACGTCACGACGATGACAAGGAAGGCCAGGCTGCCGACTTGCGTATTGCGATCACTTCAGGGAAGGAAGATGGGCACATGTCGACATTCCTTGATAAGTAGTTGCTCTTGTTTCTTCATTTGTTGTTAAGATTTATTTATCGATATGCCTGTCAAATTTTGCTGCATAAGTTGATTGCAAACTGTTTGAGCGGACAGTTTATAACTTAATTATATCAGCTTGGAAGATTCCTATTTGGCAAAGATGACTAAGTGCGCTTCAAAAGACTTGGGTTCGTTTGTAAGCCCAGCAGATTCTCTGCAATATCTTTTGTTTTGGCTCCTGCAGAACATATTAATTATATCTACAACTATTATTCGCTACCGCCAATCAAAATGTATAAAAAACGTTCGTGCATGCCAAAAAAGACAGTATTCTGCGATAATAACGTCAGTGAGCTTGTAGCACCACCAGAAGCCGAGAAGAGCAATTTAACAACATAAAACATTAAACTTGACTATATAACATATTGACACACAAGTGGGAACATTTTCATTTGAATTTTTTTTTTTTATTTCGCGAACCCAAGCAGCGATCTGATGCGTAAAATAATTATACCACTCTTGCAGTTCTATCCTGCTGTAATTTGCAATATTTTAAGCGTTTTTGCACATAGTCATGTGCAAAACGTGGGGACATTTTATTTCAGTTATTTAAAGAATGCACATTTGGAGCAGATGTGGCTGCATCTGCTAGTACGCTAGTTCATATTTAATGCCCGCCCTTAGCCCACATTAGCAGCAATTCATGCACTCAATCGTAAAAGTCAGCGGATGTTCAACACTCCTCCTCTCTCAAAATGACAGTCATTCATCACGAGTATCCGAAGTCGTAATAAGAACAAACGAATAAATCGATTTTTCTGAGCTGTTTTAGTTTCAAACCTTCACGACTTGGTTGATTATGTTTCGACCCACGTAAGCAACACTTGAGTCAGTGCAAAGGGAATAAGCACATGAGCTAGGTATAGTCAAAAATGAATCATGCTGACAAACTTCATTTCAGCTTCTAAGTTGTCGTTTCGATGAGCTTCTTCATTTGTCTTGCCAAACTACAGTATATCTGCATCTCACCACAGTACCAGTGAATAGCCCCGAGTAGCGATGTTGCTACCTAGCTGCTAATGACATTTTCACTTTAGCATGATAATACTTAATGTGCAAAATGTCACCAGCAATTCTGCAGACCAGAGAGCATGCAGTTGCCGTGCTTATACCACGTTAATCCAAGATAACTGCGAAAGTTATCACACATTTGCCGTAAGAACAATGATTTCAACTATATAATTCTCAACTTTCTGTGCAATATTCCTTCCATTTCAGCCACTGTACATAACACTTCCCTAGACCCAAATTCATGGAAATCAATTGCAGACGTGAAAGATTACTGCGTGATATGAAAGATCGATGATCATAAAAGATGATAAGGGAGTTGACGGTCACTCTGTGGTGTGCGTGTACCCTGTAATTTGTTCAGATAAGCCTGAGCGTTTTATTATTCATCGTAGTCTCTCTTAAGCCTGCGGTCTCGTGCTTCCTTTTTGGCTTTATATCAACGTAATCAGGAGATGCCCGTCATTGACTCGTACGTTGTCGAGATGGTCGTCACACAGCGAGTATGCAGTCGATATCAGGGGCACGGAGCACTCACTCATTAAATGGCCACAAACCGTCATTGGGGAATGACTAATGATGTAACAAATGGCCCCTTACGCCTGCAATTGTAGATAAGAACTGTCACAAGTGAACCTCGACGTTCGTCCAATGAATACACTGTCCAGGCGGTGTTTG
>LQNS02277275.1:11078358-11114458 GCA_001587735.2 Parhyale hawaiensis | reverse complement strand
TCCCTATTTCATAGTCAGCATTTGGAATAGACTCCCTTCCGACGTTGTTGGTGCGGAGTCGGTCAACTCGTTTAAAAATCGTCTTGACATACATTGGGAGAGATATCCTCCTCAGCTAAGAACTCCTCCACGAGTCGCAAACACTTAACGCCCAAAGCTTCCCAGGCCATTTTAAGCTGACTTTCTTCTCACTTCCGCTCCATCTATATAACTAAGCTCCGCATATCAGCGGCCTTCGATCCTGCTTGCGGGCATTCATGACCATCGCTTTGGCGCAGATTCTTCTCCACCTTCTTTTTTATTTCTCCTTTCTTTTTTCTCTTTCGTCTTCCATTTTTTCTCCTCTCGTTTCTCCATTCCTCTACATCCTACTAACATAATGGCAATAGCTCAAAGAAGGCCGGGGTGTAAGTCCCGATGTCTCTTTGGGAATGGGCCTTTGGGTTCGTCTACTGCCGCCTATCTAATCTAATCTAACAAAGTGGATAATTTTCCCCCATTGACTGCGACGTGGAGAAGAAAGTGCACTGCATAAAAACGTTGGTCTACGTAAGACGCATTTACACGGTGCAAGTTTCGTCACGCAATGCGTCTATTCTTCATACAATAATTGCTTTCTTATATTGAGATTATTATTTCATCATTAGTTTAACCATCGTATCTAACCAGGGCGATCTGTACAGTGTTGTTAGTGAGCTAGGAAGCTCTAGTACAGTGTTTCTCATTGGGGGTGCATACTCGTATGAACCTACGGACCCCCTGTGGTTCACGTACGGACCCCCACTGGTTCATGACGTTTGAAGCTTCCGTGGCAGTATTACATTGATTTTATCCCACAGATGACAAAAATTACAGAATATTTTAAGGCTATAGGATTAAAAATATAGGCTTAAATGGCTCATAATAATATTTTACATCTATTGAAAATGAAAATTTTTAACTATGGTCTAGTTACCCCTAAATGCTTTTGCTCGATCAGAAGACTTAACTTTTTCTTTTTTAAAAACGGTGAAAGGCCTATCCTAACCATCAGTCTATGCAAATAGTCATTTAGGGTGAGTTAAAATAAATTCAAGAGAGTTATAGGTGAAAACTTGCCGTATGTGAATAATAGGCTAATATGGGATGTCACGTGACTGTGGCATGAATAATTATATGTTCGGCGTACATTGTTATGCCACTACCGTTCTGTATTACCTGAAAAGCAATAGCCTGGAAACCATCGACATCTGCAATACTCATTCAGTACGTAATATACCAAGTTGATGCCATTTTAATGGCGGAGGTCCGTGTGCTTCAGGGCGATTTTACAATGGGTCCGTAGAAAACTGAACTTTGGGAACCACTGCTCTAGTAGGAGTATCCTATCTCGACATCAGCACGTCTCTGCTGCATTGTACACTGCGTTCGGCTTGAATATGCATAACTAGTTTTTCATGATAAAATTAATAATTTTCACATTGCATTAGATGTCAACAGATATTTCAAAACTAGAAGAGGTAATTTTATAATTCTAATGCTTGAAACTCTTCTTTCACGATTCATAAACATAAAATGACAATATATTGAAATTTATGATTTGGTATCCGTCCAGCTAGATTATGCTAGTGTTTCATTTAATCGAATTTTGAAGGTTTAAATGATAAAATCGTTAACCATTTATCTCTATTGAATATAAAATGCACTACTAATACCCAACACATTCAAGTATAACATGAAATTTGACAAAACTGTTTTATTTTTGGTGATTAACATGAAACATAGCTACCACCAGTTTTGATGATCTTCATTACCCGCGAATCAACTGATGATGTGAGTTTCTTGATTTCAGCCGAAGTTACAGAGGCCACAGCATCTTGTATTGCCTTCTACAGGCCAGCAGTGCTTGTAAATTGCCTCCCGGCTTGATGAACGCGCCTCTTAATTATTGCCCAAAGGTTCTCGATGGGGTTCAGGTCCGGGCTATTCGCAGGCCACAGCATTATCTTGTCCTTCCCGAAGCTGTAGTTGTTAAGCCAGTTGGTGGTGAACTTTGCTTTATGTGCTGGAGCATTATCGTGCTGAAAAATTAATTTTCTTCTTCCCAGCAGTGGCTGGTTCTCTAACCGTGGAAGAAGGAGCTGATCCAGAAGCTCGCAATACGCTTTTGCATCGATCTTTACGCCTTGAGGAACCATGTATGGCCCGATAATTGTGCTGCGTTGGATGCCAGCCCAAAACATAATTCCTCCACCTCCTTGTTGGCGACGCATCCTCAGCTTTGGTTGATGCTGATCGAGGACCCATCCACGCGCCCAACCATCCGGTCCGTCCATGGTTGCCGACATTCATCAGTGAAGATAACATTAGAGTAGTTAACCTTGTGATACCGTACTGCCCATTCAACTCGCTTTTCCTTGTGTTCCTTGCTAAGAAGTGGCCGTTTGATGGAGTGCCGTGCATCGCGTAGTTTTTCCCACTTTAGGGGAAGCTGCGGCGTCGAAAATTGATTTGCTGGTCGCATTGGAATTCTTTGCCATCTCTCTCTTCAAATTACGGAGATCTCTTGGTGAAAGCTTCTTCAAGTGGGATCTTTTCCGCGTTTTTCTGGCAGTTTTCCCGGAAAACACAAATGACTCTATTGTTCGATGATCCCTGCCCATAATTCTTGAAATTTCAAGTGTAGATCTACCTCCACCAAGCAGGAAAGTGATTCTAGCACGGGCCGCATTATTCAAACCAGCTCATTTACCCATGGTTGCAGAATACCGTCTGAAATTGACAGCTTGCGTAATCTAACTGAACGGTTGTCAGCCGGTGGGCATCGAAATGATGCCAAAGTTTATTTATAAAATGTGAAATTAGCACTCTAGGTATCCAAATAATAAAATTGACTCACCACATTTACATTGATCTATAAAAATGTAATTTATGTAAAAGTTATCAATTTTATATAGAAAATTTTGGCAAGCATAATCGAGCCGAACGCAGTGTACATATATATCAGCACTGAAACTCAGATACTAGAATGGTCATTTGGTCTTTATCTGATGGCTTATGGCTGTTTCATTATTCGCTATTATCCTAAAGGAATATCCTCTGAAGCTTCAATAAACGTGAGAAAACGAAATCATCACAGAGACTCAAGTCTGGATAATAAGGAGACTCAAGAGTCACAGGAATGGTTTCGCTTGCAACAGAATAAAACTCATATAGCCTTTCGATATCGCTGTGTGGCTACTTGGGAAGGCTAGTTATCGTGATGCAACGCACAGATATTCTTAACCTTCAATCTTACCCAAGTGAATGTATCAAAGTCTTTCAAGAATCTCTAAATAAAAGTGCTGGTTTACGTCTTAGGCTTGACGCATAAATTCCTATGGACGATCTCTTGGCTATCAATTAAGCAAGCCAGCATTTTGGTCTCTGATATTTTTTCATTCATGCTATTCTTATAATTGAAGATATTCCTCTGCGACAGCCATATTCAGTCGAGGTTCAAACTGCTGAGCATTCGACATAATAATTGAAAATGTGGACTATAGTTAGAATATTATCTCGACAGTTTTGTTAAAGTTTACAAAAAGTTTCAGTTGCACTGTATCGAATCTGATGCAAAAACTTGATAGCGCTCCTTAATTTGCTCGAAATTGTCATTCATTTTCAGAATGGAGTAGAAAAAAACCGGCTCCGTAGAAAAAACTGTTGATACGAGGGACCGCCTGTTGACTCTACTGACTTCAAACTCGCCCTGGCTGCACATCAAATGTGTTTCGCCCTGCCATCCAAACGGTAAGCTACCATAGTGTTTGCCGCAAGTCTCATTACATTAATTAAACACTTCGTTATTGCTTCTTCCCCTCGTGAAACACCGCCGCAATGGCTAGATATGCTCGCAGAGTCTCATTTCAGAATGTAAAATAGTAAAAATAATGAATAATTTACGAAGGATTATCGTTGTCTAACGCATTAACGTGTAATTCTATCTGAAATTCGCTTCGTTATTTCATTATTTCACGAGAACTCAATATACTATAACGTTTCATAAGTAATATCAAAGTATCACCGTACCTAACAGGCGATGACCTCGAGCTCTGCGACGAAGGCTATTATCGGTGTCGGTCGTGGCACCATTTGGCCTGGAACGTAAGCGATGGATCACGAGCTCGTCTAAAGCTTCCAGTGGAGCAATGCTCGTCAGTTCAGACACCGCGTATGGACGAGCCAAGTGTAACCGATGAAACTGGCCTTGCATTACACCGGACGCCACGAAAAATCCATTTGGGAGAGCCAAAGAAGAAGTTCATTGGACCCATTCTCTACTGGCGGGCGATAGGCCGTCAAGTGCACCATCCCAAGGTACGAACCCACTCAAGCGAAAGAGCCAAATAGATTTTCGACACTCAAGTGAGGCAGAAGCAAATCGAAAAGTCTCGCTCTTCTGACATAGCTTTAGATAGAGAACAACTTCAAAAACTAGGTCAAGTCAGCGAGTGGGGATTCATTTGGCGGTCTACGACCTGTTGTGAACGGCAATGGCTCATACCAGCAACTCACGTATGACTGATGGGCCCTCACTTGCAAATAGAAATGGGTGGTACTCACTTTTTATTCATGAGACTTTTGACTGGAGACTTCTTGCAAGAAGGAGCTACTTTTGTGTCACATCGAGCGATGTTCTAAAATTCGCAGACATTTTCACAAATGCTATACATATATACCTTACAAAAACGCTGCTTTTACACTTAGAAACTGTACAGAATTCCCACTAATTAAATTACAGATACTGGTAAATGCAGCTGTAAAGTATCTTGAAAGTTTGCTTTGATCATGTTAATAATAATACTGGTCAGTCTCTGATTAGAACTATAATGTAGTATAAATAACCTATGTATAATTATTGCAGATAAACGCTGTTGAGAGTGATAAAGTGAGTGATAAGTTGGCCAGTAGCGCAAGCTTAATATGGGCCGTAGGTACATGAATATTCGAGCTTCTGCGGGCAGTACTCCAGTACTTTATCTCCGGTTATAGATAAACGCCGCTGTTATTGCATCCATTCAATTATGCCAAATTTTTACACGGTTCTCTATTTTTGCGTCGCAGAAACTGCATAATTCTGAGTTCGATACGGAACGTTAGCAATTCATTCATAACCGAGCCAAACATTTACCAATTTTCTCTTAGGCCATCATGCGAGAGCAAATCCTATTCTGGTTTGATAATGTCCGTGTTCAACGGGTTAAATTGCAGAACAATTTTTATAACACACGTGCTTCCATGTATGTATTGTAGTATAGCGGACATCTAAAATTCCATGTTTGCAAGGTTAAAATAACTGCAGGTGCATTTATTGGTCAAGATACAGTAAGACCTCCATGGATTCGGAAGGTTGATTCGATGCAGATATTATCAAGGAAAAAGAATGATCAGGTAAAAAAGTGCTGCTCAAGCCAAAGCGCCAACCGGTACAGTACTCATTTAATTAAATTATGAATATGTTGTTTGCGCTAGAAATAGATGGTGCTTTGGGTATAAATAGCGTAACTTGATACGGTTTTGCATATTAACTGACTTCAACCGATACCAAAATTCAACTGTGATGCTCAGTGATTTTTTGTTTGTTTATTTCTTACCTTTCGGTGATATTATCACAACTCTAACGGAGTGTCGAGATCCTCTGAAGATAAACTCATCTTATAGCAAAAAGGGGTTCTGCAGCTAAATTTTACTCTTGTGAAAAGTTACCATTTACAATAATCCAGAATAACTGGATAGCTGGCGACGAACGATTATAATGAGGCATTTGCTCTTAAACGTCCGCAGGATCGAGTGATTAAAACAATATTGTAAACTTGGAGTCACGGTGTGAGGAGTAATCAGGACCACAGGCAGGTGTAAGTTGATTTTTGCCATTGACGGCTTGATATCGGGTTCCAACTATTTTATGCCTCGTAAACGTTGATATATTTCGTATAGTTCTTGCTATTATTTTGCCTTCGTATCAAAATTTGATCATTTACGTCTTTTAACATTACTAACATGTGCTGTAAGTTTCATCAATAGCCATTCAAAACTTTGTGAGTTATTGCGCTAACAAGCATAAAAACAAACACAGCGACAAACACATGAATGAACAAACCGATCATCACAATAATTTGGTCATTTACTTTTCTTGACATCCTTATCAAATCTTGTAAATTTCATAAAAATCTGACCATAAATTATGAAGTTACGGCATTGAGAAAAATGAGGCAGACAAACAAACATACTGACGAACGGATCTTCAACAAAAGTTAATCATCTGTTCCTCCTAACATACCTAACAATCTGTGTAAACGTCGTCAAAATTTGCCCATAACTTTTTGAGTTATCTTGGTGACAAACAGACAGAATAACAGACAAACAAACTAACAGGCAGACAAACCCGACGAAAACATAACCTCCTTGGCGGAGGTAAATATATAGAGCAGCACATTGAGAGCTTTATTTATAAATGACATTTGTTTTACTTTCGTGTCAGTTGTTGAATAAAAGTACAATGAAAACAAATTCGCAGTTCCGTTTTCTACGTAATTCATAGCATGTTGTTCACTCATTGTAGAGAATTTTTAGGACTCCCACTACGAATAATATTGACCCTGTTTTCTTGATTGTATTATATGCTATTTTAAGTGTTAGTGAACAATAAGCAAAACAAGTGTAACACTTAAATTCATAGTTTGTCATAATTGAAAAGTAGCTATAGAATGTTATTAAAGACGAAGGAGTTTATAACACATTTTCCGCAGGAACAGCACTAAGTACTCGAAGGTGTCCATTGTATGAGATATGCCATTCAGTAATGCCTATATGTTCGTATGTCTATAGTATATCTGCAAGTAAGGCAAGGCTTCGTCTGTGCTTTCATCCATCGTTATTACGACGTGTACAATTAATTATCCCCTTAAAAAAGTATCACTACATATCCCCATAAAGTGAATTCATTTTTTATAATTCATCTTATATCTTAATAATTCATCGTTACTGACTAAAGGTCGGTCCTTACCAGGGTCAAATAAGCGTGTTCCTCCGGCTCAGTTTCCGAATGCGTTTGTGCGTCGATTAAAATATAGCAGAACGATGCACAGCCTTCTGAGTTATAATTTTCGCAAACTATCCTAAGTTTCGGGAGTGACACTTGTTACGAACAGCTGCAGTAGAAGTCTGTTGTTTATGTTAACAATCACATTAGCTGGCGTAGCAAGTGTAGCCAGTAAGTTATCTAGGGCCTCTTCAGATTTTGAGTGCGTAGCAATTCAGAGATTACTTCACTTCTGTTGCGTAAATAGATACAGCAGCGCGCGACCACAAGCTGTGAAGTGAAAATTCAGGACAATCCATGCATAGGCTATCGTCTGCAACGGGCGTAAGCTTGCTGAAATGATGGATAGTATAGCATACTTCTGGAAGACAAAAAGTTGTGTTTACAGAGACGCAACGTAACATACGGACGCTAAATTGAGAAATTTATTCGTTTGACAGTCGTGTGAACTCGATATGATAATGGCTGTGCTCGCTGCAACAAGCTATAAAATAAAGCGACACATCTAGTTTGTGGAAAGTCGATAACTCTTTAAATAGATCCCGAATTATTTCAATTTGCCAAGTTTAAAGAGATTAATAAATTTCTATATAGCTACGAACACTCTAGCACAATCAGTGTAATTGATGTAAGAATTCCATCGGTATTTGAAAAAGATTATAACCTATCGCGAATCAATTCCAAATTCAACGGTCTCCTCAGTAATATTTTTTATAGTGTCAGAGAACGTGCAGAAATACCGCTGTCAGCTTTCAGTTGCAGAAGTTAAAATTTATTTGACACAGCGGCAGGGTGTTCAATAAAAATTAATCGAATAACACTGTAATATGTAGTTTACTGAGCGGTTAGACACCCTAATTTTGCTGCACATCATTTCCCTCAGTAAAAACGAACAAGACTGCAACTTTATTGCGCAGCTTTTGCGGTGGAATTTTACTGAGCTGTTTTGGGTACAATCCACCCACTTTTAACCATTTTACTGAGATGCAAATACATTACTTAGCCAGGCATTGCGTATCGCTGTGCTCTCTCTTTCTCTCCATGCGTTCTAATGCCCAACTCACGACCTCGGACAGCCTTCGTCGGGTCTACAGAGCAGATCTGCTGTAGGAATGACGAAGGTGTCACACCTCCTCTGTTGATGCTAAAGGTGAATGTAAAGAAGAACACATTTTTAAACGTTTTGTATGACTCATTTTTTTTCAGGTTCTATGTGACAGACTCGAATCTTCAGATTGCGCAAAATCTAACATACTCTAAACAATTGAAACAATTGAAAATAACGTCTGTATAGTCAAAATATGCGGTAATTTGACAGTGTTTGCTAGAAAAAATACTTGTAGTGAATGCATTTAAGCTTCAGTTGGTGAACATTGTTACATTTAAGGCATGTTTTCGTTTTATTAGCATCACGTAATAGATTATTACCAATGTCAAAATCTAAAATACAGGTACTCTACTACGTTTTACCAATGATACGCAAACGAAATGCATTAATATAGTCGTGTCCATACAGTGACTACAGCTATAGTTTAAAAAGATCAATCGCTAGCGCAGTTTTCTGTAAAGTTACACGGTAGTTTGAGTAATCTGAAATTTAGCGGCAAAAATCAATGGGCTGATGAGCTTTTTGTCGATTCAGTTCGGGTATTTTTGCTATAATTTTGGGCATCACTCAGCTCGAAATTGTGAAACTTTGCTTATTGTCTAGAAGCCTCAAAGGAGATACTGCAGTATAATTGACGACTCATTTGTGATATGGTACGACAGTATAAGCATGACCGTGCAGCTTGGCTTTCAACTCCTCCTCCTCCGTCACCTATTAAAATCCGCAAATGCATTTTTACGACTTTGCTCCTTCCTTGCTGCGGCAAAAAGTCTCGCCAATTTTTCTCTTCGCTACAAATTTACGCACCGCAGGAGTAAAGCAATAGTGGTATCATCCATTTACCTGCCCAGTTAGTTGCAAAAGTACAAGGTGATTGGCCTATGAAAAACTGCGGTATATGTCACTGCTACGTACATCACGTAAATGACATACGGTGCGTTAATCAAACTTCCGTCTTTTTTCTTTCTTTTTTTTTCTCTTTTGTCTTCCATTTTTTCTCCTCTCGTTTCCCCAGTCCTCTACATCCTACTAACATAATGGCAATAACTCATAGAGGGCCGGGGTGTAAGTTCCGGTGTCTCTTTGGGAATGGGCCTCTTGGTTCGTCTACTGCCGCCTATCTAATCTAATGTAATCTAATTATGATCAGGAGGGTATGCACCAGCATGTACAAGTATGTCACTTCCATGTCATCATTGTATAGTGCAAAACAGACTATCGCAAATTACTGTAGTTCATGCTATTTTTGGGGCTTACGGTAAGGTGGCTTAGCAGAACCCTAATGAAACATGAAATTTTTGAGCGAGTAAGAACTTTGTAAACCTACTCTTTATATTACCTCAGAAGACGTTAGTTTAAAAGTCAACAACTTGTAAAAGTAATTTCAACCGATTCTGTGCATTTTCAAAGCAAAAAGCTAATATTCACATAGCCTTAAACAGATGAAATATCCTATAGAACAGAATATGAAGTTGTAGAGAAAGTAAATTATGGATATTATGTAAAATTTCCACTCACCGCTCCGAATCTTCCTCCATTCTGTTACACATCCAAAGCTGTACCCGGGCTTTTTTTATGCCTATAAATCAGCCTAAGTGTTTCCAAAAGAATTTTAGTGCTGTTCAAAAGTTATGAGTTGTTATTTAGTTCGTGTATACCTGTGACTCGGTCGCCAATTGTCGTAAGTTTGTCGTAACTCACCAGATAGCATCGGACCCAAACACTCTAATTACTATCCTTCCTAGAGGACCAACTTCTAATTGTTTGGAAACATTTTTGCTCTTGCATAGCTTAACAGTCGCCCTCGACCAGAGCTAAATAATCGCCCTGGCAAAAATCACTGAAATAATTAAAAAAAGAAGTTTATACAGGAAGGTATGACAACGACATATAGGCCCTGGATATGATATTGCAAGTACACAAGTTTATTTTTAGTTTTTGTGTTTTTGTCTCCGTGTTGATATTACTTGCATCTAGAGTGCATTAAAATGTCCGCGACTGAAGCATCGGTAGGAAGCAGTGCTAATTATCTATCGGAGGCATAGCATTTACGAGGAGATACGACACTCTCTTTTGGAACTTTTGACAACATAATTGGCCGAGTCAGGCGATACAGATTAATAGCGCTATTCTGGCGGCTGTACATCCACTCTGAATTTGCTTCTTATTTTTGCATTAGCTCCATGTAACAGCATGCATGCTTTGTTTCTGTGTTCGTAAACGCTTATTTTATAACATTATCGAGTTTACAACTGAAATTTTGTGAGGTAACGAGAGGGTCGGGAGGCAAATTTTAGACAGTGATTGCGAACATGGATACTTATAATTAATTGAAACCTATGAGTTCCCGTAGGAGTCCAACACCACGCTGTACATTTACGGGTACCAGAAGAAAATATTTATGGTTTGGTGATATGCGGGATACCCAGTCAGTGTTTCTTTAGAAGAAATAAAAATTTTGGCAGGGTGTTCATTAGCTTGTCTCCTAGTTTGGAGAATTTGTTAGCACGCCAGTAAACTCGTAAACGCCAGTTTCTTACGTGTTAGCGTACATTTTACTCCTAATTTAATGAAGGATAGCCGGTTATTTTTCAATAAAACAGAAATGCTTAATAAAATGCGAAAACAGTATGATTTTGCGTCCATTGGCTTGTCAGCGTTTATGTCACTTCTTTTGAAAGATTGCAGAATAATGAAGTCTTTCCAATAAAATTTTTCAATATGTCTTTTATCTGTGCGGTAATCTTTTACCTAATCACTTTATTCTGTTTATACTAGTTCATGGATGTGATGCTGTTCATATTCATATACAACGAATACAAGTTCTCTCCGAACGACACAGAAGGAGCGCACCTTTGCACGTGCGTGAGACAAAGTATTAGCCTTTTTTTTATCAGACCACAGTGATGGTCTACCACCGACTTACGATGTGTGGTGTACAGCTTATAAGTTTCATTATCGATATAAACTTTTACAAAATTATTTGCATAATTTTTATCAACTGGTAAGATTCATAGCCGTAAAAGTTTTGAGTTAATGCTTTGCATGTTGGATGGAGCGTAAAACATAATTTTAATCCTCGCCGCACTTAAGGCGACATATCGGACAGTTAGTGGCACGTAGAATGGTATAATGGTAGAAACAGAATGAAAAAGGGGAAAGAAAATGCATGCAGTTCCGTGGCGGCCGGCATGCCAGGGAGGGTTAAAGAAATCTAGCGACGCTAACCGAAGCATGATATGAAAGAGTTCTGATATACTTTTGTGTTTTATAAGCTTTAACTAGAGTGCCCGCGCTGTCAATAATGACAGCGAAGAATTTGTGATGACCCTAGTGTTGGCCGTAGCATCATCGCAAAGATATTAAGGCACAGCTTTACATGTATAGATGGGAGCTCCCTGTCTGGGTAGTGCCGCGTGTTGACGGGACATGTACTTCATGATTTCTCAGGTTACCAGCTATTTCGGGTAGACGGTTGAGCTCCCTTCTATACATGTAAGGCTCTTATTAACTTCCTTGTGCAAGAACTGCGCAGCTGCCAAATTGAATTGGTGAACCGTACAGATAAGCGTGTAAGGCTGAACAAAGCCAAGCTTTCTTTTGGTGATTTTTCACTCAATCAATAACTAATATACTAAGAATGACCGTCGTGTGTTTATACATTTATATTTTTATTTATTTATTTATAGGTTTTGTGTCACGCTCCTAACGAAATAGGCAAAAATTAGCTCTGGGCTTCCTGGTTTCATCTGCTTGAAGACTGTGGTCATCCTACTAAGCTTCATAGAAAACTGATTGGTAGAAAATATTCCAGGTTGCAGATGATGGCACTCGAACAGTACATCTGAATTCTGGTCTTTCTTTGACTACGTTGAAATCCGTTCGATGTAGATGCATACGGCTTCTCTAAACAGTCTCTTCCATCGTGATGTGTACTCTCTTCTGAGATTTACTTCATCCAGACTTCAGCTGATACTCTTATTTTGTTAATTATCGAGGCAACTGGTAAGATATTCTTGAGCGGTCAGCAGGCGCGTAAAGACCACTATGATTTCTCGGCAGAAAATTATTTTCTCCACTTATTTTGGGTTCTTTTTTCAACAGAACAAGTTTTCTTTTGTTGAAAAAATTTTCTGAGGCCGAGTTATATGCTACCCTTGAGTATCTTGGATACAGAGCTCCGCATTTATTGGAAGCAATATCGGCTGCGGGCAAAAAAAAATGTAGCTTTCTTGTTTATCACCGAAAAAAACTGGTGTTGTCCAGCCTTGCACGCTGATCTGTATGGTTCCCTAATTCAAGTTGGCAGTTGCGCAGCATCCTGCACAAGGAAGTTACTGAGAGCCTTACATGTATAGAAGGGAGCTCAACCGTCTACCCTAAATAGGTAATAACCTGAGAAATAATAAAGCACATGTCCCGTCAACACGCGGTACTACCTAGACAGGGAGCTACTCTTTATAGATGTAAGGCTCTGCCTTAATATTTTTGCGATGATGCTATAGGCAACACAAGACGAGTCTTCACAAATTCTTTGCTGTCATTATTGACAGCGCGGACACTCTGGTTGCTTTTAATAAATATCGTGCTCCGTATCCAAGATGCTCGAGAGTGGCATATAACTCGGACTCTGAAAATTTTTCCTCATGAGATAACTTGCTCTGTTGAAAGAAGAACCCAAAATAAAATGTAGAGAAAATAATTTGCTGCCGAGAAATCATCGTGGTCTTTATGCGCCTGCTGACCGCTCAAGAATATCTTACCAGTTGCCTTGAAAATTACCAAAATAACAAAAAAAAATGAGTATCAGCTGAAGTTTGAATAAGGAAAATTCAGAAGAGAGTACACATTACGATGGAAGAGATTGTTTGGAGATGCCGTATGCATCTACTTCGACTGGACTACAACGTTGTCAAAGAAAGACCAGAATCAGACATACGGTTCTAGTGCCATCATCTATTTATAACTTGGAATATTTTCTGCCTATCAGTTTTCTATGTAGCTTGGCAGGATGACCACAGTCTTCAAACAAGTGAATTCACTGATGAAACCATGTATGCCAGAGCTAATGATTGCCTATCTATTTCGTTAAGAGCGTGACACGAAACCTATGTATAGATAAATAAATAAAAATACATAAACACACGACAGTCATTCTTAGTATTGATAATTGTTGTATCCAATCTATTAATGTCGTAAGTTCAACAGTTTCACCTCGGGCAAATTGAACTACATAGCAGTAGCCTGTACTCTGCCATACAGGTGTTTGTGAAGTTTGGAAGCCAGAGACACATTACCTAGGCTCAAACAAGCATTTCACCACAATCCGTTTGGAACTACATCCACGAAATAGGTGTTGGCAATGCAATCAACTTCCTTGACGTGCGTATAGAGGAATCAACCAATCAGTTTGTAACATCCGTTTACAAAATGCCTACCGACGAAAGCTTCTACTTACACTGCAACAACGAATGCCTTCAAAACTATAAAAAAAAAAGCACAGTTAAAGTACTTATTCATCGCACCTTCAAAATTTCCGCTAATTGAGACATTTTTCATAATGGCATGCATAATGCTGAGTTAATAACGGATATCTCAGTTACTTCTTTGATACAACTCTGTCCACGGACTTTAATTTCCGCAACTAGGCAGAGCAGGCCGAACAAAACAAAACTCACAAAATTTGCTTCTGTAATTAGTTCTCCCACAATTCCAAAACAGACGAACGTGTCATTAAAACTATAGTCAAAATCATCATCCATACATTGCCATGACAAACATCACAAATTAAATTTGGTCGTAGACTACCCATGCAGTACAGTCTGCAACCTCTTTATCCCTAATATCCAAGGCCCACCAACATCTCCATTCAGGCAAACTAATCTTGTACATGAGTATAAGTTCACTTCTGGAGCCAAAGAGCTGTGTGACAATTGCTCATATATAGGACTCTCCACTACAACCTTTTGACGTCGCTTAACGATGCACTTGGCCGCTGGTTCAATAAAGGCTCAGACTTTGAATGACCAAAACAAACTTGCCCGACAACTTTTGGTTAAGCACACCAGTATCTTACACAAAGAAACTAACCACGACCGCCTGCAATTAATTGAAGTCCTCAAAAAACAACGCAAGCCCCGGATAAATTTATAAGCTACCGGATGTAACCGCATCCTCCAACTCTTTCGTCCGGATGTAACAATAGCAGCCATACAACTTTCCAGCCCGACTGTACTCCGAAGCCCAACTTGCGACAGCAAGTATAAAGAGACCTCGACCGTCCCCCAGACCTCACTCGTACGCAACCCACAACGAGAGTCACATCTTCCCTTTAGGAACTAGACTGTCTCGATATTACTGTTGCAATACTCGGATTCAATAAATGTTAGATTTTAGTCCTGAGGATGTCAAATGTTACCGAAGCCGGTGGACCTATTTTAAACTTTAGTCCAGGTGAGCTTTTAGCGTTTCTTGACCTAGAATAAAGGGTAAAATTTAGGAACTGCAGAAATTTAATGCGGAAGCAATAAACACGGTAAAATTTTTAACGAAACATCTAGTATAGAGGCGTATACGTTATATTATGCCTTGCTAACGAACACCGCTACGGAGAAGTATGCGCGTATGCTAATATTAAATCTTCGGTGACCTTTTTGCTCTAGTGATGGGACCCTCCACTTTTGTGTAGTATCTAATAACCGCACTGCAATTTTATGTACTATAGTGTACCCTACCGGCAAAAATTACGGGAAAAAATTTGCGATTGACTATAATTCTTTGTTGTTATTGACTGAGGTACTGATGCTTCTGTTCAAGACACATTGTACCTGAGAGCTTCATTTCACATACGTGGTGTACACGGCAGTCGCACTTGGGTGCCGCACTACCATCCTCCTTCCCGTCCTATAAACAGTGCCGCAAAATGACAGCGTGTTGAAATGGGAGCTGATTGGAGTACGCGTGAAGCCGCATGTGGACGCGAGTTGGCAAATTCGCAAGGGTTAGGTAGCGTTAGATTACAGCGGATTACGAAAGGTTAGGTTTGGCTTCTTTCACATCACTATAGAAATATACTCAGGTGCGAGTATTTCATAAGTGCGTAAAATTTGTGTTGTGCGTAATTTTCACAGGTTCCGCCATGTATGTAAAAATTTACAAACTAGTGAATCTAGCCCTCAAAAATAAAGATGAAAAACATGTGGTGATACTTTATATTGTACTTACTTGTGGCGCTGATTTCCTGTGAAGGAAGCGCTGCGTTTGTAAGTTTGTTCCTCTAATTGAAATTTACACTTAACATGAGAGCGTCGTGAGTTCTTCTTTGTCAGAGCCTTCTCTTTCTGTTACTAGGGAAAATATGCAACGGCCTGTTGATATTCTCTCCCAAACACTGTCTATGATATATGTTCTTGCCTGTATCCTTAATTCACTTTATATTCATCGCGTCCCTATTCAAAAGATTAAGAAAATCACTTACAAAAGTACTGTTATAAATACTGTGCACTCGGCCTTGAGAGATGATGACGACGAAGAATTTGTGACAATACTTCTTCATCGATCATACTTTCGTTGCCAATAAGCTTGTTACTGATGCACTGTAACTGCTAACTGAATTAAGGGTGATAAAATATGATTGCTGTGTAATGCCAGCCTTCCTGCCTTAAGGTGACTCGCAAAAAAAAGAAAAACTTTACTTCAGCAGGCAGTCGAGCATCTCTCATAATAGAAATTTCAAATGCGTATCATTGACATGCGATGATACCATTTCCATTGAATATTTTTCGTTCCAGCAAAGTGTTGTTTCGCCGTATGAAGAAATCTAGTGGGAGAAAAATGAGGTCTCTTAATCTTTGCTCATCTTAAGGCATGTTTGACTGGGTCCCAAAATTAAGCCTTCTTCGATACTTAAGTTGTTAGAAACTTCAAGCAAGTTTTCTGATTTCGACCAGCCGCACTGAGTTTCAGGCATTGACTTTCAATCGGTTACCCTTAAAACTTCCAAACATTCGATCTTACTCTTTAATATGAAATTTTCTAAAACTTACAACACGATTCAAGATGACGAAGCCAAAGCTTCTGTCTATAGTTTCGGATAAGTCAAGCCTCGAGGCTTAGTCTTGGAGCCCAATCATACATGATATTAGTAGCTAATTTTAATGTACTCTGACGAATTTATTATTTTAAACTTCGGTGATCATGTACACAATTCGTGCAGCGTGAACTTATAGAGCCATCAAGTGTTGACGCGGGAGGAACTAAAAATAATATTATCACGATACAAGAGAGCGCTAAGTGAAGCTGCAGATATCTATCGTAGTTGATTTATGTACAGGTTGGCAAAGTAAGAAGTACATTCTCGTTGGGTTTCAAACTTCTACCAGCTTCTGCAAGCTGGTTTAACTTCCGTCTATCTATTTCAAACTCAGAGAGAGTGGCAGGATGGCCACACCCGCCCACCTGGCAAAAAAAATTTCGCCTGTTTCATTCAAGCGTGACAGATAAACGGTCAGATAAATCAACAAACATATAAATATACAGTATAATTGTCTTATTATAGTGTTTGTTACGTAGATAAGAGTACATACGTCACCATACAATAGTGCTTAGTTTACCATAACTTGCCTACTTGCTTAATTGCTTTAAGGTACTTTGTCTCTCGGTTCAGAGGCTTAGGCGTAGATAAGGAGTAGAGAGGTTTAAACGCAAGCGTTCTAGAAGTTCGCAATGGTTGCCATGTAAGTTATAATATGCAAGAACTTCACTGAGCAAAGGGATTGTTCAGAGCAGAACGACAAAAAGGTCCGATGAAAGCGAGCATTCCCTTTAAATAATTATTTACTGAACGAGCGCTAAATGCTTGGTGACCGGCAACGCAAAATTCAGAGACAGCCATGAGCCCACCATTGGTGAGATTACATCACAGCGAACACACACACAAAAAAGAACTTGTCTTATGGCCGCTACAGTACCCTCGATTTTGTAAAGAAAAGAGGAACCTACGCTAATCTAGGAAACAACTATAATTTTCAAAAAAGTTCTGATGTATGAAGACAAAATTCTACTACCTTGCTAAGGAACTGGTAGCATCATTACAAGTAACCAAGCAATATAAATACTGATCAATAAATGTGGCAGGAAGAAGCCAGTCCATTTCAATACCTGTAATCTAACCAAGTTGTTATTAGTGCATTACTAGCGAAGAAGCAAAAGTTGAGATTGTCTCAATTGACTTAATCATATAGACCACCCGCTCGGCTAAACGCGTACCTTACATAGCAGACCGCAATAGAAATACTTCACTGAAACATGGACTCCCATACAGCTAACCTAAGAGGGATGAGTAATGGCTGCAGTCGCCGCTGCATCCAAAACAACAGGCGTTAAACTGCAAATTTATTGCAAAGACGAGTAATTCGTTAACAGCCGAAGATCTTTTTTAGAATACCAGTTAAGCTGCCATTATAAAAAACCTTGCGTGTTTCGAAACGTTGAAATGTTGCAGATACAAAGGTAGCAAGCATGGGTGCTGAAATAGTGTACAGAGAGATTCTTTACGCTATATAGTTCGATGATCAGTAGATATAGAAAGATGCGTGCCTTGGTACATTGAATGCAAAATGTAAGAAGTGACCTTGCAGCTGACTATGGTCGCAAATTTTTCTCTATGCGTATTATCGTATGGGGGGGGAAGGAAGTGGAGAGAGCGGAGTGAGTTCTGTCGTGCGGAAGTGGAACTTGCAGTAGAGCCAGTTACGAAAGAAAAAATATCTATGAAACAGCGCTTGCTACAAAGCTAGCTGGTGGGCCAAATTCTGTGTGATCTCTCCATGTTTCGTCCTCTGAACTGCAGAATGCTTCGCGCGGTGTGAGTCGAGCTTCTACATTTTCATTGTATCGTCGCGAACTATTTGGCGAGAAGTAAAAATGTATAAGTTCGTAACTCGCTGTAGCTTAAGCAAAAGCGGGTTGTATTGGAAACAATGTATTTGTGGGTGTGTCTCCACATTTGTCCGTCCAAGGGAGTGTTATAATATATAGTGCTAGGTGTGAGTGTTGCACGAAACGCTCATTGCGTCTCCGCTTGTAGTAAGGGGAATTTGTTGTACGCTGCAGGTACAAGTCTCTGCCAGGTGATTTCGCGTGCCCTAGTGGCTATATCTTTTGAAATAACTGTTGTGGTCCACCTTTGACCTCAATCTGGATGGTTTTGGATTAAATCCAGCGTGTGTGGCTGCCTGTCTATTAGTGTCACTGTCTGCGTGACACACGTCCTTGCTTGGACGAGTGATGGTGCATGTCTCATCGGGCTGTTTGTGTCCGGTCGGACTCTAGTAGTAGATACTTAGCTAATTTAGATACACACAAACTGGAACGGCGAGCACTGCAGTGGTAAGAGTACATTGTGGGTCTGCATACGTCGAAACAATATCGAAATCATTTTTCAGTGTCTGCGCGATCCTAAGACAGGTGTTCGCTATCGCAGAATTCCCAGCACTGTCATTTTATCAACCAGCAGCTTGTGTTGTGAGCTTACGACGACATTTCCATATGGCGGAGCTCGACAGTGGACACGGTACATGCATCAGAGCCGGGTACGATATGTTGCTGCCTGATCACCGATACAACTCTCTGAATGACCTCCGTATTTGGATTAATCACTGTGCATATAATACAGTCTATACAGACTATTAGATATTGAAATGATTATTTCTTTGCTTGCAGTAAACGTCTGTTGATTTGTTTAAAAAGAAAAAAATGATTGCCGAGAATTAGCATCGATACTTCGTCACCATTCGTGATTATTGTGCAATGATGCAGGAGGATAAAGTACCATTGGTTGGGTACTGGAATTACTTATCCGTGATAATTAACGAAACAGTTCAGAGTAGCCATCCCTCAGAGGGAATAACACTACCACCATCCTTCCTTAGCTGTAAAATGTACCCCTGATGAATAAAAATTATTTTTCAATTTACTGATGCACTTGGACCTCATAGCTCTTCCCCATTTACAATATACGAAGCTGCAGCAATGTGAACAGAATTAACTGCCCGCAACTCATTCGAAATTTCCTATCCGAAAACCAACTAGAATGTCTCGTGGTGTAAGACCATCACTCTCGATGGGGAGGGAAGCGGCTGAAAATGCTGAGTCACCAGTTCTGACACTCTCATATCTAGGTGCAGGAGAGTGCGATGACCGCTCAATTCCTTCTGACAGTTGTTGGATAAAAATACATAGAAATATATATATAAACACTTACAGAACGAACACAATATAATTTCTCACTTTGTTCGCGGTTGATTATAACCATAAGCAGTTTGCCTTCTATAACGGAAGCGCGCCAGACAGCGTGGATATTGCTGGAGCGTCGACACAAATAGCTAACTATGTTTGACAGTTGGCTTCTGTAACATGAAAATATACTGTATAATGTCGTTAGCTTCCGTTAACGTGGTTGCAGTGTTTGCATCAAATGGTACTCGCAAACCATGAATAAAATTATCTCACATATTTTAGCCGCCGTTAGCTGCTGGCTCTCTTTTTTGATGCAAGCTGCGACCAAGGCAAAGAAAAGCGACACCTTGATTGGTCACACGTGAGATGGCGTGAGTGACGTCATGTGGACTTCGTCCGAAGATGCTCAAGGTACCTTAGCGGAATGTGTCTGTGCCAAAATTAACTCACTCAGCTACTGTGGTCAGTTGTATCCAGTTACGAAGGTCCATTCACCAGCCAGTAAGAAATCAAGCGATAATGTTTCGTAAATAAATCCTTGACACAAGCAAGGCTAAGAATATAGCCAAACGTACGCATGACAGTCATGATTTTGCCATCAATACTCGTACTTAAGGAGTCGCTGCACTCAGTAAATAAGCATTGATGCAACCCACTCCACTCCCTCTTAATCTACTCCACACGTGGGGACTGCAATACAATTGAAATACTGCTTCACACTCCACGGATAGGAATCACTGGGGACTGCAGTACCAAAGAAGTAACTGAATCTCGCGGCTAACAGTAATATATTCAACTTCTGTGCGTGGGTGAGTTCTAGTTGAGATCGTCACCGTACTTGGTTGTGTGAGTTCACTTCAATGCAGAATAACGTTATCAGGCTACAGTGCTGAATGGTGAAGGAACGTCGTCAAGATCTTCTTGTTTATTTACATCTTATTATACGAGACTTACAAGATATGATCCAATAATAAGTAGCAAGCATACTACTTGATGGACGCAGACAACAAGGTATGAGGTGTCCATCTGAATAAGTGCTACAAGCAGAAAGCTGTAGACTATGTGTAGTACTGTAATGCTAAGTACCGAATAAGCTGACGCTTGGTAGCACAAGCGCCTTAAAAATACCTATCATTTGGAAGTCCGGCAGCTTTTGCCTGAAATGGGTCGGAAGTCCGCCAGTAAATTACTGTATGGTTTGTGAGACTCGCAAATATCACAGAAACTCTGTTTGCAGGTTTTGACAGACAACTTTTATTGATAGAGGTTCCGGGCGGAAGGTCGCCAATAATCTTGGCTGCCACACACATTAGCAATGCTGGTAAACATTCGTATTTTGCATGGTAAGGTAAGCGTCCTTTTCGGTCCTTATTTGAGAGACTCTGACCTGAAGATAGCGGTCACATCCGCCAGACATGAACTCGCATGATACAAAGAATGCGTCTATACATTTGAATGTTAAGGATAACGCATTGGAATGTTGTATGTGCGAAACGCATAGGTAACACTAACCTGCCACATTAATTTGTCGGATTTTCTTTCTGCCAAAACTCACCTTACGTTCTTGTACATTCACAAGATGAATCTGATGCTGAAACATGCTAAGTCTACACAGTTCTCAAAAGAGCGCCTAGGAAGCTCCGTACGACTGGACCAAAAAATTTAATACTAAAAGGAGAAAAGCGAGAAGGCGAGGTCCTCAATTTTTTGCCCAGAGTGCATTATGTTGCGTTTTCGCTTAGCATAGTACTGGTAGGGATTTGTGCTGTTTTATTCACACATCATAGCCATCAGGAAACGTTCGTTTTGAAAATCTGAGAGAGAGCGTGAACCAATCTCTACATAAACGCATACTGAAGCTAAAATCTCTGCCCTCTTTATATTGCTTTGGATGTGAACAATGTTAAAGATGCCTATTATTATTTATTGCAAGAGCACTGTGCTTATTATATTTACTTGTTACATGAGATATGAGGGAAATAAATCTGTGTTAAATGATTCAGTTAAATGTTCCAGCGTGCCTGCTCTTTACTGCAGTCTGGAAGTTTGTCTTTTTATAGGTCTAAGAGAGTGGAAAGAATATCAATTAATGAAGCGAAATACATTATTACATCAGCTGCTAATACTAACTATCAGCCATGTCTGGCACAACAGTGCTGCCCGACTAACTAACAATAGTGCTATGTGCGTCGTCAGTTTCTGTAGCATGGCCTCCGTAAGGTCTGCATGTGTACTAAAGTGCAATACCTTATACGTTTTCCCTGTGCGCCAGCTAGAAGGGACCAAGCTATACCAAATATGTTTCTTGCACACCAGCAAGAAAAGAGCCAAGAGGCAGACGCATTTACGAGTAAAGCAGAGTCTTCCAAAGGAACTCGCGGTCCGAATGATTGATTTCCGCGTCCTGTACGTCTTGCTACTCTGTGAGGCTGCATAATTCATGGAGGCCTCTGGTGCGGGGGACTCTGCGGTGTCCGTAAATTGCAGCTGCACATGAGACGAGTCCATCATTGCAGGGGTCCTCACAGACACGGCTGGGACTTTGTGGATACGAGTAAATTGCAGCTGCACATGAGACGAGTCCATCTTGGCAGAGGACTGTACAGCCATATTTAGGACTTTGTAGATACGAGCAAATTGCAGCTGCACAAGAGATTAGTACATCATCCACGTGTAAGACTTTATATATGAATCCCATCACCGTTTCTGGACACACCCCTGCGCCCCATCCACACATTCAAGTGCCCACGACACAGCGTGCAAGACTAAAAACACTACATAAGAGTGAGTAATGAAGGTTTCAGAATGTTGATCAAAATACTATCGTTGTTGTCCTTCAACCCAAGAGGATAAAAATGTAACACGGTAAAAGCAAATCCCTCGAAACAATATCTGTGTCAGATCAGTTATCTTGTTTAAGGTAAACGGACAGAGTCGGTATCGCCAGGAATAACGATGTAGAAAGCCCACCTTATACGAGGTGTGTTCAAAAAGTAACCAGACTGAATATCTCCTCCCATAAGCTATTGAAGCTTCACTTGGGTTATTGCATTTGTACCCTGAAGGTTACTGCATGTGCGCTGTTAGAGTTACTGCAGATGTGCAATTTAGTTTACCTCACGTGTGCTGTTAGGGCTGCTGCACTTGTGCTAATATAACCCTTCATATGATAGCGACAGTGAACTACGGAGAGTCAAGAATGACTGTCCTACGAAGCACTGGAGGAAAGGTAAAAAATAAAATAAAACATAGCCCAGCAAAGACGTGGACCACCAGCGAGGCCGCGCAGGATCTGGAACTGATGTGAGGCCGACCCGTAATTAACATAATTAGAACGTCGTCAAAAACTTGACAATTGTGAACAGTTTGTCGGACACCTTCCTTCCCGAGGCGCTTGTTAATATCCACTCTANGGCCTCTGGTGCGGGGGACTCTGCGGTGTCCGTAAATTGCAGCTGCACATGAGACGAGTCCATCATTGCAGGGGTCCTCACAGACACGGCTGGGACTTTGTGGATACGAGTAAATTGCAGCTGCACATGAGACGATTCCACCTTTTCAGAGGACGTACCATACAGACATGTCTAGGACTTTGTAGATACGAGCAAATTGCAGCTGCGCAACAGATGAGTCCATCATTCCACGTGTAAGGCTTCACATATGAATCCCATCACCGTTTCTGGACACACCCCTGCGCCCCATCCACACATTCAAGTGCCCACGACACCGCGTGGAAGACCAAAAACACTACATAAGAGCAATGAAGGCTTCAGAATAGAATGTTGGTCAAAACACTACCGTTGTTGTCCTTCAACCCAAGAAGATAAAAATGTAAAACGGTAAAGGCAAATCGCTCGATACAATATCTGTTTCATATCAGTTATCTTGTTTAAGGTAGATGGACAAGTTGGTATCGCCAGGAATAACGATGTAGAATCCCCTTCTTATACGAGGTGTGTTCAAAAAGTAACCAGACTGAATTTCTCCTGCCATAAGCTTTTGAAGCTTATTCCAGTTTGGCAAATCTAAAGCTCAGTCGTGACGGTTTTCAACTCTGCATAATAAAATTTGTACTGTTTTGTAGTTTTAATTTAGTCACCGTTTTGCGCAGTTCCATATTTGTAGGGTTAATTAAACAAGTGCTGCAACCTTGTAGACTTTATTAAAGATACTAATGTTATTTTCTAAAAGCTACTGTACTTATACTATTAGGGATACGATATTATATTTATACCACTAGGGTTATTGCACTTGTACTCTAAAGGTTACTGCATGTGTACTGTTAGAGTTACTGCAGCTGTGCTATTTAGTTTACCTCATGTGTGCTGTTAGGGCTGCTGCACTCTTGCTAATATAATCCTTCATATGATAGCTACAGTCAACTACGGAGAGTCAAGAATGACTGTCCTACGAAACACTGGAGGAAAGGTAAAAAATAAAATAAAAAATAGCCCAGTAAAGACGTGGACCACCAGCGAGGCAGCGCAGGATCTGGAACTGATGTGAGGCCGACCCGTAATTAACATAATTAGAACGTCGTCAAAAACTTGACAATTGTGAACAGTTTGTCGGACACCTTCCTTCCCGAGGCGCTTGTTAATATCCACTCTAAAAATTTCATAATGGAAATCGGGTAAAAAGTTAGTACTGATATTAGAATTTCTGGACGGTGAAGTGGTTATTTTAAATTATTCACTTAGTTCCTCGTATTGTTCACTTTAGTTACCTGTGCTTGATATTTTTTTAAAAGCGTTCCCGTCAAGAGGACTTTACGAATTAATGGCTGTAGGCCACAGGTTAGGTTAGTTAGAGTTAGGTAAGGTATCTTTTAGGTTACTTTTCCTTAACTGGGCCTTCAGGAATCGTGCTTTCCTGTCCAATGTACTTCCTTCCTTCTTTTACATAAGCTTCTACAAAGGATGTTTGTACTGCTGTTGCTCTACTTTCCTCACTGGCGGTAGCCATGCGCGCTGGTCCAGTGTGGGTTAACTCCTGCTTAGAGGTATCTCGCGACCTGCTCTATATCCCTTAATTTCTTCCTCTGCTTGATCGTCATTGCTTATATTTTTTAGTAGAATATTAATATTTCGGGAACTACCTCAGAAATGGGCATTATCTTATTTCTGAGAACTACGGTCGAAAGCTAGTGATAGTATTGTGCAAAATACCTAGTGATCTAGGTTTTACGAGTGCATATTGCTCAATTGTTTTTCCTCTTAGATAAATGAAACTCTTGTCTTCTTGGTTAGCTTGCGTGGGCAAAAAACTTTGTAAACTAATGACTGTTGCCAATTTTACAACAACTATATACTGTAGTGTCAGCGTGCGTATATGTTTCATCATCTAAGCTTGCACTGTTTTAAGGACAGCCTGCAATGGAACAAGAACAAACGTAATCAGTCATCTAAAACAACTGTCGCGTTAGTAATACATATTATTATACTAATTACGGACTGCTTACAATTAGCAGATAAAGAAAAGGCGCTTCGAAACATTATACCCAATCCTTTGCAGAAATTCATGCACTTACTTCTAGTAATATAGTATCCTGTTCCGAAGCTGGGACATGGTTACCTCCGCCTCGTGTTTGTCTGTGTGTCTGTATGAATGTATTTCCGTCACCAAGATAATTGAAAAAGTTAGGAACCGATTTGGACGAAATTTACAGAGATAGGTATGTTAGGCGGAACAGATGATTAACTTATGGTGAAGATATGTCCATCCGTTTGTCTCTTTGTTGGTTTGTCCACATCATTTTTCTCAATGCCATAACTCAAAAAGTTATAGATGGATTTTTATGAAATTAACATGAGCTGTTAGGTACATAACAAAGATTAAATGACCAAATTTTGGTAATGGTCCGTTGGTTCGTTCGCTTGTCACTGTTTTTAAGTTTATGCTTGTTAGCACAATAACTCGAAAGATAATGAATGGATCTTTATGAAATTTATAGAGGCTATTAGTAATGTTAAACGACATAAATGATCAAATTTTGGTGCAGATCAGTTTGTTCGTTTGTATGTTTGACTATGTTTGTCATAACGTTTGTTAGCAGTATAACTCAAAAAGTTATGAACGGATCATCAAGAAAACTGCACAAGCTGTTATTACTATCAAAAGGCACAAATGATTAGATTGTGGAGTTTACACAAAAAAAATATGGTTTCAGAGCCAATTTAGACTTTTTGCTACCGTACCCTCGCTTGGCGGAGGTATGCGCTCTCAGATTGCTCTAGTTTGAATTAAAATCAAATTTGTCTCTCATTTTGTCGGGATTTCTGTTCCTAAAATACAGCATGCCTGTACAGTGTACATACTACAATGATTTTAACTGACCCACATGGGCATGGATTCTCAATGACTTCGCCAAATTAAGTTGAGCAAAGTTAAATTTACAGTTCAGTGAAGTACCAACAGTCTATTAGATAATAACATTATGTTTGTTAGTTGGTTGGTTGGTTGGTTGCTAGCTTGCTTGCTTGCTGGGTTAGTCTCTCCATCCCAATATAAAAGATTAGATAGGAGTAAATTGATGCAGCTGCTAAACGCCCAGGGGATGACATAATAATATTGGAGCCTCAAATTAACAACAAATAAGTTCATTTCATATGATCCAAATACTGCGCCTTACTATAACTCTTGACGTCGTTCTCTTGAGCTTAGGAAATTAAGTGCTTTTCTTCTGTAAATCGCGCGTTACTCCTAATATTTCACATCTTGTACAATAGCAGTACCTACGTATTTTTTTCGTAATACTTTGTTTAGTTTCCGTATACTTAGTTTTTATAAATTCTCGTTAGTTTTCTTTCTTCGATTGAATGGCTCCATTAGCGATGATGCTGTGCACGTATAGAAGCCTCCAGAATTGATCGTTAGACTCCCAGTACTTTACTGAGCTTGATTAACATCTCTGTAAGTTTGATACCATTGCAGTTAGTTTTCTAACGTCGCTTCATGAATTTTTTTTTTTCTGGCCTTATTGTTTGGCTGATGAACTGAAGGACGCCAACGTAGAATAGTACAATAGAATAATTACTACTAGTGGGCCCGTGCGTGAAAAAATTCCTGCAATAATCGATATGCTTGCCTAATACCTACAGGCCAGTGCGGAATCTTCTCTGACTTACTTTTTCATTTTCTTCATTGATCTTTTGTCCTGCTCTCATCGTCAGGTGTTCTATATCGATAGGCAGAAATAAAATCTCGAGTAAAACACTCCAATAAACTAGAATGCAAAGCCAGTCAGGTTAGCTTATACAAAATATTAGCGCTCTGTAGCAATAATGCCGTTGATACCGTTTTTCCAACTCAAATATCTCCTTCATTTGAAATGCTTAAATTTTTTCCTTTGAAGAAAAAACTGCTTCGTCAACTAAGAAAGACAGTAAGCTAGAAGAAATAATTGTCTACTGCCCGTGAAAAATCATCACCTCTAGCGTGCTTCGTTGACCATCTACCGAATTTATTCGTCGTGACCTGAGAAAGAAAAAATTATAGAATCGGACTCCAGTAGCTGCATACATAATGTTTCGATTTCAAAAAATGTTTCAACCAAGAAGTGTCTTCAGATAAAAGATAAAGATCAGTCTTCGCCATCTTCTGCAATCTGGGCATCGATATACAAAATCTGCTACCTAGCCTCTTTTTCGGCTATTTCCTTAAGAGCGGACACGAAATAAATAAATAAAAACACGAAGCGTTTTATTATATAAGGATTATTAAGACTATAACATCACACGTCCAGGGCTCAACCCAAGTGAAGGTCTTTTCAGCACCAGGAAGCCCAACCGACTGCTAAGAAAAATCCATCGAAACACCATCAGTAAAAAATTTATACAAGCAGTACATAGAAGCATCCATATGACTAAATGCAACATTCACCTAAGGAAACCAATCTTACTCAAAGCACGTGACACGAGACGTCAAATACGCGCTTCAAACGTAAGCTTGTTATCAAAGAGGACCCCGAGAATTTTCAGAGAGCAAGACTGCTAAAGCACGGTGGCATCTGTTTTTAGAGTTGGATGCTGTAGTAAAAAGAGTCCGAGACCACCTGACAATACACTCCTGATCTAACGTTTAAAACCACTTGAAAATGTAAAAAATAACAATGTTTTAGTGATAAATAAATATATCCTTCAACTAGGGATAAGTAATTCCTAAAGGTAAAAGGTGAGAAAAGGCGAAAATACCTGCTGTAGCAAATAATTAAGAAATGTACAATCATGTCAAATAGTGAGTTTTTCAGTTTATCGATATTATAAGACCACAAAGATGTTGAGGTGAGCAAAGTCTGAACTTAGTAATGCGTACGGAATGCATTCTTGTTGATAACCTCAAAAATTCATTGCAGCATACTAGAAATGAGGGCTTCCATGAGGGTTGGAGGAATGTTATCCCAGCTCCTAAAGATAGCATCACGAACTTCGTTTACCGTCACAAACTGTTACCATTTCCATAAATATCTCTCACAATCCATCCCTCACGATTTTCCATTGGGTTTAAGTCTGGCGAACATGCTGGATGACATAAAACAGGTACCCCATTTTTTTATTGTTTAAGAAGGTCATAGTCTTGCGGGCAATATGGACTGCTGCATTATCCTGCTGGAGAAACTATTCATCACCACACAAACCAGGGCACTCCGTCAACAAAGATGATCTTTGTAGCAAGCCGACATAACCAACATAATTTTGATCAACTGGAAATACTCATTATTTGACTATAATATACATTTCTGAATAAATTGTTACAACAGGGATTTTTCTACTTTCTCACCTTTTACCGTTAGGAATTGCTGATCCCTAGTCGAAGTAGTTTATTTATTTAGCTCTAAAACGTGTTATTTTCTTACATTTTCAAGTGGTCTTAAACTGTTGACCAGGAGTGTAGTAGACTCAGTCTTGCTCGGAGTCAGCTTTAAACTACAGACAGAGCACAATGCACCAAGACGAGGAAAGTCTCTATTTAGAGACTGAGCAACAACATTACGCATGCTAGAGGTTGGTATCACTGCTATTACAGTCGAATCGTCAGTATAGTTGATCTTCGTTATCACCAGCAAAGAGAGAGTATGTCGCTCGTGTACAAAACAAATAACAACAGGCCAAGCACACTACCCTGAGAAACCTTCAAAACCCCAGCGGCTAAAGCACTTGAACAACCATCTGCGGACACGCTCTGCCTTTGCTCAGCCAGCAGGCTGTACGCTGAGAGTGATCTGGTGCATCGGTCCCATAGGTAAGGGGTGGCTTGATTCTGTATGTTTTGTAAGGTGTACAACAATGAGAGACAATAGTAGTGTTCTTCTGTCCCTGTCCTCAAGATCTTTAGGAGAATAACAAGTGCTGCGGTTGATCATCATTCTTTCACTTAGTAGAATTAGGTGCTGAGCTCGGCAGTTTTGTTGGTGTTTCATGCCCTGGTCCGTTTCAGTTGGGAATTCATTACCAGCGTCTGCTTTCGACTATGTAGGCCTGCGAGCGTTTAAACCAGCTGTTAATGGCTCTCTATTCCATTTTCCCGTTGTCAGCTTTTCGGGCTTCATTTGGGCTGCACTACTTGTTCATGGTGGCCCGTGCGTGAAGTTATGATAATAATGGCAGTACCAATCCCGTACTGTATGTGGCAAGGCCAGAGGATTAGATTAGATAGGCGGCAGGAGAAGAACCAAGAGGCCCATTCCCAAAGAGACACCGGAACTTACGCCCCGGCCCTCTATGAGCTATTGCCATTATGTTAGTAGGATGTAGAAGACTGGAGAAACGAGAGGAGAGAAAAGGAAGACGAAAGGAAAACGAAAGAAAAAAGAAGGGGAAGAAGAATCTCAGCGCTCTGGTGGAGGTACTGTTTTGTCCATCGTGATTGTATTACTCAAAATCAAGGACATATCAGCTTTCCTTGGTAAGGCAGCACTGCTGAGTGGACCATCTGATTCTGTCACTTCTACTGTACTTGGTAACTTATGGGATTTTTGTTTACTTTTTATTTGTACTATCTCCTCTTCTATCTTGCTTCTGTGTGACGTTGAGCGAAAACTGGGACCTGCTAGAGCCAGGAGGTGTCGTCTCCTCCATTGTAGTAATATGTATGTAGAGGCCTGGGTGCGAACCTAGCTAAGCTGGATCGGGCGTTCCGGGATGTCGATGTACTTTACTGTGCCGAGACCCTTGTGTCAGGTTCATAATGCCAAGCTTACCATGAAGGATTTCTGCACCCCTCTGTGGAGGCTAACTGGATCTGGACCTGATTTTTGTGGCATGACTGTCTATTATATACTGAATTAGCTTATCGTAGGTTGAGATCTCAAATATCACACTTGAGAGCGAAACTTTTTGCACTTTAGCCCCCTGATCAGTTCACATTGGCTAATATAGCCATCACCGTAAACAAACTGGAAGAAATTTATGCATCCTTGCCGTAGGTGCTTCAATAACTGTATCTCAATTGTTACAAAGAGTGTTACAGAAATAAAATTTAATGGTCGGTAGTCTCTTACACTCAGAAGAGTGACACTAGATTGGTAATAAAGTGATTTCTCAATATTTTGTGAAGTAATTTTTACAAATGCTTCCAGAAAATTTGACGCGTAATGACAGTGTCGTTGCATTCGTCTATATTGTGTTATGCTTCGGTGTTCGCTTTCATTCACAATTTTGTCTGTTTTCAGAGTGGCAGGCGATAGTAGCTTTTAACATCTGCAACAGAAATGTGGCCACGTAAAGCACTAGCCGATGATAAAAGTTAGTTATAGCCAAAGAATCTGCTAGCACATCTCCTGATGCCATTGCAAAGAAAAATTGGTTACCAGGTCAACACTGCGAAATGATTCGTTAAGGACCCATCACCAAGGAAGAAATAATCAGATGCCATGGTTAACCAAGACTGTCACTGATAGAAAATTGAGGAATATTGGTCATCAGCTCCGTATAAAAGTTGGACATTCAAGCAAGTCCATTGTTACCGCAGCTGGTCATCCTGATGTACAGCCATGCAGGAATGCCGTTCTTGGGATCAAAGCTTCCTTGCTGGCCCGGCAGGAAATGTTTCCTCTTAAATAAAGACACAAAAATATGAAAATGAAATGGGTTAGGAAGTAATTGAAGATGGACGTGAGTCTTGTTCTTTTCACCTGTGAGTCCCGGGTAATCTTTGGTCTACCTAACAACTGGGCAAAAAAGTGGTTGTATTTTGGAGGGAGAGGGGGCCCCGACAAATAATTAGGGTCGCCGCAGAAGCTAAGATCTCAATTTAGCATCTAAGCGGCACAGCGGCCGCCCCAAATGTTGCTAGGAGCGTCACTAATGTTTGAGGCGTCAACAACAGGGTGGAGGAGTCATAATATGGGCAGCCATCATCAGGGATAGAATTGTTGGTCCTATCAGAGGACCCGAAAGAGTAAAAGTGACATCTGCTGCCTACTGCAATCTACTGAAAGTACCTTTAGTGCTTTGAAAACAAAGGCAATGTTTATTTCTTCCGAAATTAAATATAGTCATTCCATACACAGCTGCAAGCACAAAGTTTGCCGATCAAGTTGAGAAACATTGATATGCAAATTGCTTGTCATTGTACCTGTTCTACCGAGGCATTAGTCTCTATTAAAAGATTGTTCACGCATATATGCATGACAGGCAACCTGGAGCTCCTTGGGTCCAGTGGGGAGAATATGGTGCAGGGGAAAAAGAGAGGCATTGCCTAAGCAGCATTCTCCCTAGCATTGATTTAATTTGTAACTTGAACTGTAGTTTTTAGTGATTAAAAGTAGCTTCAACAATAGGCATCTAAAAGTTCTGCTAGAGGATCTTCTTTATTTAGGTTTGGGATGGGAGGGGGCTTACAAGGGTCCGCAGAGCCGCTGTTCGGAAATTTTAAGCGTCCCAAGACGAGGCAAGACGCAAGGTCAGCACCACAGTAGCCCTCGGCCCAGTGCTCCCTCATCCTAAAAAAAAGCGCTGTCGAATCCAGGCAGTGGCTTTTCCCTATAAATTCCCTATAAATTGAAATTATCCTACTCCTAAGAAACATTTTGATTACGTAGTTGTTGTCTTACATAACTTGGACACAGTCACGTTTTTCGCTTGAGAATATATTAGATTTTATGCTGGACCATGGTTGAATCAAAGGGCCCATTCCCAGACAGAACATAAAGCCAAGGTTCCTATTCATACGATAGTGTTTTGCTCACGTTCATACTTCAAAAAGTCCTAATGTTTGATATTGTCCTTACGAACACCGCTGTGTGTACGCTAAAATACTTGCTACAATGTTGGTCTTCAAGTCAGTTTGCTCAGCAAGGAAGTGTCACTGAAAGTACAGATTTGAAAGTCTCTTCAGCTACGAAGTGAGTTAGAACACCGACCGAGCCGTGCACTATCCTGGTGTTTGAACAGACACAGCAACGCATTCAGGCGCTGCGAAGTAAAAGTGTAAAGCAAAAAAAAAAAAATAAAAAAGAATGCAGCTTAGTTTTTAAACATTTTATTAAATTGTCATTTATATTTATTGAACTCAGTGTTGACAGAACATATTTCGAACTAGACAATTTACAGTGAACAGGATTTACATGGAATAGAGTTGCCTACCTGCAGGCACGCGAAGTAACTTATTTGTATCACAACCGTGTTATTTTTGAAGCTCAATCTTTTACTTGTTTAACACATTAATAATACATGTGGCGTCTGACGTAAAACTTTCCCATTTTATTTTTGTAACGCATAATTAATTCTTCTCCTATCCTTACTGAATAACATAATTATTCACAGGCCGTGCGTTATACTTCATGCACTGCAATGTTAATTTTGTCATATATGGTATTATTGGGGAACTTTCTGCAACGGTAGTTAGGTAGCTGGCTTCTTGCTTAATCGCATAAATTCTATACATATTTCCGACAATTAGAGATAAGGCGTTTCACGCTGGCCAGATATACGATCCTTTCTTGCAGCACTGCAAATCTACATTTTCTCGTATTTTGATAATCGTCAGCAGATTCGATGCTTTTAACTATATACATTTTATAGGAGGCTCTAGCCGGAATATCCACATAGATCTTTATTGTGGGTTGGTATGTTCAACGGAAAATTTCACTATTTGATATCCTTGCCGATAACAATGTACAGTACCTATACCAAATTAAATTATCGAGAACTCCAGAATTACTTTTACTCTACCAAAGAAAAGCATAAGCCAGTCTATTAGCTCATAGAGGGCCGGGGTGTAAGTCCCGGTGTCTCTTTGGGAATGGGCCTTTTGGTTCGTCTACTGCCGTCTATCTAATCTAATCTATTAACTGTTTGTAGTTGTTTTTAATGAGAATGACCATAATTTTTTTTAGACTTTGTTCACTGAATAATTTCCTTGTATGTTCCAAAGGGAACGGTGTGCACCTTACCGTGGAATTATGGAGTTTGCTGTAAATCGATACATGCTGACCGTGCACACATGCTACTGTGCACAGATGGCTAGTATATCAAAAATAAGATTGGGACACGTTTTGATCATTAACTATCCTTGTGAAAGAGATTGGCGTTCTGATTACAGTTGATAGCAACAGTTGTGCTCTACCATTAGTTGACTAGTACTAAATTTGGACAGTTATTAGATTATGACATATACTGGAAACACCTGCAATGAGGTTCGTCTTTGAATGAAATCAGGGCGCATCAGAGCGATGTATGTTTATGCCGTACAGTGGCGATCTATACACATGGTGGGCAATCCATTTCCAATATTCATATTACAAATAGTGGCCTTATTTCATGCTCTCTATTGGAGTTGCGACCGCTTACTCATTGGTACGATTTCTACTCGTTCTGTATAAAACGCACTTTTTAAAGTATCCAGAGTGTATAACAAAACGCAACATCGCTTACATGGGAACTAATGGCGGATCATACAGAAGAAAATTTATTTTTTAAGATTCCCTCCGTGGTTCCTTCTAGCTCACTCATAACGGCGGCGTGTATGAACAGCAGCCGCTGGTTCATAACCACACTATAGACTTATACTGCTCTATGTTGATGATCCCAGCTTTATTACTAAGCATGTTTCACCAATGTTTTAACTTATATTCACTAAATTGACACAAAAAACAGCAGGCTTAGTATCATCAACGAAATTTTCCGCACTGCACAGACCGTATAGGTTGGGTACAGCTTAACTTTTCTTATTAGAAAAAACTAAATGCCCAAAACATATATACTCGAAAACACTGGAGGCAACGTTATTCTTCAGGCAATTTAACACGTTCTTCATATAAGGCACGTTCGATTGGGCAGAGAACTTAAGCCCTCGATGCTGAACTGGTCCGGAACTTCAAATAGCTGCCCTGGCTTCGACCCGTTGGATTGAGTTTCAGACGTTGACTTCTTAATCGATTACCTGCGAGACTTCGTAGAACTCAAGGTTACTTCGCAAGCTGGAGACTTTGGTCCGCTTAAGATAATCGAGTTGCTCCTAGCACCTGCGACTCGATTCAAAGTTACGAAGCCAAAGTTCCAGGCCACATTTCCGAACAAGTCAACACGTGTTGGCTCGGCTTAGTTCGCCTTTAATGAACCAATCGAATGTGCTCATACTTTACAGAGTCCACCCGACCAGCTTACCTCCTATCCTATTGTTTTCCTGTGGATTGGAGGGAATATTTTGCAAAGATACAGGTAAGGTAAGAGGATAAATTTTGTCCCCAAAAAAAGGATGAAAGGAATCATTTAAAGAACACCTTCCCATGTACTAAATGATCTGTGCTGATCTAGTTGAAAAAAAACCTAAGCCGCGGATATGCATGTAATTACAATGTGTTGGAAATTTTTATTTAAAGAAATTTTATATTTATTCCAGAGTGTACTCCGCATCACAATCTTGTCCTCAGTCATACAAATATAATAATTTGGCATTTCGTGAGTTACCATACTCTGCGGTAGACATTCATTGCTCCGTCAGTTGACCCTCGTGAGACATGCTTAGTGATTCAGCACTTCACCGAACAATATAATTTCTACACATCAACTTTTCGCAGCGATACGCTTGCACTAAATGCTGTTTTAATGGGACAATACAGGATTGTAATTAGGATATACACATAGCATAAGTACATCCCCATGAAGTGGCAGAGAAGGGGGCGGTACTGAGCGTAGCCATCCATCACAGCGGCCGTCACAGGCTGGTCTGGGTGTCTTATCATAATGCCATCGTACCCTGGGGCACTGCTCCCCTCTTACGGCTTCCCCGGCCCCCCATCTCTGGCCCCCTTGCCCCTCCTGCGCTGGACGACGCTTCATCCCCCGTGCTACAGTCCCCGAACCTGCCCTTCCTTCTCCTGTTGTATCATTGTTCCTACTTCTGCGCGCTTACCTGCAGTATAGCATGCATAGCATATGCATACCTCTGTGTTCATACGTTCTGGAGCACATAGCTCCGTGTGTTTACGTACACTATAGAGCATATTTTGTACTTCTGTGCGCTCAAGTCAAGTAGAACATACCTTTATGGGCTTACCGTCACTAGCACATATCCCTGTGTACTTGCCTTCTGTAGTTCATGCCCGGTGTGTTTAGCTTAACTAGTACCTATCCCTGTGTCCCTGCGTACCGTAGTGCATAGGCTACCCCTATGTATTTATCTTCACGAGCACATATCATTGTGTACTCGTATTACCCCTCCGTAACACATACCTCTGTGTGCTAACCTTCTGTAGCACGTACTGTATTTCTGTGTGCGTGCCTGTCGTGGTACATACACATGTGCTTACGTTGTGTTACACATACGTCTGCGTACCGTGCTGGCCTTCCGTAGCATGTATCCCTGAGCACTACAGCAGCAGGACACTTTCCGTACATATTGAGAGTTAAACAGCCTCATCCTCGTGTATCCTTCGACTGTAGCGGCTTGAGGGTTCAGGACATTCGGGGCAACTGTTTCCAAACTCGGGATATTTTTTCCTGCTGTTGCGATCCGCTACTTTTGCTCAATTTGCTGTTGCCCTGTGCTGTGATCGTCTCCGCACAGTCCTGAAGATGGGTGCCCTCCCAAGAACAGACGCTGTGTAACCTTCAAGAAGTGTAACGACTGATTTTTGGCTATGCACATTGTCACATCTGAGGACCAGATATAGGCTCTAACCCTTGCTATAGCAAGAGGGAGATGTGCATAAAAAGTAGTAATTAGCTATCTTTAATCCCTTCATATTGTGTTCCAATCAAGACGGGTTAAGAGAACAAACTTCCCTGATTCCGATGACATCTGTCCTTGGCAGAATATTATCATGTTGGTGCAAAAGTAATGTCTGAATTCCAGAACAAATATTTCAGAGCAAATTTGTCAAATTTCTAACCTATTCTTGCAGATTTAAAATAACTCTGTGCCTACTTTGTACTGTATTCTGTTAAGTTATCAAATTATTGCCCTTAATTAAAAAAAACTTTATCTTCATGTTGGTCCTACCTAAAGGTCACGTAAGAGATGTTCTACTCTACGAATTTCATAAAGGTGTTAATGCAAATGCGGTCGCAAAATCGACTCTACATTCATGGTGATTATGTAGTGACTGAATGAAGCTGCATGATGTGGTTTTCCCGTTTCAGAAATGACGATTTCTCTTTGAAAGAAAAGGAAAAAAAACTTATGAAACACCTTATTCTGAATTGTTGAAAGCTCCTATTTCAGAGAACCCTATTATTACCACCATGTAA
>LQNS02277275.1:11062987-11077434 GCA_001587735.2 Parhyale hawaiensis | reverse complement strand
CAGAAATGACGATTTCTCTTTGAAAGAAAAGGAAAAAAAACTTATGAAACACCTTATTCTGAATTGTTGAAAGCTCCTATTTCAGAGAACCCTATTATTACCACCATGTAACTTACAGAGCACTAAATGTAGCCTATTCAACCGTGCTACGCAAGCTAAAACCCCCCTCTTTTTGTCTTTGATATATATATTTTTTTTTTAATCTGACAAATCATTCGCACCAACCTAGTATCTTCGAGCGCCATGAACACAGCGGTAGCCTTATATAGTGCCTTGTCAAAGAAGTCGTCGCACCTAGCCATAATCTTTGCAAAGTTATATCTTAGTGATAGTTAGGTCTTCTTGCTTTTCTTTCGCCTTCATTAGCTGTGGGCCGCTGCTTGGGGTACGCGACCTACCGCACCTGCCTCTTCCGTGCGGAGACCCAGCCGCGGAAGAGCTCCTCCGCACACGAATATTTTCCTGTTTTCTTCTTTTCCATCTGATAGAGATACCTTGTACTTATTCTTCTTCCAGTAGTAGCACAAGGTCCTAACTCAAGACTAAAAAGCTCATGCTAGCTCGCTTTCAAATTTGAGACATTCTTGCAGAGATTATGTGTTAAAATTATTATGAGATTTATGACTACGAGAGGAATCCATTGTACCAGTTTCAAAGTGCTGGAATTCCTAGTTACTATATCTAATTACTACGGTGAAAGAGATTATATTTTTATCGAGCTTCTTTGGTTGTTTGCTTCTTTGCCTGTCTGTATCTCTATCTGCACATGTGTGTCAAGAAGATAGCTCAAACTCTTATGGACGGATATCTACGAAAGTTTTAGGGATTGCTCGGCATCTTGGGAGGAAAAGATGATTACTATTTGGTGAAAGTCCGTTCAACCGGTTGTTTGTCTTGCCTCTATTTTCTTGGTAGCATAACTCAAAAGTTATGGACGGATCTTGATGAAATTTACGAGAATTGTTGAATATGCATGTTATTAGCAAATGACTAAGTTTCAGTGTTGAATTTGCGTGACCGTTTGTTTGTTTCCAGGACCTTTATGCTTGTCAGTAACATAACTCAAAAAGTTGCGAACGGATCTTCATGAAGTTCGTAGGAATTGTTACGATGTTAATAGACAAAGAGGACCAAAGGTTTTGTGACGATCGGTTCGTCCGTTTGTGTGGTTGACCAATGTATGACAAATTATTTTTCAGAATATAACTTAGAAAGTTATTGATGGATGTTCATAAAATTTGTAGGAATTGTTAAAACCATTAAAAGGCACAAATGACCAAATTTTGGTGATGATCGGTTTATCCATTTGTGAGCAAGACTAACGTTTGTCTTAGTGTTTGTGGGAACATAATTGAAAAAGTTACGGATGGATCTTCAAGAAAATTACAGCAGCTATTTTTACTGTCAACAGGCACAAATGACCAAGTTTTGGCGATGATAAAAAATCCTAGTTTCAGGATTTATTTTTATCGTTAACATTGCCTTGCTTAGTGGAAGTATGCGCTCTCAGAGTGCCTTAGTTGAATCCGTAGTCAGTGTTGTGCCAGTAACCCATTTTTGTTAGCGCTGATATAACGGAGCATTACAATGCTCCTTCCTTTTTTTTCTTGGAACAAGAAGTAGCGTGAAGGGACGAAAAACTAACGTCTAATATAATGTGATTTCATTTCAGGCTCACTGTAATTTATTTACAGCCTCCCTCTTTCTCTCTATAATGCAAAACACTTCTGCCAGGTTTGTCTCTTGCCGTGCAATGATTACCTTTCAAGTTCATTCTAAAGTTGGTCCACTCTACTGACTAGTTTTTCATCGGTCGACTATTATACCCTTCTGCAGGAACTACACTCTACTCTTGACGCTCTCACCACCGCACTTCCTTTTGCCATCACCCTTCGCAAACTGTATTCTTTACACCCGTACATCTGTTTCTGTAGCAGCATTATGCTAATCTATAAAATCACTAGTAGTTGCGAGTAATATTAGTCACCTAGTTATTACCTCCGCCAAGGAGGTTGTTTTCGTCGGGTTTGTCTGGCTGTCTGTCTGTGTTATTCTATTTGTCTGTCACCAAGATAACTCAAAAAGTTATGGACGGATTTTGACGAAACTTACATGGGTTGTTAGGTATGTTAGGAGGAACAGATGATTAACTTTTGGTGAAGATCTGTCCATTCGTTTGTTTGTCGGCCTATTTTTTGTTAGTACCTTAACTTAAAAAATGATGGACGGGTTTTCATGTAACTTACATGAGTTTATGGGTATATTACAAAGAGTAAATGATCAAATTTTCGTGATGATCTGTTCGTTCGTTTGTTTGTCGCTGTGTTTTGTTAGCGTTTTGTTAGGCAATAACTCAAAAAGTTATTGATGGATCTTTTTAAAATTTTGAGGAATTGTTACTAACGTTAAAAGACATAATTGATTAAATTTTGGTGATGTTCGGTAGATCTGTTTGTTAGTGTGTTTGACTTATTTTTGTTGAAATGGTTGTTAGTGCAATAACTCAGAAAATTATGGCTGGATCTTTATGACATATTCAGAAACTGTTAGTAATGTTGAAAGACATAATTGATCAAATTTTGGTGATGATCGGTTCGTTTATTTGTGTGTTTGACTTATGTTTGTTAGCATGTTTGTTAGCAGCATAACTCAAAAAGTTATGAACGGATCTCCAAGAAGATTACCGACACTGACTGTTAATACTATCGAAAGGCACAAGTGATTAGATTTTGGTGTTGATACCAAAAAAATCATTGTTTCAGAGCCGATTTGAATATTGCGTCGTTACCGCTGCCTTGATTGGCGAGGATATGCACTCTCAGCGTGCTCTAATTATATGTACATATTATGAACAAAAACATTGAAGATTTTCCTGTTTTGTATGATCGTTGCACGTATGCAGTCCTTTTCAGATGAGTTATGACCCCAAAGTAACTGGAGGCTTTCAACTGCCGCTTAGGTAACTACTTCCATTGCTTCGCTATAATTATTATAAGCAGATTTGCTCTTAGGTATCAGTGTACTGGCACAGGAAACATGCAGGTTGTAATGTAAAACAGCAGCTTTGTTACGGCGTTACAGGCTTTAGTACAGCGATACTGCAACCAGCTCTTCTCTTGCTGAGTTTTGTGACATTTACTGTATGATGCTGGATAATTAGCAATGTAAAGTGTGTGTACAGCACTTTCACCTGATGCTGAATTTGTGTATGATGATGTGAAAAGATCTTTTGGATAATTAAGTGTACGTGAACTGCAGAAACCCTGCTTATCATTGAAAGTGTGATATCTTGACCATCATTTATTGGTCTATTTTTGTAGCATTAAATGTTACAAAGTTCCCCACTATTCAATAGTGCTTCTTAACATTGCAAAACTATATATATATATATACATTGCAAGGTGGCCAGATGCAATGAAGACAATTAACGTAATAACTCTTTATCGAATAGAGTCCATGAAAGCCTTTTTGAGAGTAAAAAAAATTACACACTTGTATTTTTACTTGGCTTTTTAATTATTTATATCCACGCTTATACAGTGTACACTCGTCTTAGCTTCTCGGTGACGACATATGACAGAGCTAGAGAGTTTGTTGTTAACTATCCTCCCTATCTATTACTTCAATTTAGTTTTTACAGCACTGGCTACAGTTTTTCGAAAATTTACATATATGTAGGTTAACGCTCGATCTGTTTTGACAATCACCAATGTCTTCACTCATCTTACTCATAATGAACCAATTTTTAGGAGCAATTTCTTAGATATGAAATATTTTCTTAAGCAGAATCGCAACCAAACTTAATAATAAATTTACAAGAAATAAAATTATACCATTCTACAAAATAGTAAAACGAACTGTACTCTGAATTCCTCTAATCACCCCGTATAAATCGCTCACGGGAAGTTGCTGGGAACTTAAGACTATATAAATCAGTGTGCCAACACTTTAATACAAGGAATTAACTAACTTCGCTCATACCTTTCACAGCTCTGTTGACGCTAAAGTACACGATGTTTGAGTAAACGAGGCTGCGCTCAAGAACTGCAGCCGATATTCATCTCACAGGCAATAACTGGTAAAGGAAACGTGGTGATAATGGCGCACTTCACGTGCATTTGCTTTTAATCTATGTTTTCGTGAACATAAATGTATGTATAGTTATATCATAGTAGTGTAGTAGCTATTTCCTTGTAATGTTGTATAGCGCATTATAGACACGTATAATCTCCGCGTACAGCAGACAAAAATAACGGTAACATTAATTACTAGCAGCACCCGTGGAAATTCCACGGTTAGTGAATATTTTCACGTACCTTATTTAACCTGAGGTAGCACCCATATCTAAACCACCCCGTCTGAACTAACGTCTCCCGCTTACCCCAGGCTATGCTCATTCAGTCCGTCTACCTTATGTCTCGTCTCACTTTTCCTAGTATTTCGATTTCATCCCTGAATCACGCAATTGTTCAGTCGCCAACGAATTCGCACTTGTGTTTTGATAAAGACATAGAAAGAAGTCGGTATATCTTGCAATATTCTCTTACAGTATGTATTTGTACGCCTTTTCTAATCTCTGTTTCCCACTCTTTACAGATAATTTAGCCCTCCATAAAGTCACACATACCAATTTTTTGTCGGTGCTTCGAGTTTTTCTCATTATTTCGGAACCCGTGGATACTGATCAGTAGCCCATAATTTTTCTGCTTTGTTGATTGTGATATAGCTAACTGCATAGTAGCTAAAAGAAAACATCTTCTGTGCTCAAGACGTCATTATGTTTGCTCAGGCATCACACTGTAGACTGTAGAGGCGTATACTTGGGCGGCAGCGCAATCGCTTCAAAAAAAAGACTTTACAGCAAAAAGGTAGATATGATACTGGGGAAATGATTCATATTTGAAGCTAAATCTCTAGATTTGGCAAATCTCCAAATTTATTGAAAAGCGTGACACAAAAGGTAGGTACGTACGTACGTACTTGCGTATTAAAATGTAGATAACACGGGTACGAGCTACTGCTCAACCGTGTTGCTCCCAGTTACTTCTATTCTCGGTTTTTTATGATAAGCAGGATCTGTGTTTAAAAGTTGATTTTGCGTCATCGTGCCACAGGCACAATTTCAAAATGACGACGTTGGTGCGAGCTTTTGGAAAGGGACGGACAGTCTGACGCATGGTGCCATGGCAAGTTTTAAGCCTCTCAGAATCGGCACGACGACATAAAAACTCATGCGTTGCTGGCAAGAAAGAATGTTCTCTGCTGGCTGTGATAACAAGGATGTCTCATTTCATATAGCCTCATAGTGTTCGCTAACTTAGGAACTATATCGGGCAGGGAGTTATTAGACTGATGAATAAACAGGCAAGTTTCCTGATGGGATGTCATTTTATACCAATATTTATTTCAATTATACGAGTACTATTTTAAGTTATTTAGAAAGGTGCAATGATGTTTTTCTCTTGGTTAACGTCGCTATCGTTAAAAGCCATTAAACAGTTTTTGGATGGGTGCAGTTGGATATTTTTTCAGCAATTTCGATTCGCACATAGCATTTTCTTGCTGTTGCATAACAAAATAGTTCATGCAGTATTAAACCCTGGAGCGCAGAAACATTCGGTGGCACTTTGAAAAACTGCAGTTGGTGTTCGGCATAATGGCACAAATGATCTATGAATCTGGTACTAACACGATCGAAAGAAAAAGTATGTATAAAAAGCTTGCACAGCTCTGAAAAAAATATATATATTTCGGTTAACGGGTATTCTGTGACTAATTTTAGCTCTGTTGTAGCATGTCTATGTGATATAATTCATATTAAAATGAAAATATAACCAAACCCGCAGCCTTCTGTATTCCCACACTTGTTTAACTGGTTTTCTTTGTTCTACTTAGTCGTAATTTATATCGATAGCATAACGTGATCAGGATATTTTAGTCTCCAGTAATGATATTATTGCGCTCTAAAGGAAACGTATTGTGCTACAAAAATTTGTTTGCTTATATATATATATGAAATAAAGGCAAATGTATGCAGTATACATTGTAACGATTTTTGTTCATTTTCAATTTCAATAATGTATTTTCTTGCATGAAATCATTACCTTCAAAGACGCGAGCACGGATAGTTTGAAAAGGTACCGGAACATAGTAGCTCTGATACCTGTATGTATTTCAATACGTTTGTTTGTATTATCCAAGATTCTTTACTCGGGTAACCACTAAAAAAAATGTTAATATCGATTTTGTATTTTTAGTTGGATTTTTTAGGTATATTTACCTCTGCCAAGGAGGTTATGTTTTCGTCGTGTTTGTCTGTCTGACTATTTATCTGTCTGTCACCAAGATAACTCAAAAAGTTATGAACCGCTTTGGACGAAATTAACAGGGATTGTAAGGTATATTAGGAAGGACAGATGATTAACTTTTGGTAAAGATATCTCCATCCATTTGTTTGTTTGTTTGTCTGCCTCATTTTTCTCAATGCCATAACTCTAAAAGCTATAGATGGATTTTTATGAAATTGACATAAGTTGTTAGGGATATAACTAAGAGTAAATGACCAAGTTTTGTTAATGATCCGTTTGTTCGTTCGTTCGTTCGTTCGTTTGTCACTGTTTTAATTTTATGCTTGTTAGCACAATAACTCAAAAAATAATGAATGGATCTTTATGAAATTTACAGGGGTTATTATTAATGGTAAAAAACATAAATGATTGAATTTTGGTGCAGATCGGTTAGTTCATTTGTATATTTGACTCGTGTTTGTCATAACGTTTCTTAGCAGTATAACTGAAAAAGTTATGATCGGATCTTCAAGAAAATTGCACAAGCAGTTATTACTATCAAAATGCACAAATGATTAGATTTTGGAGTTTATACAAATAAAATTATGGTTTCAGCGCCAATTTGAAGTTTTTGCTAGCGTTGCCTCGCATGGCGGAGGTATGCGCTCTCAGAGTGCTCTAGTTGCAATACATATAAGACAGAGATGTAACGGTTACGTGAACCCAATAGAAGCGACGGCGTTCTTTTATTACTAAGAACAAAACTTCGAGGTGAAGGATGCTACCTCAGCCACCATATCTCTTGGATATTCTCAGCCATGGTGCATTCGGTCACCCCAGCTTGATGGATGGCGACGGGGTTATCATATGCGCTGATTTCTTCAGAATTGCCAGAGATTCCGAAGCAACTACCTCTCTGCCAGTCGGGGTTCCATGTGATGAAAGCCCGCTCAACAGCCTGAAAATGGTTTGGAGAAAGTAAACTGTGTGTTGTAGCGAGATGTGTAAGTATCAGGCAAATTACTAGGAGTCCGCGTAGTCCTCATTGCTAATCCCTCAATTTTTTTTTTTTTTCATGTCCGAGTGACTCACTGACTCTGGTGTTTGGCATAAATGAGCAGCCAGAAAATCAGTATTACCCTCAAGATAGCTAACCACTCAGTTATCGAAAAATATGATGTATGTATATGATGTATGTATATATTTTTTTCTTTCTTGAGATGGCAAAATGTAGATGACGATTATAGAAGCAGTTGAAGAAATTTTGGCACCCACGACGCGCGTTTCGCTGTTCTCCAGCTCATCAGGTGGGAGGATCAAAGTTGGTAAGTTTAGTTCTTAAAATCTTGCGAAATTTAGAGAGGTTATCATAGGAAGGTGTAACTATGATACCGGCTGTTCCAGAAGTATAAATGAAGTTTCCAAACAAGCAAATGTTTCGTCAATTTTNGATGTTCGGTTTATCTGTTTGTTAGTGTGTTTGACTTATTTTTGTTGAAATGGTTGTTAGTGCAATAACTCAGAAAATTATGGCTGGATCTTTATGACATATTCAGAAACTGTTAGTAATGTTGAAAGACATAATTGATCAAAGTTAGGTGATGATCGGTTCGTTCATTTGTGTGTTTGACTTATGTTTGTTAGCATGTTTGTTAGCAGCATAACTCAAAAAGTTATGAACGAATCTCCAAGAAAATTACCGACACTGACTGTTAATACTATCGAAAGGCAAAAGTGATTAGATTTTGGTGTTGATACCAAGAAAATCATTGTTTCAGAGCCGATTTGAATATTGCTTCGTTACCGTTGCCTTGATTGGCGGGGATATGCACTCTCAGAGTGCTCTAATTATATGTATTATGAACAATAACATTGAAGATTTTCCTGTTTTGTATGATCGTTGCACGTATGAAGTCCTTTTCAGATGAGTCATAACCCCAAAGTAAGTGGATGCTTGAAACTGCCGTTTAGGTAGCTACCTCCATTGCTTCGCTATAATAATTATACGCAGATTTGCTCTTAGGATATCAGTGTACTTGCAGAGGAAACATGTTGTAATGTAAAATAGCAGCTTTGTTACAGCCTTTAGTACAGCGAGACTGCAACGAGCTCTTCTCTTGCTGACAGTTTTGTGACGTTTGTGGCATGATGCTGGATAATTAGCAATGTACAGTGTGTGTACAGCACTTTCAATTAATGCTAAATTTGTCTATGATGATGTGAAAAGCTCTTTTGGATAATTAAGTGTACATGAACTGCAGAAATCTCTGCTTATCATTGAAAGTGTGATATCTTGACCATCATTTATTGTTTTTTTTTGTAGCAATAAACGTTACAAAGATCCCCACTTTTTAACAGTGCTTCGTAAAGACATTACCAAAACAGATATATATATATATACATTTCAAGGTAGCGAGATGCAATGTAAACAATTAACGTAATAACTTTTTATTGAATAGAGTCCATGAAAGCCTTTTTGAGAGTAAAAAAATATCAGTTGTATTTTTACTTGGCTTTTTAATTATTTATATCCACGCTTACACAGTGTAAACTCGTTTAGCTTCTCAGTGACGACATATGGCACAGCTAGAGAGTTTGTTTTTAAATATCTTCCTATCTATTACTTCAGTTCAGTTTTCATAGTAGTAGATACAGTATTTCAAAAATTACATACATATAGGTTAGCCCTCGATCTGTTTTCACAATCACCAATGTCTTCTCTCATTTTACTCATAATGAACTAATTTTTAAGAAGAATTTCTTAAACATGAAATATTTTCTAAAACAGAATCGCAACCTAACTTAATTATAAAGTGACACGAAATAAAGTAATACCATTTTGCAACATAGTAAAAATAACTGTACTATGAATTCCTCTCATCACCCTGTATAAATCCTTCACGGGAATTTGCTGGGCAACTTATGACTATCGATCAGTGTGCCAACCCCTTTATTCAAGGAATTAACAAACTCATTCCTTTCACATTTTTGTTAATGATAAATTACACGTTGTTTGAGTAAGCGGGGCTGTGCTCAAGAACTGCAGCCTATTTTGATCTCACAGGTAATAGCTAGTGAAGGAAACGTAGTGATCATGGCTCACTTCGCGTGCATTTGTGCTTAATCTATGTTCCCTTTAGCGTAAATACATTTATAGTTATATCATAGTAGCGTAGTTGCTTTTTACAATGTAATGTAGTATAGCGCAATATAGACACGTATAATCTCCGCGCACTGCAGACGGAAATAACGGCAACATTAATTATATCACGGGTATGAGCTACTGCTCAACCCTGTTGCTCCAAGTTACTTTTATTCTCGGCTTTTCACGCTATGGTATTTTTATGATAAGCGGGAGCTGTGCTTAAAAGTTGATTTTGCGTCATCGTGCTACTGGGACAGTTTCAAAATGACGACGTTAGTGCCAGCTTTTGGAAAGGGACAGTCTGGCGCATGGTGCCATGGCACGTTTTGGACCTGTCCGAATCGACATGACGACATAAAAACTCATGCGTTGCTGGCCAGATGGGCCGTTCTCTGCTGACTGTAATAACATTTATGTCTCATTTTATTTAGCCTCATAGTGTATGATAACTTAGGAACTACATATATCTGGCAGTGATTTATTGGATTGATGAATAAACAGGCAAGTTTCCAGATGGATATAATTTTATACAATTGTTCATTTCAATTATACAAATACTATTTTAAGTTATTTAGAAAAGTACAATGATGTTTTCTCTTGGTTAGCAACGCTATCGCTGAAAGCCATTAGACAATTTTGGGATGGGCGCAGCTATATATTTATTCACGAATTTCAGTTAGCACATAACATTTTGGCGCTTTTTCTCACTCTTGCATAACAAAATATTTCATGCAGTATATTGAACCCGATAGCGCAGATATATAGCATTCGGCGGCACTTTGAAAACCTGAATTTGGTGCTAGGCACAATGGCACAAATAATGCTCTATGATGCTGGTGCTACGGCGATCAAAATAAAAAAATATATATATACAGTATAAAGAGCTTGCACAGCTCTGAAAAAAAACATATTTCGGTTAACTGGGTATTCTGTGACTAATTTTAGCTCTATTGTAGCATGTCTATGTAATACAATTCATATTCAAATGAAAATTATAACCAGACCCGCAACCTTCTGTATTCTCACACTTGCTGAACTGGATTACTTTGTTCTACTAGTCGTAATTTACATCGACAGCACAACATGATCAGGATATTTCAGTCTCCAGTAATGATATTATTGCACTCTGAAGGAAACGTACTGTGCTACAAACATTTGGTTGCTTATATATGAAATAAAGGCAAATATATGTAGTATGCACTGTAACGATTTTTGTTCGCCATTTTCAATTTCATTAATGTATTTTCTTGCATGAAATCATAACATTAAAAGACGCGAGCACGAATAATTTGAAAAGGTACTGGAACATAGTAACTCTGATACCTGTATGTATTTCCGATAATAAAATGTTACTATCGGTTTTGTATTTTAGTTGAATTTTTACCTCCGCCAAGGAGGTTATGTTTTCGTCGTGTTTGTCTGTCTGTCTGTTTTTCTCTTTGTCTGTCTGTCACCAAGATAACTAAAAAAGTTATAAACCGATTTGGATGAAATTTACAGGGATTGTTAGGTATGTCAGGAGGAACAGATGATTAACTTTTGGTTAAGATATGTCCATCCGTTTGTTTGTTTGTTTGTTTGTTTGTCTGCGTCATTTTTCTCGATGCCATTAATCAAAAAGTTATCGATGGATTTTGATGAAATTGACATGAGTTGTTAGGTATATAACAAAGAGTAGATGACCAAACTTTGGTAATGGTCCGTTTGTTCGTTCGTTCGTTTGTCACTGTTTTTAATTTTATGCTTGTTAGCGCAATAACTCAAAAAATAATGAATGGATCTTTATGAAATCTACAGGATTTTTTAGTAATGATAAACGACATAAATGATCAAATTTTGGTGCAGATCGGTTAGTTCGTTTGTATGTTTGACTCATATTTGTCATAACGTTTGTTAACATTATAACTCAAAAAGTTATGAACGGATCTTCAAAAAAATTGAACAAGCTGTTATTAGTATAAAAAGGCACTAATGATTAGATTTTGGAGTTTATGCACAGAAAATTATGGTTTCAGAGCCAATTTGAATTTTTGCTACCGTTGGCTCACTTGGCGGAGGTATGCGCTCTCAGAGTGCTCTAGTTTTAGGTATACTTACCTCCGCCAAGGAGGTTATGTTTTCGTCGTGTTTGTCTGTCACCAAGATAACTCAAAAAGTTATGAACCGATTTGGACGAAATTTACAGGGATTGTTAGGTATGTTAGGAGGAATAGATGATTAAAACTTGGTAAAGATATATTCATCCGTTTGCTTGTTTATATGTCTACCTCATTTTTTTCAATGCCACAACTCAAAAAGTTATAGATGAATTTTCATGAAATTGACGAGTTGTTAGGGATATAACAAAGAGTAAATGACCAAATTTTGGTAGTGATCCGTTTGTTCGTTCATTCGTTTGTCACTGTTTTTAATTTTATGCTTGTTAGCACAATAACTCAAAAAATAATAAATGGATCTTTATGAAATTTATAGGGATTGTTAGTAATGTTAAAAGACATAAATGATTGAATTTTGGTGCAGATCGGTTCGTTCATTTGTATGTTTGATTCATGTTTGTCATAACGTTTGTTAGCAGAATAACTGAAAAAGTTAAGAACGGATCTTCAAGAAAATTGCAAAAGCTGTTATTACTATCAAAAAGCACAAATCATTAGATTTTGGAGTTTTTACTAAGAAAATTATGGTTTCAGCGCTAATTTGAATTTTTTGCTACCGTTGCCTCGCAAGGCGGAGGTATGCGCTCTCAGAGTGCTCTAGTTGCAATATAAGACAGAGATGTAATGGTTTCATGAACCCAATAGAAGCGACGGCGTTCCTTCATTACTAAGAACAAAACTCTGAGGTGAAGGATGCTACCTCAGCCAGATGGGCCGATATTCTCAGCCATGATGCATTCGGTCACCCCAGCTTGATGGATGGCGACGGGGTTATCACATGCGCTGATTTCTTGAGAATTGCCAGAGATTCCGAAGCAACTACCTCTCTGCCAGACAGGGTTCCATGTGATGAAAGCCCGCCTAAAAGCCTGAAAATAGTTTGGAGAAAGTAAACTGTGTGTTGTAGCGAAATGTGTAAATATCAGGCAAATTACAATGAGTCCGCGTAGTCCTCATTGCAAGTCCCCAATTTTTTTACGTCCGAGCGAATCACTGACTCTGGTATTTGGCATAAATGAGCAGCCAGAAAATCAGTACTACCCTCAAGATAGCTAACCACTCAGTTATGGAAAAATATGGTTTTACCAATTTATTCCCTTGTATACTTACTCAGATTCCCAGATAATATTGTGCTTCTGCTATTTGTAATCCAAAATGACAATACTATGCACAAGCTTAAGTTAAAGTCATAACTTATCGAGAAATGCGTCTTGTTCGCTGGACTGTTCTGTTCGAAGACTTGGAAACAATTACGCTCAAAATAGAAAACAAAATATACCGGCAGTTGTTTGTGTTTTTAGAGGATTTTATTTCAGGTAAAACCTTCTTCCATGTTCAAGCCCGAAGAACATCTGTAGATTTCTGAGTTACATGCAGCTACCAATACTATGATCAATTCAGATACATACTTTCGTCATATTCAACGTTTCTATAAAATTGTACGTAGTGGGCAACGACTTATCGTCAAATTTTCGATGCGTGCATTGCGTATGCCCTATAGAAGCTACCTACAGAAAAATATGAAATATCTTTAGGTATTAGCTGGGATTGTCACCCGTAATAAACAAAAAGATAATTTAAAGTTGAAATATTTTCCATGGCTATATCCATCATAGTCAGCTCATGGCTACTGTATTTGGTATAAACTGTTGTAAAGCAGTTTATGCTTGCGTTGCTAGGCCTTTACTGGTGGCTGTTCTCTAAATTTTGACTTGGAAACAGAGACAAAAATTCTATATATAAGAGTATAAGAATGATGAAGAATTATTCTTATCACAGTGATTGGGTAAGTGTACTTAAATTATACGGGATGGGGTTGCTATGTCCCCTTAGAGAATGTTTAATGACTAAGAATATTTGACTATATCATACATTGGCTGGTTGAATCATTGGCTGGTTGCAGAAACGAGACTAGCCACTAGCCAGACTTCGGAACCAATCACAGAATCTAGATTTAAGTCACAGTGCTGGCACTTTTCCGTTACTATAAATGAACAGTGCGGTCGGTCCGGCAGTAGGAGCGTGCATACAGCGGTCGGCATTGTGGTCCCCCCTCCTGTTCCGCTGCTACGGAGCGAGTGTGCGGGATGAGCAACCAATTAGAATATTGCCGGCGGCGCTCCGTCTCCAATAGACAACACTAGCCTCCTCTCAACAACAGGGACAACAGCAATAGCAACATGTGAGGCGTGCTGAAATGTTGCTGAGCTGCAGCACGAGTCATGCCTTGCTTGCAGCGGCTGAGCTGCAGCACGAGTTATGCCTTGCTTGCAACGGCTGAGCTGCAGCAGGAGTCATATCTTGCTTGCAACGGCATAGCTGCAGCACTAGTCATGCCTTGCTTGCAACGGCTTAGCTGCAGCACGAGTCATGCCTTGCTTGCAACGGCTTAGCTGCAGCACGAGTCATGCCTTGCTTGCAACGGCATAGCTGCAGCACGAGTCATGCCTTGCTTGCAACGGCTGAGCTGCAGCACGAGTCATATCTTGCTTGCAACGGCTTAGCTGCAGCACGAGTCATGCCTTGCTTGCATAGCTGCAGCACGAGTCATGCCTTTCTTGCAACGGCTTAGCTGCAGCACGAGTCATGCCTTGCTTGCAGCGGCTGAGCTGCAGCACGAGTCATGCCTTGCTTGCAACGGCTGAGCTGCAGCGCGAGTCATATCTTGCTTGCAACGGCTTAGCTGCAGCACGAGTCATGCCTTGCTTGCAACGGCATAGCTGCAGCACGAGTCATGCCTTGCTTGCAACGGCTGAGCTGCAGCACGAGTCATGCCTTGCTTGCAGCGGCTGAGCTGCAGCACGAGCCATATCTTGCTTGCAACGGCTGAGCTGCAGCACGAGTCATGCCTTGCTTGCA
>LQNS02277275.1:11034130-11046537 GCA_001587735.2 Parhyale hawaiensis | reverse complement strand
TAGGGTGGCGACAAGCTTTACGACAGAACATTAATAACCGAGCACACTTGTACCTATAAAGTGGCGCTGAGCTATTACCACTCATCATGTAAACATTGGAAAGTGCCTTTCCTGCAATATTGTCTCGCGCCCCCCGCGGGGAGGTATGGGCAAGCGGACCGTCCAGTCCGGCGATCTCAATCATAGCTGGTCCTCGATAGCGTCGGCGAACAAGACCTCTAGTCGCTCCAACAAGCCTCTCTACAAATGCTGCAGATGCTATCGCACGTGTTGGACGGCACAAATTGTGCAACCACTGACAGAACAACCTATTGAAAATTTGTCCCTTTCTCTCTGGTTCTTCTGCCACTTTATCATCTTCTGCTGTTCGCACTCTGAATTTAAACGAGAGCTAATTAACAAAGCTTTTGACCACCCCCTTCCCTCCGATCTTCTGTTGAGTAACATATATGTCCAAACAGGAGGACTGCCGTTTATAAGGTAAGGAGGAAATGCAACACATGCACGTCTACTGCTCATTGCAAGGGTTTTAGCTAGTTTAAAATTTTTTTATAGATTTTTATTCGTGTAAAGTTTCACCATAAAGAACTGACTACATAGAATTCAAAATTTAAAAAAAAGCCGGTCTTTGGTGTATAATAAGAATAGACTACTTTATAATTGCATACTGTGATGTATTATATGTGAAACAGTAATTTCCTATTAGTATGTTCTACTTTTGGCATCGTAACTCTATATCGCCGATAACAGAAGCCTCGAGAGTCTAGAATAATAACAGACCTTCAACGGCAGTCGTCGTTGAACAAAACTGGCGAGTGTTGCGCGCTTGAATTATTTCGTGTTTTATACAACACTGCCGATACTAAAGCTAAGTTAAAATTTTCGATCACTAAATGCTGAATCCTAGCTATAATTAAATGTTTACCACGGTATGTACATGCAGCATACGAACAATTCTGCAGAATAGTAACCAACTACCATAATCACCAGTAAATTAATAGAGATTCTGCTTAGACTAGTTCAAAAGGAAATCTACTAAATCTGTTGTCTGCGCGTTGAAAATTTCACTAAAACTTCCCTCAATAAGTTTATTGTGACCCTACGGTATTAGCAATTTCTAGCAGATTCGCCGGAAATGCCTGCATATATAGATATAGGCACCTACATAAGTAATGCAAGGAAATATACTCGTAAATTTGTAACGAACAGCTACAGCCGCATGAGAAGCGCGTCTCTTAACAATAAAAATGAAACTTGAGAAGCAGTTTTTTTTTTTGTCCAGCGGATATGAACGGAACCTTTTTATTGACTGGATTAACCAAAAGATTTACAAAGTAAAAATAAACAGCTCGAATATTTACGCATCCGAGTAAGTTTTTGATGAAAATTATTTTTATTTACGTTTTATTCAAACGCAGACGAAACTACTTTTAAAAATTTAGAACCCCACTAGAAAGTAAAAAATACAATTATTTCCAGCACACCACTATGGCAATTCACCCGCAAGGGGTGCTTTTAAAATATTTCCGCATACGCATAATTATGAGTAAATTATGCCCTTTTCCACCGTTTGATGCATTTCTGGGAATCTTGTTGTTAAAAGTTGGTAGGTTGAGCCTTTGGCCACACCTTCACTTATGAATTAATGCTTTACTCCCGGGGAAATGTGTTACTTTCAAAACTGGATATTGGTTGGAAACAGGAAAAAGTCAGTTGGAGCCAAGTCAGGAGAATGAGGGGGATGTGGAGGAATTTATAGTCACTATACCAAGCTGCTATCTGGGCAAAATGCGAGTTGTAGAATGGAACATTGTCGATCGAGAAAAGCTAACACTGTTATATCTTGCTAAAACGAGAAATATTTCGTTACTGGAACTTTTATCCTCCTTGTTATGTATAGGGATCACTTTAGCGAGGTTCCAATGCTGTGCAACGTCTAGCTCTCGTGCTTTAAGACCGATTGAATATTTCGAGCAGCGGTGCTGTAATGACTGGCGCCATTTCCCGCAAAATAAGAGTGGAAAGATTTTCTGGGCCAGTGGATTTGTATACATTCATGTGGGTCAGTTCTTGAAGGACCTCATGCTCCGTCAAGACACATGAGTCTGTGGGAGAAACTTTCATCGGTGCTGGTTCAACAATGCTTGTAATATTTTCAATAGTCGGTCAGAATAGTGATTTTTTCTCTTAGGTCATTGGTGGTTTCACCGTGAGGTGTTCTGAAGTTGTAGGTGCAGAGTCAGTCAATGCGTTTAGAAATCGACTTGATAAACATTGGGGCAATATCCTCCACAGTTATGGACTCCTCCACCAGGTGTCCTAAACTCGTAACGGCCAAAGATTCTATCCGTATACGCCACCTAAAACGTTCTCCCTCATATCCTAACTTACTCAACGTCTCCGAGCTCCGTAAATCTGTAGCAATTGATTGTGCTTGCATGATCAGTTCTTTGGCTGAGTTAATGCTCTTCGTCTTCTTCTTTTCATCTTCAGATAGCTCTATAATTCTGGCGTAATTGTACTAGCTCATAGAGGGCAGGAGCGTAAGTCCCAGATGCTCTATGGGAATGGGTCTGTTGATCCGTCTACTGCCAACTATCTAATCTAATCTAAAACGTCGATAAAAAGATATATAAACTATTCATCTTAGAATTCAATTGAGTTAAAACATATTTATGCAAAGCTCTTGAGAAATGTGCCTATATAATGCAAGAGACATGCAGCCGGCACAAGTGTACTGTATGCCACTACAGGCGCTTACTCTTACGCCACCAAAACGGAAGACACACTGAATGCAGTGGCGCACCGGCAAACTGATCGGCCCTTGCAGTGATTGTCTCTGTATGCTTACACAATATATAAGGCCCTCAGCCATCAAAATTAACAACAACTGATGCCCGCTGACCTCTTTCGTTTTTGCTTCAAATAATAAGGCAAAATGAAGTTCAGGATGTGGCAGAAATTTGATCACAATTATATCCTAGTTGCAACTCAGTGCATACATCGAGCCCAGTAAAGAAGTGAATATTTACAGTCCAATTTCGAAGTCTACTCGGCATGGACTCCATCATCTCTAGTGGACACATTTAAATCGAAGAAAGGAGCATATGAAGCTTCAGGAACTATGGGCAATTCAGAAAAGAGGCCGTTCATTTTCCAATCTGAAGAGAAAGACGCCAAGAAGAACTTCACAGTATTTACAGCATTTTCAAAGAAAACTTATTTGCTGTTTATTTGAGGTTCGACTTGACCCCTGTTTCATCGATAGCCCTGCGTGCAGCATGAAGGATTTTCTCCTATCTAATCCTAACCGTCCAAGTCTAAGTAACCAAATCATAAACAAATAAACTGTGCATTATTATAAAGTGGATTTTCTAGACGCCAATAATTCTGCGTTACTCACATTTTTTTACCTGTATATGATATCTTTAGTACATGAGTAGACGTATAGCTGTGAGCTTCTACTGCTAAGGCGAATATTTTACTCCAGTAGTCATGCACGACGTAGTAAAGAAACCTTGTAGTATAAATACAGCACAGTATGAACAGTGTTGAGTTTCTTATTATTTCTGGCAATAAACGCAACTGCGAATCACCTATTGTAACTACCAGTAGTTGCGGTATCCTTTGCCTAGAAACACGTTAGTATTCATATTGCTAGTACCAAAGAAAAGATAGCGTGACTTGTCCTGAGACAGTTACACCTTGCCCCTCTTTGGAGGTAGTGAGTCAAAGTACTTCCCGGCCTTGCACACACTGGATACGCTTGCGTCTCATGTACGTACTGGGATAGATCCACGTCTCATTCTGTGTAACAATCTACATACTAAGAAACTGAAAAGATTTTCTGGTTTTCTTCATACACCCCCAAAAAAACTTTCAAGAATAAACCGGGTCGTGATTCTGAAATGCAATGAGTAAACTAGGAACTTATTGTGCATAAGAACGGTGTGCAAGTGGGAGGTTTTTGGTCGAAAAACTTTAAGCATAACGGGCGCTGTGCCAGCAGATACCAATGCATGAGGCACAACAGCAGTCATTATTTTTGCCTCAGTGGGTACGTAGTAACGCTAAAAGTACAGACACTAGCTACAGAATTCGTGAGCACGTGTGCCAAATGAATGACTTGGGACAGGACTGAGTACATTACGTATAGAATGTTGATTAAAGACACTAACTGAACTGCATATTCCCTATTTTATTGGGCAATTAATGATCTATAAGTCGGAAGAGACTGTGGCGCTGACATGCATGAGCAAGAAATGAATTATAAATTAGACTGACCGCCTCGTGGCTTAAGCCCATCAACCGCGGCGGAGGGGGGCTAAAAGTGCTGAGTCAAGAGTTTTAGCATTTTTCACATCTAGATCAAGCCACATAACTACCTGCTGAAGATTGTAATGAAAGCTTAATTCCTCCTGGCATTTCTTCGATAAAAAATTAGACACACATACATGTCCGTGCATTCGAACAAATATAGACGCATACAGGACGGCAATAAATTATCACCTCTCTCACTTCGTTCGCTAGTGATAATAACTTGAAACTATACGAACATATTATTACATCGTTTATGTCTCACTTGAAATTAGATCAAGCGCGCAACGTCTTTTGAAGATAAGTTATGCTAAACTATACGGAAAAAGGCATTCACACTAGCTGACATGCAGTGCACTACTCTTGAAAAAGGACGAGAACTACATGATGTTGCACAAGAGGTAGTATAACTTAGATATATATCATTTAATGAGTGGTTCTTTGATCAATGTAGATAGCCAAAGTCGAATACGAACACTAGCCAGTGGCAGTTAGAGTACCACGCATTGCTACTCTCACTATTGACGGCTGTCACATTTTTCAATGGGACGCAATTTGCCGCATATATATTATACTTTTCTATGTTTTGAGTCGGTATAGTAACTCTTACCGCGGGTGACTACTGCACCCAGCCGGAAAAAAGTAAAGCATTTTGCACTTCTGTATGTACAATTTTAATTATTGTGTAGATTTCAAAACCTGCAGCTGCATGGTGGATGAGGCTTATAGACTTGAAGTGCACTGCAGGATGACCTGCAGACAATTTTGTGTTCAGTTTGGGCTTCCATGCAGGAGATCACTCTCAATGCTGGGGATATATTAGGTTAGAAACTACATAATAAATATTATTGACGCCTTCAACATTCCAAAATGCTACAAAAACGGCAAGAACTTAGTTTCCAACGTAATAAATGGATCACTGTAGGCTTAGCTGATTGTTACTGCGAACTATCATGCACGTATGATACTGGACACGTGAAAGACTGTGCTAGCTAGTTAACCAAGGATGATGATAGTTACAAGGTTGACGCACGCGAAGGGCTCAATCTGCAGTGCACCATGGGTAATAATCTTGTGACGTCACAAAATGCTATTACGTTAATAAGTGGCTACTTTACATTGTTTCCTCGTCATTTCATTTGGGCCTTCAGAGTGTCCTGCATGTTCTACAATCTTTATACATAGTTGCACAAAAATATGCATCAAAGCATCTACAAACTTGTTCAGAAGAACAAAATTTTGAAAGGTCGTTGGCTAAAAAGCTTGTAGCAGATGAATTCAACCCGGCAAATGCCCGGCATGATCGAGTCAGAAGCACTTTTGGAGTCAAGTTTATCGTCTTTAAAATGCAATAAATGAAATGAGTTTTATCGAGAGCAATATATGGCATTCTGAAGATGAAATCGTATGGTTGAAAACATTCATGTTTTCAATTTATTTTTGTCTTATACCTATATATATGACTGGCATGCTCTATAATTTCAAACCGCTGCAACAAAAAATGGTTCAGATGCGTTTGATTAAACGCCGAGATAGAAGCACTTTTTAACAAGATTTGTATAGAAAACGTTAAAGCATCAGAGAACCAAATTTCTTTCTTTCCGGCTCAGTAATATTGACGCAAAAGTCTATACATAAAGCGCGGAAGCCATACAGCTGCTCGGTAAAATTAAATAAAATATTCTACTACGCTGGGGCGCGTTAAAGCAGTCTAACAATAAGTGTCGACTCTCGTTAACTAACTTGCAAAAACGTACCTAACCATATTCCCCACGCCTAAACTATCTTACAGAACGATGTTGTTGAAACTGGCGAATGTTAAATCCATAATATTTTCCATCGATGCTGTAGTTTTTACGAGTACGAGAGAAGCATCTGTTAACGTCGCGACGGCACAGCTTAAGTCTACATTTACAGACACATGCAGTCTGAGCAGGTGCGTGCCTGTTACGGAAAAACAGCCTAAATAATAGTAAAATTTTATCCTTCAGAGAGCTAAAAAATTTCGCAAATGCTAAACACTGCTAAAATGCTAAAAGTTCATATTTTTCTTCAACTTAAAGATTGTAGGACATGTAGGACACTCTGGAGGTTCAAATGAAATGATGAAGAAACAATGCAAAATAGCTACTTATTAACGTACTAGCATTTTGTGACGTCACAAGGTCATTACCCAGTGTGCACTGCAGCTTGGGCCCCTGATCAGCGTGCGTCAACTTTGTAAGTATCACCATCCTTGCTAATTTACATGCGTATATATCTTTTTCGTTATACGTATCGTAAGAGAAGTCCTCACTGCAGCTTGGTTGAGAAGTACGCTGTACTAATTTTCTACTTTAAATTCATTTTAGCTGGCAAAAATTAATTAAAACCACACGAGTCTAAGTTAGTCGGTTGTTAAACGCGACGAGGTGAACAAGAACTGAATCGATATTTTACATGATGGTCATTTAATTCAAGTGTCTTAATTATGCCATATGCACAACACTGAGTAGTTTTATTGGGAAAGGTCTTTAAGTTTCAAGCTAAAGTACGTGTCACGCTTTATTGCTGGTTGATTTTTTTAAAAATGATTTAAGTTTAACGGCACAATACCAAAGTAATATGCATAATACAAGGAAAGTGTCCGCTAAAATCAGTGTAGTGATACATTTTCAAGAACATTCATGCAGTAAGCGCCGAGTTATGTGACTTTATGTGTTTTGGCCCAATTTCTAACGTATCACGCTTTATTGCAGGTATGACAAGTTGCCGAGTCAACGACGTTTGACAACTGCCGAGAAAAGAGGGGATTGTCCTGCAGGGGCTTGCAGACGGTGTTGGTGCGGTGGAGTTAGCCAGAGAACTTGGACGGGATCCAAGGACATTGAAGTCCTACGAGAAGAACCCAGTCATGAAGGTCAGGAAAGATAATGGAAAGCGAAGAACGAAAACCAAGAGGGATATGCGGAGATTCGAACACGCATGCAGGTTGTGCAAAATCCTCGACCAACCCTGCAGTGCTACCGTATTCGAATGTGCTGGGATTAGACCTGTGCCGAATAGCAACGTGCGGTGCAGGACCCTCAAAGAGGAGCTAGAAATCTATAACCCAGCCCAGAACCCCTTTGAACAGGTCCCACACGAAGAAGCGCATGGTATAGGAAAAGAAATACATGAAAACCGACTTCCGCAATGTCCTTTTCACGGATGATGCTTAAGTTGAGCCACCATGCATGGATGGACCGATAGATGGGCCACGCTTTGGCTACCTTTAGGAGAATTAACCTCGTCCTACTCGAATTCGGCGTCAGCGACGTGCATGGGGGTGAATTAATGTTCTGGGCAGGGGTCATCGGTAGGATCAAGTGTCCAAAAGTGTTAAAGCGACCAGCGAGCATTTGTGGCCATGGTTGGAAGGCCTACAACTCGCACGCCGACGTCAGCTGATGATCATGCATGATAATGCCACATACATTCCGCCAAGGCCACCACGGCGTTCGTGTAGAGTCTGGTACTCAAAGAGGTACATCTAATGAATGGCCTCCTGCTTCTCCTGACCTCAACCCCATCGGAGATCTGTGATCCATTTTGAAGAGGATAGTATATGAAGGAGGTGTTCAGTATACATCGAAGGAGATTCATGGCAGAAAATTCTGCTGAGATTAGGGGCTGACTAATTCAAAGCACAATAAACTTTTCAAGTCATTTCAAAACGCGGACAACACGTCAATAATTAAAGTAGACAATTTTCACATAGTGTACTGCTGACATATGTATGTCATGTTTCAATTATTCTCTCAGTTTCATTGTTTGAATTATATGTTGGAAAAAAGAATATAGCTCGTTTTCTTCACCTAAACTGAATATTTTAAAGATATGCAACATAACATGACACGTTAGAAAGTCGGTCAAATACAGTCATATAACTCGGCGTTTACTCCCTCAGTGTTTTTGAAAATGTATCACTATGCTGTATATCAGATTGGAATTGTGCCTTTATAAACCTAAATTATTTAGCTTCAGATTAAAAAATGAGATTGCATACAAGGTCAAGCTTGTTTGCCACAAGCTCTCATTATTTACAACAACCTGATTATAGTTCATGGGTACATACCCTGACAGAGCTGAATTTTTTATAGCATAGAAGTTTCACACTACGTTTCAATATAGTGTACATGAGAAAATTTGTACAGAATGTCAGACTTCTATATAGAAATCAATAAAAATTTCGCAAATAGTATAGACATTATAGTAGTGGGTAATGATGCGAGATCTTCGTTTTTGAGGGTAGGTTCCCCTCGCGCCGGCGGGTCATCGCGCCGCCCCTTCCGGTTTCCCAGGCCCCGCCTACTCCGGTTTGCGCCCCCCCCCCTGACCCCCGCAAAACCGGTAGTGCATTGGCCGTTACAAACCGGAAGCCCACGCGCGAGGGTAGCCGCGAGGGTAGGTTACCCTCAAAAATGAAGATCTCGCATCATTACCCACTGCTCATCATGAAATAAAAAAGTATTCATGCTAGTATATTTTCGATTAAAATGCATCTTTAATTGCTGCTCAAATAGTTTTAGTGCATAATTACAAGTATTGTTCAGTTTACTGGCAAACATTTTCTACATTGTCTTACAATACTTCTAAGGCTGAAATGCATTTTACTGTACAATACTGTGGAATATTAATTCTTGTAAAGTCATCCTTAATTGGGACATTATTGGATTATTCTGTCAATTATATAAGCTGATATCACTACGAAGAGTATACAAATATTATCTGGCATGAAAATCGCATTGCTAGCCAGCTTGAAACAGCACTGATGTATAGAGGCTACAGAAAAAAAATCTGACCAATGGAATGCTCTACACTCTGAAATTCAATCAACAATAACAAAATATAAAGAATTTGGCTCCCATGCAGCAAAACTCCTAAGACAAGGCCATTCTCGAAAAATCACCATTTGAATGGTCTATAGATTCTAGAAGATTGCCAGAGTTGTTAAGTTAACGCTCTGGTAACAATGAAGGAAAGATGTTCAAAACGTTTTGATGGAAAAAGCGTCCATGTTAGGTTGAATACTGTGTCCAATATTCTGTACCAATTCGCAATTACAATTAAGGATGAAGTCTTGTATTGGATGACACCATTGTTGAAGGATGTCCATTTGAAATGGACCATATGTATATAAATGAAAACAAACATTATTGTTCTGTTTTGTGGTCCGGTGAAACAAAAATGGAACTGTTCACCCACAGTTAATGACGTGATGATCGAGAATATACGGATAGAAGCTACTTACGTATAGAACCACTAAACTCCTCCAGAGAAGCAATGTATGCGCAGGATCCATAATTCTACATTCGGTTTTCTGCGCCTGCATGGTGTAGGCAAGCTTTACCGTATATGTAGAAGGAACTATGAGAAAAGAAGATTATAACAAGATCATCAAAGAACTCTTGAGGAAGGATGCTCGGAACCTTGGACTTGCATGCACCTATAGTGAGTGGTTGGAACAACACAACGTCCTGATCGACGCGTGAGACGCGAAGCAAAAGTTTAACGTAGTATAGAACGGCTGTCATAGTCGCCAGAAGCCGATTGAAAATTTGTAGCAAGCACCGCAATGCGTTCAAGCATTATATGTCAAAAAATATCAACGTGCTAACAACGATCTGCGAGGAAGATTGGACACAAGTTCCACATGTTATTTGTATTAACCTCGCCAACAATTACAAAACACTATATATGACGAATGTATTTAAAAGCTTATAGTGAGAACGAAAAACTGCGCGCTTAAAACATTTCATTCAAAGAAAAAGTCCTTTGCTCTTTATAACTTGATTCCATCTGTTAAAGTGCTTATCAATACCTCACTTGTAATTTTTTTTTTAGGTTTTTGATGTGAAATATGAATCTAACTCATTAACTTTCCAATCTTTTCTCGCCATGCCAACATAAGGCCATCTATATGGTTTTGTAATCTTCGAAACAAGTGATTATCCGAAGGAGCTAGGTCAAAAGAATACGCTGGATGATGCAAAACTTCCCAGCAAAATTCTCTATAGGAGATTTTAATTATCAGTATATAAGGCCGTGTGCGGGCGAGCATTATCGTGTTGGAAGATGACTCTCTTTCTGCTGACTAAAGAACGTCGGTTTTGAATCAAATTAAGCACCTCTCAAGCGACGAAGTTGATTACAACAGAAATTGGCAATAATGGTTCGATTGTTGTCGAAGATATGAATTGGCATATTATAAATTTAAATCATTTAAAATTGCCCTCTCATAGCCTACTTAGCAAAAATTTTTACATCGACCTGATATTTTGTTCACTAATGTGAAATCGCATATGGCTTTTTTTTCGTTTATATTGCTGACTGCATTTGCAGGTGTCATGCCCCAGCTTTCCGCACATGCACTGAACTTTTGGATTCTCTACAAGATCGAGTAGCTGCCGACCAGACTTCCAGACGATATCCACCTTCGTCCTCTTGGCAATAGAAAAAAAATGTTATTGCAGTATAGAAAGCTAATTGAGTTTCTAAAAAACGCAGTTGTAGTATATACTGTACAAGACCAACATCTTGAGCGCCGTTTACACGATGCAACTTTTGCTGAGAAACACCCACGCTTCCCTTTCCGGACACCTCCATCTCTGGCGGGTGAAAAATTTCCCCACTTTTTTAGCTCCGCACTTGCGTGGCTCGGGTTGCCAAGCTATAATGCTACCCAAAGTCCTTCAATTAAAAAATATTTCTTACTCTCAAACACAACAAAAAGTGATCATCAAAATGCAATAGCTAATGTGCAAAACCCAGATGGAAATCTAAAAGCAGTCCTCTAAATTTTATGGTTAAGAGTGAAATCCCATATAAACGCCATGAACGTAGAACCCAAATTTTGAGAAGTACAGCCGTATATACGTAGTACTGCGCGACAACGTTACATCCGCGTTATAGCAGCTTTAATCGGCTCCAACGCGGTCAGTAACGCCAGATCTCAATTAATGTTTTGTAAAGCTCATCATATATTACAATGCACAGCAACATGAATGTAACCATTTTACTATTTGTTCCAGAACATTATTTTAACCGGGTATACGCTCTCGCAATTCCTGTCACATGTGTAAAATACTGTTATATTCCACACTGTAGAATGATTTGCGCCTGGTATTTTGTACAAAGTAAAACCATATATATACTGCTGTACTCTAAAAATATTTGTAGAAGACAATTAAGAATCAGGCAGGTAACATCTACTCAAAGACCATCCGCACGTAGGCAACAACGGTTAGGTGAGCTATAAGCATCCACAAGCTAGCATACCGCAACCAACACAAAGTTGCCAATTTCAAGCATGCATTGTTACTAGTTTGCACTATGCGGGTCATTCAATAAAATAATCTCGGCTAGCTAGAGAGCTTATGCACACTGTGTAGCATTTGGACAACAGCGAAGGCATCCACGCTTGGCAGTAGTCAGCCAGACCGAGCATCCGCGCCCATAGTAGTGTCATCCAGCGGGGGGTCTGTGTCACAGCGGAGGCCTAGCCGGTAGTGTCATCCAGCGGGTGTGTTTGAGCGGTAGTGAGGGCCTGTGTTGCAACTCACATTATTCTCACTCCAAACCACTCCCTCTGTTTCCCTATCTAGCTCTAGGTGTCATCGGTACAGAAAGTACGTGGTTTCCTTGTTCGTCGGAGTTACCTGAAGAAGCACAGAGAGCATAGTGACAATGTTTGAAATTTGTTTCTATTATCAGTAAGCTACGATCAGATAAAAATCAAACAAATACAACAACGTGCTGTGTTTGATGATTTAAAGGTTTTTTCTGGTGGCTGAAGCAAAGGCGGGGAGAGCGTAAGTCACGCCCGGCAGGTGGAGCCAGGGGGACATGGGAGGAGCAAAAGACGCTGCTCCTCAGGCTAATGTATATTGGCGCCGAGTTTACAATAAGACACGGTGGAAGTAGGTGGATCGTCGGTCTGTCCTAAAATCGTCTTTCTTCGTCCGATGTAAAAACAACTGGGATAGTCATCTCTTGCTCCTCTGCGACTCAACCTATTATCCTGACGTAGTTGAAATACTTGTTATATAATATTTTTTGTTACTGTGAAC
>LQNS02277275.1:10974267-11027291 GCA_001587735.2 Parhyale hawaiensis | reverse complement strand
CACGTGGAACCCATGCACGAGGGTGTTCCCACACAGGATCAACGCGCATGGGAACAGCAAGTTGGGAAAGAAGAACAGATGGAAGAAAGATCAGTATGAGTTACAGGTGAGTCGGAAGCAAAATGGGCACGAAATGCAGACAAGACGATCGTGATGACGACCCAACGGGTCACGGGTCGTCTAGTATAATCTAAAATGTCGATAACAAGATATATAAACTATTTATCTTAGAATTCAAAGGAGTTAAAACATACTGTATTTATGCAAAGCTTTTGAGAAATGTACCTATATTATGCATGAGACATACAGCCGGCACAAGTGTACTGTATAACACTATACAGGCGCTTACTCTTACGCCACCAAAACGGAAGACACACTGAAAGCAGTGGCGCACCGGCAAACTGATCGGTCCTTGCAGTAATTGTCTCTTTATGCTTACACAACTAAGGCCCTCAGCCATCAAAATTAACAACTGATGCCCGCTGACCTCATTCGTTTTTGCTTCAAAACAATAATGTAAAATGAAGTTCAGGATGTGGCAGAAATTTGATCACACTTGTATCCTTGCTGCAACTCAGTGCATACATCGAGCCCAGTAAAGAAGTGAATATTTACAGTTCAATTTCGAAGTCTACTCTGCATGGACTCCATCATCTCTAGTGGACACATTTAAATCGAAGAAAGGAGCATATGAAGCTTCAGGAACTACGGGCAATTCAGAAAAGAGGCCGTTCATTTTCCAATCTGAAGAGAAAGACGCCAAGAAGAACTTCACAGTATTTACAGCATTTGCAAAGAAAACTTATTTGCTGTTTATTTGAGGTTCCACTTGACCCCTGTTTCATCCCTAGCCCTGCGTGCAGCATGAAGGATTTTCTCCTATCTAATCCTAACCGTCCAAGTCTAAGTAACCAAATTATAAACAAATAAACTGTGCATTATTATAAAGTGGATTTTCTAGACGCATATAATTCTGCGTTACTCACAGTTTTTTACCTGTATATGATATCTTTAGTACATGAGTAGACGTATAGCTGTGAGCTTCAACTGCTAAGGCGAATATTTTACTCCAGTAGTCATGCGCGACGTAGTAAAGAAACCTTGTATTATAAATACAGCACAGTATGAACAGTGTTGAGTTTCTTATTATTTCTGGCAATAAACGCAACTGCGAATCACCTATTGTAACTCCCAGTAGTTGCGGTATCCTTTGCCTAGAAACACGTTAGTATTCATATCGCTAGTACCAAAGAAAAGATAGCGTGACTTGTCCTGAGACAGTTACACCCTTGCCCCTCTTTGGAGGTAGTGAGTCAAAGTACTTCCCGGCCTTGCACACACTGGATACACTTGCGTCTCATGTACGTACTGGGATAGATCCACGTCTCATTCGGTGTTCCAATCTACATACTAAGAAACTGAAAAGATTTTCTGGTTTTCTTCATACACCCCCAAAAAAAACTTTCAAGAATAAACCGGGTCGTGATTCTGAAATGCAATGAGTAAACTAGGAACTTATTGTGCATAAGAACGGTGTGCAAGTGGGAGGTTATTGGTCGAAAAACTTCAAGCATAACGTGCCAGCAGATGAGATACCAATGCATGAGGCACAACAGCAGTCATTATTTTGCATTAGTGGGTAGTAACGCTAAAAGTACAGACACTAGCTACAGAATTCGTAAGCACGTGTGCCAAATGAATGACTTGGGACAGGACTGAGTACATTACGTATAGAATGTTGATTAAAGACACTAACTGAATTGCATATTCCCTATTTTATTGGGCAATTAATGATCTGTGAGTCGGAAGAGACTGTGGCGCTGACATGAACAAGAAATGAATTATAAATTAGACTGACCGCCTCGTGGCTTAAGTCCATCAACCGCGGCGGAGGGGAGCTAAAAGTGCTGAGTCAAGAGTTTTAGCATTTTTCACATCTAGATCAAGCCACATAACTACCTGCTGGAGATTGTAATGAAAACTTAATTCCTCCTGGCATTTCTTCGATAAAACGTTAGACACACATACATGTACGTGCAGTCGAACAAATATAGACGCATACAGGACGGCAGTAAATTATCCCCTCTCTCACTTCGTTCGCAGGACATATATATATATAATAACTTGAAACCATACGAACATGTTATTACATCGTTTATGTCTCACTTGAAATTAGATCAAGTGCGCACCGTCCTTTGGAGATAAGTTATGCCAAACTATATGGAAAAAGGCATTCACACTAGCTGACATGCAGTGCACTACTCTTGAAAAAGGACGAGAACTACATTATGTTGCACAATGGGTAGTATAACTTAGGTATATATCATTTAATCAGTGGTTCTTCGATCAATGTAGATAGCCAAAGTCGAATACGAACATAGCCAGTGGCAGTTAGTGTACCACGCATTACTACTTTCACTATTGACGGCTGTCAGATTTTTCAATGGGACGCAATTAGCCGCATATATATTATATTTTCTATGTTTTGAGTCGGTATAGTAACTCTTACCGCGGGTGACTACTGCACCCAGCCGGAAAAAAGTAAAGCATTTTGCACTTCTGTATTTACAATTTTAATTATTGTGTAGATTTCAAAACCTGCAGCTGCATGGTGGATGAGGCTTTGACTTGCAGTGCACTGCAGGATGACCCGCAGACAATTTTGTGTTCAATTTGGGCTTCCATGCAGGAAATCACTCTCAATGCTGGGGATATATTAGGTTAGAAACTACATAATAAATATTATTGACGCGTTCAACATTCCAAAATGCTACAAAAACGGCAAGAACTTAGTTTCCAACCTAATAAATGGATCACTGTAGGCTTAGCTGATTGCTACTGCGAACCATCATGCACGTATGATGGTATATACTGGACACGTGAAAGACTGTGCTAGCTAGTTAACCAAGGATGATGATACTTACAAGGTTGACGCACACGTACGACGGGCTCAATCTGCAGTGCACCCTGGGTAATAAGCTTGGACATCACAAAATGCTGGTACGTTAATAAGGAGCTATTTTACATTGTTTCCTCGTCATTTCTTTTGGACTTCCAGAGTGTCCTACATGTTCTACAATTTTTATAGTTGCACAAAAATATGTATCAAAGCATCCGCAAGCTTGTTTAGAAGGATAAAATCTTGACAGAGCGTTGGCTAAAAAGCTTGTAAAAGAGCAGATGAATTCAACCCGGCAGATTCCCGCATGTGTCAGAAGCACTTTTAGAGTCAAGTATATCGTCTTTAAAATGCAATAAATGAAGTGAGTTTTATCGAGAGTAATATATGGCATTCTGAAGATGGAATCATATGGTTGAAAACCTTCATGTTTTCGATTTAGTTTTGTCGTCTTATGCCTATGACTTGCTATGCTCTCTAATTTCAAACCGCTGCAACAAAAAATTATTCGGATGCGATGATTAAACGCCGAGATAGAAGAACTTTTTAACAATATTTGTACAGAAAACATTAAAGCATCAGAGAACCAAATTTCTTTCCTTCCAACGCAGTAATATTAACGCAAAAGTCTATACCTAAACCGCAGAAGCCATGCAGTTGCTCGGTAAATCTAGATAAAATCATCTACTACGCTGCGCGCGTTGCAGCAGTCTAACAATAAGTGTCTCGTCCGACGCCCGCTAACTAACTTGCAAAAAAATTACCTAACCGTATTCCCCAAGCCTAAACTATCTTACTGAACGATGTTGTTGAAACTGGCGAATGCTAAATCCATAATTTTTTCCAATGATGTTGTAGTTTTTGCGAGTATGAAAGAAGTATCTGTTAACGACGCGACGACACAGCTTAAGTTCACATTTTACAGACATTGTCCGACCAGGTGGGTGCCTGTTATGAAAAAACAGCCTACATAATAATAAAATTTTATCCTTCAGAGAGCTAAAAATTTTTTAAATGCTAAAAAATGCTAAAAGTTCATATTTTTGTTCAACTTAAAGATTGTAGGACACTCTGGAGGCTCAAATGAAATGATGAAGAAACAATGTAAAAGAGCAACTTATTAACGTACCAGCATTTTGTGATGTCACAAGCTCATTACCCAGTGTGCACTGCAGCTTGGGCCCTCCGCGTGCGTCAACCTTGTAAGTATCATCATCCTTGCTAATTTACATGAATATATATCTTTTTCCCTCATACATATCGTAAGAGAAGTCCTCACTGCAGCTAGGTTGAGAAGTACGCTCTACTAATTTTCTACTTTAAATTCATTTTAGCTTGCAAAAATTAATTAAAACCACACGAGTCTAAGTTAGTCGGTTGTTAAACGCGACGATATTATCGTGTTTGTGGACAAGAACTGAATCAATATTTTACTTGATGGTCGTTTAATTCAAGTGTCTTAATTATGCCATATGCACAACACTGAGTAGTTTTATTGGGAAAGGTCTTTAAAAGTTTCAAGCTAAAGCACGTGTAACACTTTATTGCGGGTTGATTTTTTAAAAATGATTTAAGTTTAACGACAAAATACCAAAGTGATATGTATAATATAAGGGAAGTTTCCATTAAAATCAATGTAGTGATACATTTTCAAGAACATTGATGTAGTAAACGCCGAGTTATGCGACTTTATGTGTTTTGGCCCAATTTCTAACGTATCACGCTTTATTGCAGGTATGACAAGTTGCCGATTCAACGACGTTTGACAACTGGCGAGAAGGAGGGGATTGTCCCGGGGCTTGCAGACGGTGTTTGTGCGGTGGAGTTAGCCAGAGAACTTGGACGGGATCCAAGGACATTGAAGTCCTACGTGAAGAACCCAGTCATGAAGGTCAGGAAAAATAAAGGAAAGCCAAGAACGAAAACCAAGAAGAGTATGCGGAGAAGATACATCCAGGTTGTGCAAAATCCTGGACCAACCAGTGCTACCGTGTTCGAATGTGCTGGGATTGGCCCTGTGTCGAATAGTAACGGTGCAGGACTCTCAAAGAGGGGCTAGAAATCTATAATCCAGCCCAGAACCCCTTTGAACAGGTCCCACAATTTTAAGAAGAAGCGCATGGTATAGGAAAAGAAATACATGAAGACCGACTCCCGCAATGTCCTTTTCACGGATGAGGCTTCAGGCACCATGGATGGACAGATAGATGGGCCAAGCTTTGGCTACCTTTAGGAGAATCTCGTCTTACTCGAATTCGGCGTCAGCAACGTGGGGGTGAAGTAATGTTCTGGGCAGGGGTCATCTGTAGGATCGAGTGTCCAAGTCTGTTAAAGCGACCAGCGAGCATTTAATTGTGGCCATGGTTGGAAGGCCTACCACTCGCACCCCGACGTCAGCTGATGATCATACATGATAATGCCACATTACATTCCGCCAAGGCCACCACGGCGTTCTTGTAGAGTCTGGGACTCAAAGAGGTACATCTATTGAATGGCCTCCTGCTTCTCCTGACCTCAACCCCATCGGACATCTGTTATCCATTTTGAAGAGGACGGTGTATGAAGGAGGTGTTTAGTATAATCGAAGGAGATTCATGGCAGAAAATTCAAAGTGCTGCTGGTTCGATAACATCTGCTGAGATTAAGGGGCTGATTAATTCAAAGCACAATAAATTTTTCAAGTCATTTCAAAACACGGACAGCATGTCGATAATTAAAGTAGACAATTTTCTCATAGTGTACTGCTGACATATGTATGTCATGTTTCAATTGTTCTCTCAGTTTCATTGTTTAAATTAAATATTGGCAAAAAGAATATAAATCGTTTTCTTCACCTAAACTGAACATTTTAAAGATATGCAACATAACATGACACGTTAGAAAGTGGGTCATAATACAGTCATATAACTCGGCGTTTACTCCCTCAGTGTTTTTGAAAATGTATCACTATGCTGACTTTATTGGAAACCTTCCTCATGTTGAATATCACATTGGAATTGTGCCTTTATAAACCTAAATTATTTAGCTTCAGATTAAAAAATGAGATTGCTTACAAGGTCAAGCTTGTCTGCCACGAGCTCTCATTATTTTCAACAACCTGTATATAGTTCATGGGTACTACCCTCACAGAGCTTTATGCTGGATGAATATCAACCCATTTGTTCGGTCTCAAACTTGATTTAAATAGGCTATTGAATTAAAAGGGCCTGGTGAAGCAAGCCTTTCACCTTTTCTTATAGTAAGACAAACACTCTTGAATGAATTTTCACTTAGATGGGAGCTGGAAGAATATACTCGTCGCGTTGCAAATTGAGTTATTTTACCCATTTTCCAAATGTATATAATTCCTATTAAAGCGCCTCCGTATAAAGTATTCGTATCCCTTCGCAACGCTAAATTTTTAGCTATACCTCAGTCGTAAATAATGGTTGTGATTATTGTAGAATATAGTGGTGTATATGAGATTAAGGTCGATGATGGATGATGAAACAATATGGTAGATATGTCCACCAAAACATAACGTTGATTTTAGTATATCTAGGTCGATATTGGTGGAGGCAATATTGGCTGTTTATTAAGGCTGGTCAGGATGTGAAGACTATATATGGTAGATGGTAGTACATGGACGTTCGAAGACTATACATATATAGTAGAGCATATGCTAGAGCATAACAAGGTACGTTATCAACGGATTTCCGTACTTACCATCATGAGTGGAATTCCTCCCATTATTTGGGGAAGAATATGTATGGGTTGTCATGGATTATAATATTGCTAAAATTCCCAACATAATCCATCAAAATAATATTTTATGACTAAAAGTTTGAATGCGAAACATCTAAAAATTCACATTACAGTGCAAAAATTGTGCACAGTTTTTTCTTTTCTGTCGATGAATTGCAAAAAAATTGCAAGGTATGTATATGTACGTTAACTGCCTTGACGTTATTTTTATCTACTATTTCTAAATTTTACTAACGCTTTACTAGTTTAGCGTAGTTACCCATCATTTCTATTAATTTGTTGTATCCCTTGTAAAATAGTATTGCAATCTTTGATCAATTATTGCCATCTATTTTTATGTTCCTTCAGTTTATATCTGTAAAGCTGTAAAGTTTCATAAACAAATTGTTCCCATTAGCTCTATGGAAAGCAATGCCAAGTTTCATGAAAATTTTGGCCTTATGCACCCTGACAACGGGTACGGCCAAACTTCATCCATCGACTGGTGACTTCCTCTGAGTTGGGTCGTATAGCTGCATACCAGCTTAGAGTTGGCAGAAGTTGTATATAAACGTGCGTTAACTGCACAGACTGGTTCATGCTCCTGCTGTATAGCATCGTCCTGAAGTTTAGAGCCTTTCACCATTCTGAGCTGCTGCCTTACTCACACGTATAAATTACCTTTTTTTGTAAAAGCAAGTAATCATTAGTTAACAAAACAGGCATCCAGGGCATAATATGTCACTAGTTGAAAAAGTTGATCTTGGTAGAATATAGATGCATCATTCGCTGAACACAGTCGATTTTGGTCGTGAATGGTGTTTCTTACAGTTCACTATGGTAGATCATGGTTGTGCAGCTAAAACCTTTATGGTTGTAATTGGGTATTTATGGTCGGGAATTATGGTTGGCAATATGGTCGAAGGTTGTGACACATCTCTACCATAATGCACACCATAAATGGTTGAATATGGAGGATATATCCATAATAAACAACAAAGATCTCGACCATAATCATAGCTGTTCTACTATAGTCACAACCATTATTTCCGTCTGGGACGTATGTTACATTCAGGGCTATAGATGGAAGTTTCACACTACGTTTCAATAGTGTAAATGAGAAAATTTACACCGAATGTCAGACTTGTTTAAAAATCAATAAAAATTTTTAAAAATTCGCAAACAGTATAGACACAATGAAATAAAAAAGTATTCATGCTAGTACATTTTCGATTGAAATGCATCTTTAATTGTTGCTCAAATAATTTCAGTGCATAATTACAAGTATTATTCAGTTTACTGGTAAACATTTTCTACATTGTTTTACAATACTTCTAAGGCTGAAATGCATTTTACTGTACAATATTGTGGAATATTAATGCTTGAAAAGTCATCCTTAATTGGGACAATATTGGATTATTCGGTCAATTATGTAACCTGATATCACTACGAAAAGTAAACAAATATCATCTGGCATGAAAATCGCATTGCTAGCCAGCTTGAAACCGCACTGCATGATAGAGGCTGCAGAAAAATATCTGACCAATGGAATGCTCTAAAATCTGAAATTTAATCGACAATAACAAATATAAAGAATTTGGCTCCCATGCAGCAAAACTCCTATGACAAGGCCATTCTCGAAAAATCTCCATTTGAATGGTCTAGACTCAAGAAGATTGCCAGAGTTGTTAAGTTAACGTTCTGGTAACAATGAAGAAAGATGTTCAAAATGTTTTGACGGAAAACGCGCCCATATGTTAGGTTCAATACAGTGTCCAATATTCTGTATACCAAGCGCAAGTACAATTAAGGATGATGTCTTATATATTGGATGACATGTTACGGAAGGATGTCTATTTGAAATGGATCATATGAATGAAGACATCAAATCTGTTTTGTGGTCGGATGAAACGAAATTTAAATGGAATTGTTCGGCCACAGTTATATATATATAATGACGTAATGATCGAGAATATACGGGTAGAAGCTATACTTTACCTTGAACCACTATAAAGTCCTACTAGAAGCACTGTAGGTGCATGAGAATCCAAAATTATGCATTCTATTTTCTGCGCCCATGGTGTAGGCAAGCTTTACCGTATATGTAGAAGTAACTATGAGAAAAGAAGATTAAAACAAGATCATTGAGGAGGATGGATGCTCTGAACCATGGACTTGCACGCACCTATATATAGTGAGTGGTTGGAACAACACAACGTCCAGACGCGCGTACGTGAGACGCGAAGCAAAAGTTAAACTTATATATAGTAGAACGGATGTCACAGTCACCATGCAGAAGCCAATTGAAAACTTGGAGCAAGCACCGCAATGCGTTCACGCATAAATTATGTCAAAAAATATCAACGTGCTAAAAACGATCAGCGAGGAAGATTGGACACAAGTTCCACATGTTATTTGTATGAACCTCGACAACAATTACAAAAAACTATTTTTGAAGAATGTAATGCTGCGGAAAGGATATATCCTACAATTGATTATATAAGTTATGAACATTATCCGATATGGATGTTCTATACCTACTCGGTGCGAATACTTTTGGTTTCCATATTTTTCTAATATTGTTAGTAAATTCTTACTTAATGTCAGGTTGATGCCAAATTTTTTACCGATTTAAAAGTTTATCGTGAAAACGGAAAACTGCGCGCTCAAAACATTTCATTCAAAGAAAAACTAAGTCCTTTGCTCTTTATAACTTGATTCCATCTTTCAACGAGCTTGTCAATGCCTCACTTGTAATTTTTTTTTAGGTTTTTATGTGAAATAGGAATCTTATAACTCATTAACTTTCCAACCTAAGGCCATCGATATGGTTTTGTAATTTTCGAAATAAGTGATTATCCGAAGGAGCTAAGTCAAAAGAATACGTTAGATGATGCAAAACTTCCCAGCCAAATTCTCTGTAGGGAGTTTTATAATTGATCAGTTAAGGCTGCAGGTGTGCGGGCGAGCAGTATCGTGATGGAAGATGACTCTCTTTCTGCTCACTAAAGAACGTCGATTTTGGATCAAATTAAGCACCTCTCAAACGACGAAGTTGATTCAAACAGAAATTGTCAATTATGGTTCGATTGTTGTCGAAGATATAAGAACAGCTAGGCATATTATAAATTTAAAGCATTTAAAATTCCCCTCTCATAACCTATATATACTTAGCACAAACTTTTACATCGACCTGATATTTTGTTCACTATAATGTGAAATTGCATATGGCTTTTTTTTCGCTTATATTGCTGACTGCATTTGCAGGTGTCATGACCCATATATAACTAAGTTTTGAGATATACTAAGAAAAAGGATATCGTTGACGTCAGCGTATGAATTAATATTTTCCGTATAACGTGCTCTGTACTTTTGGATGCTTACAATATCGAGTAGCTGCCGACTAATTTTCCAGACAATATATATATCCACCTTCGTCCTCTTGCATGGCAATGGAAAAAAAATGTTATTGCAGTATAGATAGCTAATTGAGTTTCTAAAAAAAAACGCAGTTATAGTACATACTGCGCAAGACCAACATTTTCAGCACCGTTTACACGATGCAACTTTTGCTGCCAAACACCCACGCTTCCCTTCCCGGACACCTCCATCTTTGGTCGGGCGAAAAATTTCTCCACTTTTGGAGCTCCCACTTGCGTGGCTCGGGTGGCCAAGCTATGCAACCCAAAGTCCTTCTTACTCTCAAACACAACAAAAAGTGATCCTCGAAATTCAATAGCTAATCAGCAAAACGGAGATGGAAATCTAAAAGCAGCCCTCTCAATTTTATGGTTAAGAATGAAATCCCATGAACGTAGAACCAAATTTTTGAGAAGTACAACCGTATATATATATATATATACGTACTGCGCGGCAACCTTACATCCGCTCCAACGCGGTCAGTAACACAAGATCTCATTTAATGTTTTGTAAAGCTCATCATATATTACAATGCACAGCAACATGAATGTAACCATTTTACTATTTGTTCCAGAAAATTATTTTAACGGGGTACGCTCTCGCAATTCCTGTCACATGTCTTAAACACTGTTATATTCCACTCTGTAGAATGATTTGCGCCTGGTATTTTCTACAAAGTAAGCCCGTACTGCTGTATCGACCTGACAGTTAAGAATCAGGCAGGTAACGTCTATACTCAAAGACCATCCGCACGTAGGTAACAGCGGATATATAGTTGAGCTAAGCATCCACAAGCTAGCATACCGCAACCAACACAAAGTTGCCAATTTCAAGCATGCATTGGTTCTAGTTTGCACCATGCGGGTCATTCAATAAAATAATCTCGGCTAGCTAGAGAGCGGATGCACACTGTGTAGCATTTGGACAATAGCGAAGGCATCCACGCTTGGCAGTAGTCAGCTAGACCGAGCATCCGCGCCCATAGTAGTGTCATCCAGCGGGGGGTCGTTGTCACAGCGGAGGCCTAGCCGGTAGTGTCATCCAGCGAGTGTGTTTGAGCGGTAGTGAGGGCCTGTGTTGCAACTCACATTATTCTCACTCCAAACCACTCCCTCTGTTTCCCTATCCAGCTCTAGGTGTCATCGGTACAGAGAGTACGTGGTTTCCTTGTTCGTCGGAGTTACCTGAAGAAGCACAGAGAGCATAGTGACAATGTTTGAAATTTGTTTCCATTATCAGTAAGCTACGATCAGATAAAAATCAAACAAATACAACAACGTGCTGTGTTTGATGATTTAAAGGTTTTTTCTGGTGGCTGAAGCAAAGGCGGGGAGAACGTAAGTCACGCCCGGCAGGTGGAGCCAGGGGGACATGGGAGGAGCAAAAGACGCTGCTCCTCAGGCTAATGTATATTGGCGCCGAGTTTACAATAAGACACGGTGGAAGTTGGTGGATCGTCGGTCTGTCCTAAAATCGTCTTTCTTCGTCCGATGTAAAAACAACTGGGATAGTCATCTCTTGCTCCTCTGCGACTCAACCTATTATCCTGACGTAGTTGAAATACTTGTTATATAATATTTTTTGTTACTGTGAACCTTTTCTCGTTAGCGCTTGTTACTTGTATAGTTTGAACAACCGTCGATGTGAGCAGTAGATGGTCAGCATAGGTGACAGAGTGTTTGATGTGCAAGCGAACTGGTTTGAATACGTTTCCCATGCAATGAAATCTGGAACAACATGACCAAATTTGAAAAGAAGTTCACGAAAGAAGAGAAAACTTGTTCCTAGGTGAAAAGAAGAGGCTGTTCGTGTGAAGCCTCAAAGGTGAATGCTGCTAAGCTTACTGTCGTCGAAATGCTTGGCGTCGAAACCAAACCCAATGATGGAACTGACCACTTCAAGGCCGACGCTGGAGATCAAGGTATGTTCAAGTATACTTAACGTTCTCTCTCTATGCCTGAATCCGGATGATATTGCATAGAAGTGACCCCAAAAGTCACAGTTGTTTGAATTTTGATTAGTTCTACGTACGTACCTGCCACTGGGTGAATTTTTTAATGTGCTTCCGATTTTGAACTTCCAAATATGCTTCTATCTGGTCACAAACATTGTTATCTATACGACGTGTGTGTTTTGTACTCCTAGAGTAATATATGTACACGAACGTATATCTTTAGCATTCTAGGGCAGAAAAAAAAATTGTTCATGTCAATCTTCTTCAAAATTCATTACAACAAAGAGAGAATATTTTGAAATTCCACGAGAACAATTTTGTCACATAGTATTTTATAAGTCGATCGGAGCTCACGCTGATGAAAATATGTTAAATCCTCGTACGATCGTCGTCGCTTTCTGATTAAGTCACGAAAAATCTGCTTGAAATTTTTGCATAGTATTTGTAGTACATTTAATTGTACAGGAATAGGCTATATGCTTGTAACTAAATAATTTCTGCCGTCTAATTATTGTGTGACATTTATTGGAAAAAATGTTGGTATTTGAGTAGTTTTATTTTTTAACTCGCTTAATTTTTTCGCAACAATTTTTAATGTGGTAAAATAAGGAATTGAAGTATGAATTGTTTATGCATCATTACAATGAGTTATGGTGAAAGTTCAAAGTATATACTATATTTCGGTGTCAAAATTGCTGTGTATACTAAAGCATCAACTATACTTCTATACATTCATCTTAAATTTGATCCAAACATTAATACATTCAGGTATGAGGTTCTGCATGTAGTTAAATATGAATTTACATGGGTGAATAAAAATTGAAATACAGCTTTCTTTCTCCATCTTGAAGAGATGAATTACTCTTTAGCTGTTTTATAAATGCGCAGTATACATATATAACGCCTTCGCCTGGTGATGCAGTATGCTTGATCCTCCAATATATTGTAAATGGAAATCTTTTTAAATGATGCAAGTTCTTGAGCATTGCAGCTAGAAGCAGCCTGTGTTATAAGTACATAACTGAACCATCCGTAGCATAACATCCTAATATCTTTTCAACTGCAGCAGGTAAAAATTGTCTAACATATTTGTATAGATGTAAAACATCCATTCACAATGAAGCTGTGAAAACAGTTTTGTTTGCAAGCGTTTCTGCAAATACATACATGTACCATGCAATACATGCATGGTTGTGGTCAGTTCAGTTGTACACCATGCCAACAAATCAATCTCTATAATGATATTCTATATATTGACTCAATAATTGGTTATCCTGTAAATTTTTTTCCAAATAATTGCAACCAATTCCAAGCTGTTATCGATATTGCATGCTAGAATGGGAGCTGAAAATGAAAATAAATTCCATGCAATTAGCGAACAAATTTCACTTCATCATTACATTTCAAGTTTTGCTGTAAATAGCTGGAGAACGTTAAGTTTAACACATGGTATTGAGCGGTTATATATAATGGTACAGTTAGAAGCGTTGCTGAATATTTCAGTCATAGTTAGAAGCTCATAAAATATATTTTCAAAATATCCCCTGTAGATCTTGTCGCATACTTTAATTCGTTATCTATATATGGCTGTACAGTGGTTATGCAAAATGTTAATGGTGTATGCATGTGATGCAATTACTAATTATAGCACTTAATTGAGTCTCTTAGCTACACTTGATATTTGTTACAATTTTGCTTAACTAATTTTGTTGGTAAGATAGTGGCTCATAATTGAGTACATATGGCAAACTTTATTTTCATGATCAAATTTCCCACGCATTTATGATGTACTCTGTTTGCAACTAATTATCTGCATCTCAGGACTTTAATAGATCTATATATATATATATATATATATATATATATATTTATATATATATATATATATATATAGGTTTAACTTAAGCTGCGGTACCTCAGATATAAATATAATTAACATTACTTTTATGAAGCCTCCTATATATGCATTTTTCGAGTGTTGCATCAGATATGCGTTTCATGTACTTTGCAGTTTTGCATTTTTTATCACTGTGAACGTGATTTTAGCTTAAACTACACCTCAGCTAGTATATATATATATGCTTATTTGCGAAGCATACATCTTTGTTTTTGAAATTAACATTCGATGCAACAGTCGAGTGAGCAATGCAGAGTAGCATGCATATGAAGATGATATGAAGCAGATAATGTTTGTGTAATATATGTATATACCATATGAATTAAATGCAAGCGTATATATTGGGCCTGTACCTGCTTGTTATTTCTTAAAATGTGTATTGAATTTGACGGTACAATAGACGATAGTTACCTAGTACAACTGCATATATATGAGATTCAACTCTCTCGTACAAATGTTGCCAGATATACCTACAATTTAGGCAGGGGTTCTCAATTATGCAGGGGTAAATTTACCCCTTGGGGTAAAAAATTATATAGTCGGGGTGAACAATTGAAGTACCTGAAGTAGGATCTAAAGAANGAAATTCAACTCTCTCGTACAAATGTTGCCAGATATACCTACAATTTAGGCAGGGGTTCTCAATTATGCAGGGGTAAATTTACCCCTTGGGGTAAAAAATTATATAGTCGGGGTGAACAATTGAAGTACCAGAAGTAGGATCTAAAAAATAAAAATGTTCTTTCTGACCCCATCTAGTTTTTCTGTCACTTTATGATGTCTATGAATTTTCTTTATGGGTGTAGATGAGAGTTATAGGAGGTAAATGGAGAAATACATAAAGCCCAGATGGTAAATGATGGAGGATCGAAAGGTTGAGATTGGCTGCTCTATATATAGGTCTATAATACGTGCAACTTGGATGATCACCAAGCTGAGCTATTTTATACACTTTATATTCTACTCTCTCATATGTGTATGCAAGTCCTCAATAAATGCCCGACTTTCACATGATAATATTTCAATATAAAGTATGCCAACTACTGTATGCCTCGATCTGAGCATATTTATTGGCAGATGTAGTCATGCAAAATTCGTTCAGAATAGACGAGCTTCATATAGGACCAGTGAAGTGGAATGTATATATAAGCGTTTAATGATGACTATATAATACCTATACTCTAAATTATATAAGAGCATTGTATATAGTTTGGAAAATATTTTTTCATATGTTGTTCGCTGGTAATTTTCTCGATACCCAACTATAATGAAAGCACCTGAGTTTAAATTGCAACTATGCATATTTCATATTCATATGGTACAGTATACATATCAGTATAAGTAGGACCTTATTTGGACTGCATTTTCACCTATACAGTAGACCTACTAGCTCTTAATGATGTGTTATGGTTAATTTTGTGAGATATATAGCTGAATATAGTTATAATTTGGTTTATCCAATGTACAGTAAAGTTTTGTTAACTGCAGCATCCTTGTATAATGAAGTTATTGTGCATATACACTCGTATATATTATGTTCTTGAGATGGCATCAACGTAGATTTCAAGTAGAAGCAGTTAAAATTTTTTTAACTGCTTTTATTCGAAACCTACTCGTATATATATAGAGACTACTAACAAGCCGCATAGATTTCACTTGTGATTGATATGCACCCCATGTTCCTCTTGAGCCCTGAATTCAATAGCGCGGCTTATACACATATGACCCTCGCTATATGCAACTCACCTGTCGTTACAAGCTTCCCTTTCAACTTTGACATGACATGTGGTCAGAGGACACATGCTAATTCGTAGCTGTGCATGATGATTTTTTCAGATTGTCATTAGTTTGCTGTCATTCTATTTGCTATATGATCGAGAGCGATTTTATATGTATTCGAGACATACTGACTTCGATCGCTAGCATTCAGGCGTTAGAATGTCATATAGTTATGGTTGCAGGGAGGTGGATGGGCTTGGGCATTGGGAGCCTTCGCCATCTCTTTTTATTGCTGTCAAGTTTCCGAAAATTGCAGTGGTAAGGGTTTCCCCTTTCACAATTTGCCCCGCAGGGCACAGCGTTCTTTCGGGCTTCAGCTTTTATTTGCATATGCGAGCCCGACTTCACTCAATTGCTTACTAATAAGAAACAAAATTGTCGATTATTTCATGGTATACTCCCTGTGCTGTTAAATTATGGTTCTATAAAAAATACACGCATTTTAGTTAAATATGAGTAAATAATTTCCTAATATAACTGAGTCTTGACTGCAGACCATTTTCTACAAGTTAATGCAGTGAAGTGTTTGGAAAATATCGCTATAAATATTTATGAAATCCTCTTGCACTTCACATTGCAACACTGCATGTGCACACCGGCGGCTTAACGTTACAACAGACAGATTTAATTAAGCTTTGCTACATAATATACCATGTCAATCCCTATTATACAGTTTGGTTCACAGGCAGAATGTTTGACTTTTTAAAATTGTGTATTCTGTGTATTCATAGCATACTTAATTATAATGCTGTAGAGGGATAGATCGATTGCTGTGTTGAGAACTATACAAATAGTTTTGGAAACTATAGTGTCGGAACTACCGAGTTTTTCAGCATTACCATGCATACACATATGACGCCTACATACATACACTTGACTCTGTAATCGGAAATTTCGTGATTTGAGCTTTTAAATTAATGTTTCGTGCTATAGCTTGACGTGTATTTTTGATATGCAAATGTCTCTAAGTGCATCTTTTTGTTTCTGGTACCTCTGACCTGCATGTTCAATGCGCTCGTGAGCAGTATGTGTGTACTGCAGCAGCAAAAAAAAAAAAAATACCCCAGCAACACAGGATACACACATACATTATTTCATGGGGTATTATATCCATGCAGTGGTGCATATTTCAAAATCTGCTTCACACTCACACCTCAAGAAAGGAGGGGCCGTCGGATGTAGAGGGTTATAGGTATGTTATATACATAGGTTCGCCCTCCCTGGGTATGTTATATAGAAACGCGCCCATGAGATCCCTAGCTTATATGCTAGCGTTATATGTATATATCTTCAGGAGATCTTCTTTTCGTATCCACTTTTTGTCTTCCCTTTCCATACCTCGTTAAATAGAAAACCCTTCTTAACATATCTCGCTCTCCTTCTCCTGTTTGCTGTTCTTCTACATATCAGTTCTTCCTGTGACTTGACACATTGAATGTTCCTTTTTCTTCTTCTCTTTGGATCACAGGTAATGTTGATGATGGTGATGATGATGATAATAATAATAATGTTAATAATTATAGTAGTAATAATTATCTAAAATTTTGGTATAACTACTTAAGTAACAGAAATATTTAGTGTATCGAATGAGAAACTCTTCATGTAAACTTCGTCTACAACATGGTAGCCCATTCTGAATTAACACTTGTGGTAATAATTTTGTTACGCAAGTTGTTATTTCAATCTATATTAGCATGGTCATTGGTATTTAACTACATAAACATACATATATACCGGGTGTTTTTTAGGCGGACAAATTTCAACCATAGGTAGAAAAACTCAAAATAAATCAATTTTCACGACGAATGATAAAATGCCCAAAACTCCTTAATTTTCGAGTTATGATTACTTAAATAAATTTAAAATATCAAGTATTTTACTACGTGCGCGCCAATTTTAGCGCTAAATTTGTTCGTTCAGCACGTTTTCCGACCACATTCCTGCCCACGCGTTTACACTGTATCGATGCTGATTTGGGCGAATGACATGAGGATTATTAGGCTTGAGCCCATGATGATTATTGTGGATGTGAAAAACCCCTTCGCGAGTAAAATGCGCTTCATCTGTGGAAATGAATCAGGTAGGAGAAGTTAGGATCCCTTGTTCTCTGTTGCATGAACCACTCTGAAAATTGTACACGAGGTTCAAAATCTGGTGGCAGCAACCCTTGTATTTTTTGTTTTTTTAAACGACACGGATGTAAACTCTGACGAAGTAGTGTCCGCCATACAGTAGTGTGATTACGTTAAATGCTAAGTTTGAAACTGCAGATATTTTTTCCTAACCATGAAATATTTGCAGTTTTTATTGTAAAAATAATGTTAACTGCCTTGGTGGGATCAGAAATGTGCTGAACTATCAAAACTAGTGCTAAAATTTACTCGCACGTAGTAAAATACTTGATACTTTAAATTTATTTAAGTAATCATAACTCGAAAACTAAGGAGTTTTGGGCATTTTATCATTCGTAAAAATTGATTTATTTTGAGTTTTTCTACCTATGGTTGAAATTTGTCCGCCTAAAAAAACACCCGGTATGAATCATCTAGCCTATGTAATTTTATTCATTGGCATTTAAAACAAATTGGGACTATGCACATAACCTTCTAATCAGCTATTGAATTTCACTTTTGATCCACTGTCTCCACTATTTAACCCTTCATTTTGTAAAATTTTATTCAATCACCAGCAGCCAATCGCCTTAGCTACAATTGCACTGCTCGTGGCTCTCTCAAGATCATTGATATCATGTGAAGCGATGTGCAACACTTCTAAAAATACATCTCTCTTATCAAACGTCTTCTATGTACAATACATATTTTCACATCGCCGATATATGTTCATCGCGTATGTATATACAGGCTACACGAGCATCGCAATTTCTCACTAGTGAATCCAGCAGCTGAAGAGTACCGGTGCCACCACAGCCAGTGACGACTGAATCTTGGCGACTATAGATCAGTGGTACCGCACATTTCCAGACCAAGATATTTGTACTTTTTTCCATGAACTATATAGAGGATGGCTACATTCTGACATTGTAAAATATAGTAATGTCAGTGAACCTCCCCTGGATTGTAAAAGAATTACAATTATCCTGGCATGGAGCTATATACAACATCCCCACTTTAGCAGTCACGAACAGCCACTGACTATGAATGATGCAGCTATATATCTATAGTACTTGATCATACATATGAATGTAGGTAATAAATATATGCGTATTTTTCCTTGTGTTCGTCGCCATGCATGAACCAACACGCAGAGAAATCCCTATCGCGGTAATGGTGCCGTCAACTTGGCCGCCCACCCACCTGAGAGGTCCAGTTGGGGTTCGTGCTGCAGATATAATCCTGCTAGCCTCAGAGAATTGCACAGCTGCAGTCAGTCACAGATCATCACAACTACGGCGTTACAACTGAAAGGCTCATGCGGGAAATGCAACCTCCCGACCACCTTCATTTCTGGGTTGGTGGTCCTGCAATATAGTACCTAAACGCCGGAAATGCCGATTCAGCCAACAAAGAACTTTAGCATCGTGCCACTACGAATAAGTTCATAGTTACTCTTTGAAACACAAATCTAATCAAACTTCAGTATATATATTTACCTCTATAATGGTAAATATAAATAAATCTACTGTCGTAGACTTTTCCCTGATTAATTGTACGTTAATTCTTGCATCTGTGTTTTAGCTTTTCCTGTGATTCATTTACCCCTCTTCTGAATTTCCGATTTTGTTTCAAGATTATTTATCGTTTAATATACTTAACTCTATATATAGAGTAGGCTCGCCTCGTTCGATCTCATATAGGCACTCTTACGATTGCGAATTTGCTATGTAGCGCTGATACGCTAACCTCACTTGGCTGCTTCCATTTATTTATGCAATAATTACGGCACGCGGAGTTCACATGAGGATGCATTATTATCAGCGTACTGGTCTGTGTATTTGTCCTTCCACACCTCTTGTTGATGCTGCCCTCAGTGTTACGGCGACGGCAGTCGTGGGAGGGTGTGTCAAACTGTGTGTGTATACTGTCCCCTGAGGTGGGATTTGGTGGGTCGTGGGCTGAGAGGTCCCGATGTGTTTATGACAGCGGTTCTTGCAGAATTTCGCAACATACTAGCCATGCCACTCGCAAATTTTATGAGTTCCAAATCAAATCGCTTGTCAACGATAAATACTACAGCGGATATTGTCTGAAAAGGCCAGTGAAACAACTATGCCCTTTTATTTATATTTATTTGTGTGTTGGTACTTTCACGTACAGCCTGCCTTTTTTTCATCTCATGGTATCAGGAACCAGCCTGCGTAGTCCAGCCTTGCGGGTGACTTCAACCGTGCAGGTGTCAAGAGAATCCATAGCAATTGCACTCTCCTACTTATTAGACATCTATAATATCATTCTGCTGCTTGTGGTTCCATATATATAGGTCTACGTACCAAGGAGGTTCTAATAGGGAGGAGCGCACCCTCTCTATTTCCCCTACGGGAGCGTTTCGAGTAAGCTTTTGCCTTGAACTGGCTAAGTGGCATATCGAATGGGAGAGCAGCACTGCCTCGCACAGCCTCTATAGGAAGGAGTCCTGAGCTCAGATTTTTATAGCCATTAATCATCGACGAAATTCTTGCGGTTGGAAGTATGTAAAGGAAACTTGTATCCTGTATACCATCTGATGATGAAAGTAACAGGGTGAGCACTGGCCGGGATATAAATTTTCAGATACGATTTTCCTGCAAAAAAAACTGAAGAACTGCCTGTCTGTATCTTCCTTACTTTTATGTGCTGACCACTGCCTTCGTCCCACTGCATTAGAGCAGTTCAGCCACTTCAGGGACTCCAAACGCCAACTCCGGTCACATGACAAGCCATGTGCTTACTCGCCCAGAGAGAGCTTGGGCTTTGCTCCTAACATTAGAAGCTCCTTGATACGTACGTCTGTCCATTCGTCTACACGTCGCCCTTTCAGTATCAGATCGGAAACAGTCAACTTAATTTACAAGAAGAAATTTCAACTGTAACTGTATTTTTTCGCTTCCGAAATTTTTTTGTCAGTTTTGAAGTGAAGATCTGCAGTTCATTTGACTCGTATCCTATCTACCGATTCTCATTGTTTTTTCATGCTATATTATATTTACTCTGCTGGTGTCTGACGGTATTCTTAACAGAGCAAGATGAGTAGCTAGGATACGGTACGGGAGCAGAACAAGGTCAGTTTGGGAGAGTTCCACTCTAATGTATTTTTTGAAGTCTAAGGGAATAGCTACTCAGTCATCACAAGAATAGAGGGTTACCCTGACGGTAATTAACAAGAACTTGTTCTTGAATTAAGAAATTGGCCGAGTCTGCTGTACTTTGTTCTGTGGCTATCTTATCAACTAATGCAGAAAAAATGATGAACTACCGTTCAATATCAAAGCCCGAATACGCCGACGAAGAAAATTGACGATGTGTAAGATTATGAAGAGTAAACTTAACTGTAAACTATGGCAATAAAACTTAGAACTGGTGCGGAAATACATAAGAGAGCAGCTGTTGTAAGAAGTACCAGCGTATGCATAATATACTGTATCTACGCCTTTATCAAGATACAAGTGCGAATTCTTTGCTCACAGAACATTTGAGATTTACAGGCGATATCAACATACTATATTATAGGTTAAACAAGATGTGTTGCTGTAGACAGGGCTAAGATACATTAGACAGAGATTGTCAGGGTTATGCGACAGACTTTATAGTATGGACAAGGTGGGTTGGGTTAGAAACGCTGCTTTTGGTCAAACTAAAGTGCAAACATTTATTAACCGTGGTATTTCCACGGGTCCCGCTAGTCTATTTAGTAATTCGGCTTCTTCCTCCTTCCTTAGTTAGTACGACCGGTATGCTTTCAGTATTAGAGAGGCAAAAATCAGAATATAATTGATGCGGTCTTAGGAAGAAACATCAAGAGTCAAGCTTAAATTGAAATTGCTGCAGCGCCCAGGTCCCATAGGCAGAAGATTTGCTATCTGACTTATAACAAACTAGCGTCCCGAGCCGTCACTATAAATGACGGCAGAAAATTAGCACTTCAGGAAAACCCCCGCTGTCTCCTGTGCTTGTTACTGTCGTGGTGAGGAAAGCTTTCTTCAAGCAAACTGCAAAGGCAGAAGGGCAAGCGGAGCTCACGGCATATCATCTGTAGAGACTCACAGTTTGTAAGCTGAATGAGGCAGTCGATGCATGCATAGGTGTTGGTCTAAAAGCATAGCTTGAAGTTAGAATAGGCAGACCCTAATTAGAAGACTGTATCTATGCAACCACTGGAAAGAATGCTTCAATCTTCTTCAAAACTCAGAATTGATATTTCAAAAAGCTTGAAATTGAATAGCGAAGTATTGTAATGAGCCAGCACTCAGCAGCATTTCGTGACTGCCTGATGAATTTTCTCCCATCTAATTCCTTAACAGCGTAACGGAGAGACGGACTAACCAAAAGAGCGAGCAAGCAAGATTGGAACGTCCAACAACTGTGTATTATTATAAAGTGAATTTTACACACTTCGTATGCATGATTTGTGTCTGGGATATCATTGACGAACGATGCGTTTGTTCTGTAGAACTACCACATATTCCAGCTAATACAATATCTTTCTATATCTGCAGCGCTATACTGCCCGAATGCGATAAATATCCCATGTTGTCATCGCAGTATGGAAAATTACTACGTTGCTATCTTTATTTAGAAATACGATGCATCCTTCCAATACTTCACTTTTTGTCAGCGGTAAAGGAGGCGACAATAACTGCGAGTTGACACTCCTAAGTTCATGGATCCTCCTCCTGATAATGGCTGGCTCGATGTCCCGCGTCAGCTCTTTGCAAGCGGCGGAGGATGCGACAATTAGCGCTGTCAGGTGACACTCTAAAGCCGCTTTTTGCCGCAGGCTCTCGAGTGTGCGGAGACAATCTCGACTCAATTACGGTGAGTCCGGGGATAAATTGTGGGCTGGTCGGCTAACCCCGTGGTGACTGCCACAATGAATGGCCTCTCATTTCATGGCAACTAATCGGGTTGACCACAAACTCTTCACTCGTGGCTGCTCATCTATTAATTACAGCAAGGTCCCGTCCGAGGGCCCAGGGGAGACGTAGTTCTTTTATAGAGACATCAGTGATGTAGCATTCGGGACTGCGAACATGCACTGCAAACACTTTCTGTGGCAATCCTTCGTCTCTTTCACGCTTCTGTTCGTTACATGCAATGTACATACATACATGATGGCTCAACTTACAAGCTTAAATAATATTAACTTATAAATTTGGTGTATCATTTTCAAGGATGTTAGAGGGAAAAATATGAAGTTTTATGCGTCTATTAAAGCGGTTCCGCTATATTATTATATATAAGTCTTTTATTGATTTCATTGCAAATACCATGTTTTATTGGAAATATATCGCATTGATTTACAAAAAATTAAGTTGTATCATAAATTTTTGCTGTGAAAAAGCATATTTTTTCTATTTTATACACAGTTTTTGCGTTCTTAGATCACCCTTTAGCTGTGGGGGAGACAAATATCTCGTACTACAATCCCCACAGCCTGTGATTAGATATCAACAAGTGACTGATTATGCGAAATGGACTTAGTGAAACGACTACAAAATGCGCCTTATAAAGCTTCGTTTTTTGCTCACTGAATTCCGTTTAAATAACAAATGGCTAATAACAGATGCACGCAAGTGCGGACTAAGCCGTTGTTAGTAGCGCTTCACAAAAAAATCAAATTTATATTAGTTGATCCCAGAAATGAAAATTATGGAATGTTCTTTGGAATTTATGTTTCATTACCCCTTTAATCCTTTCACAATACTTTCTCAGATGGTAATTTGGTTACCGCATGTTTTAGTACCACGAACAAGGACCATAAATCAGTTTACACATGAAGTGACACACTATCATTATAGTTTTTATTGCAGTTGATCTGGCAGTACAGCCATGCCTAGCAGCCAGCCTCTTATCGCTTGCCAGTTAATCCCGATCATAAAATGTATTGAGTAAGGCGCTGATTAGCTGAAGTCCCTTCTTTCGTCACTTCCACTACCTAGGTACCTCGCATGACTTTTCTTCTCGGTTTCTTTATTAGACGCAAAGTTATGTCAGTTTTATGAGCGTCACGTATATAGCCTCTAGCTATCATTGACCTTAGAATCGTCAGATATGTGCCTTACTGCAAGGATTCGTCAGATTAGCAGAATATAAAATAAATGCTCGTTGTCGCAACCCGCTATAGACTTTTACTTTGACGCTGAATTATGGTACTTTCTATATATTGAAACTTCTATAGGTTACTTACCGTATTATGGATTCTTTTGAATTTGCGAGTTGTATTCATGACCGAATGAATGTCTATAGTTTAAGCTTCTCGGATTTCGCAGTATCTCCAGCTAATTGTATAATTTCTCTCTGTACTCAACCGGTCCGTTCTTTCCCTATGTCAAGGGCTAATTTGATAGCATTTTCAATCGCTGTTTAAGATATGAGTCGGTGTTCCCGTACTTCCAGAGGTTGAAACATGAATGAGTTACAATGTTCAATCAGCCGTATTTTCTTTAACTAGAAGAATACAACAATAGACTTGCGAGAGCAGAGTTTCCGTAGAGCGGAATAGTTACGGATGGAAAGAGAAATTGGACTTTTGGGTAATGGTAGACTTTAACAATATCGGCAAAGAGCTACAGTAAAAATATATATGTATGTGTACAGATTCAACAGGTATTTGGTTCGTACGGTAGATACGGTAGAAGCGCTTAATTGGTATAGATTTCATTAAAGTGACATTAACCGTTATTATAGCAGAAACCTTCAATCATAGATACTTCAACCAACCTTACGAAATGAAATTATTCCACTAAAAATATACCTACTGAATAATTTCTTGGAAAGAATTTCTAAGACTGTCACTGTCAAAATCGATGTCTCTCCGGGTTTTCACCTTCACCCTATTCTACGAGATACGGTGTCATTTCTGTCAACCTAAGTCCGACAAGAGCCTCGACCATGTCCGCCCAGGCGCAGCTGGTTGTGTTGCCAAGACTGTAACTTTCCAATGCTGCCGCGCGCTAGATTTATAGACCCAGTTTGACTCCTCAGAAGTTTTAGTTGTGTTGGTCTTTACATGACGGTATGAATTAACAAATATGATTTTCTTTTTCTGGTCAAAGCTGCATAATACACATAACAAGCTTCTTGTATGAAATTGCGCGAAGTACTTTAACAAATATAAAAGATCTTGCAAGCCTCTGGAATGATGCAAGAGACTGCACTTACAAAATATTTTTTGCGTGTGTATAATTCTTCTTTACTTCTTTTTCTTCTAACTATGTTGATTTCTAATACGTCCTTGAAGTAGAGGAAACAAGTGGGCTTGTAGCTTTGGTTGACTGCAACCGTTCACTTTTTTGTGCCCTAGCAGGCATGTATCTGTAGCACGATCCCGTGCCTGCATGTGGATCTCCCACTTGTGCTATGCGATAAAGTTGACTTTCCATTTTTTTACGCAGTACGTTGTTGGTTTTAACCACCTATATACCCAGAAGTCATGCACCATATACTATTTGTGTATTTTTGTATGTATTTCAAATTTAATTAAATACTAGTGAGAAACTAGCAATGAACGAAGAGTTAAATTGGTCTTTATGTTTGGAGATATGGGGCGACATACCGGCTCTGTAGCTGAAGAATTCATCGCACTCGTCCTGAGCGAGGAAATCCTTTGAGGCTTACTACGCATCTGCATCTTCTGCCGTCTAGGTATCCACAACCCTCAACAGCGTAAAAAAAAAGAATAAAAGTGTTTTTTTTAGAGAGAACTGATGCATGTCAATGCAGAGGGTGAGCAATTTGAGAATCGGTTGTGATTATCATTAATAAAATTCTTTTGCATTTTCATTAAAAACATAAAAATCTGCATGGTGCGCGACTTCTGGGATACGCGATATGTAAGATTAGCACATGAGCTGCAGGTTTCTGATTAAGTTCTTCTCTTTGTATTACTGTTTTAGTCAGATGCAGTTCTATTTAAACTTGCAGTTTATCCATGCAGTTCCACGTTGGAAGTTGTATGCATGGTCCGTGAAAGACTTGCCTCTTTCGTCCATATCGCATTCCTTGCGAAGTTTCCATAATTTTGTTCTTCCTTACCATTGCTTCATTGGACTGTTTCTGAAATTTATTGCTTGCCAGAAGTTTTCACAGATGCTTCTGTAGTCAAATCAGCGTATTCATACCAGGTAGCACGTTATCTTCTAAAGGCAACGAAACACCTGCGTTTCAGCAACTACTGTATGTGTTCTGTTCTGCACTATTGTAGAGCTTACAAATTTAATCTCATGCCACAACATAGAACTAATATAGTACTATACTTAGTGTCTGTGAACGTTCTTAAGTGCCATGCTTTGACGTTTTTAATCGACATGCCGTGAGTTTCACGGGCCGATGTGCTTGTAGCACAAACGCGTACAATGGACATTAGCAAGCGGCCAGCTGCTCGAACACGTACTTTCATGGTGCCTGGACGCCACGCCTGGAATTCGTGAAGTACGAGCTATATGAATAATACCTGTATTACGATAGGGTTAATGGCCGCCCGAAGCTGAAGTCGTCAAACGGCGTCTGGAGAGAAGTAAAATTCAGTTAGAATTGAATAGTTTTTACTGCACACAATGCCTGAGCTGCGTAAATTACATATTTCTGAATTCATGCAGGCACCTAGCTCCCGATTACAGACCAAGCTGGACCCGGCCAACCCCAGCTATTTATAGCCACCCCGCCCCGGCCCCGGATAGCTTGATGAACCCAGCCAAGTCATTTCTAGAGATTCCATCACCGGGGTATTCTAGTTCTTGTCAGTCCCAAGTAAATACTGATAGAGTCCCATCTCCAGTCAACCCTGGCTCTTTTGCCACCTCAGTCCCAGTGTAATCGTTTTCAGCAACCCCAGCCAACCCCGGTAAAGTCATTTGCGCTGCAACCTCGGCCAAGTTTCAGCCCAGGTCAGTCGACCCTCCCAATGCAAGTGGATCTTTTGCCATGTACGTAGTAAGTTTTGGGTTCAGAAGTATTCTCGCACATGATAGGTACATGTATTCATATTTTGACTGAGGTGCAGTAACAGTTAAGGCTTCTCGTCTCTCACTCACGAGGATTCAGGTACAGCATTGTAGACATCGATGATATGTAGTCGGAAATCTATATACGAGCGCCATATAGCCACTGCCTGCCCACATAGGCTTATGTAGGTAATTCGAAGTTTTCTGTGCGCGATACCCTGTCAATATTTACTAGGCAGCTGAGAGCAACTATGTTTATTTCACAGTGGAAATATTTAACGCGTGAAGTCAATGAAATCATTGTGATCTTTATTGGGAACAGAATAGGTTGTAGCAAATATTACTTAAACATACTCTACATATACAGTATATGTGACCGAAAACGACGTCAGATTTATAATTACGACTGTAGTTATTAAGCGGGTAGGCATATGACTCTTATAAACTTATTTCTTCATGTCAATAATTATTACGTAAAATCGGCTAATTCAATAATTTTTATAAAGAACACGGTTCTCTGCTGCCAGAGGCATCTATGTCTGATATGTTGTAATCGCCGACAATGTATTCTATTTACAAGTATCTCGTGAATGCCTAGAATTTTACGACGGTAGTTGTAACATTTGTCAAACAAATATTATATCTATCAAAAAAGTACTTTCCTTTCACGTAATTTTTCCTGCAATAAGTAACACACCGCACCTACTAGGGTGGACCTGTAAATCAGTGTAACGTTCTCAGTATAGTTTCTTTTTCATGACTACTGTGTTTGCTTTAGTTTCGTGTATACCGCCTGTGAGTATACAGCGACTCATTATTTGTAATATCAGATACGTGTTCACTGCGATGTATCTCGCAGGTGTGCTGTAGCGTGCCACTGTAAAGTGTACCATTAGAACAGCTGCTACTGCTATTTGGTACACAGCTAATGTGGAACATGCGCCTACTGTACGTCTCTCATTGACGATGCACAATCATTTATCTAGTTGAACGTATGAGCATCTGTGCAGCTAAGCGTTGGGACGTTTTCTGATTGGAAAGATTAATGTATATTTATATAGCATAGACAGTCTGCAGTATGTAGCTGTGTGTGTGCGATGGTGTGTCCCTATTTCTGAGGCTGCAATGCGTATTGGATTAGAAACTATAGGGGCAGGGTTGCTCCCACATGAACGTTCCTAACATACACTCGGCATTTTTTATTGAAACATAATGCGTACGAACTCATTTTGGGTCAGTATGGACCTCCTACTAAACTGCTTTTACTATTTTCGAGCCTTTAACTATTAAGTGTCATTATATCGGTGTAACGTAAAAGGGAATGATGCCTGCAAGTATAACTGACCGCTTCTGACATGTCGAATACCTCCGTCAGTTCTTCATCAGTGGGACGCTGTTAATGTAAACTTGTAAAGTATTGCTGTCGGCGTCTCACAAGTTGTCTCCAGTTGATGAATGATTGTAGATCGTCTGTCACCGCTGTCTTCGATTTGTTTTTTTTTTTTTTTTGTTTGATTTGGATTGAAGTCCGTCCCCTCTACATTTGCGTTGTATAGGTCATCACAATCTGCAGAAATATATTACGGTTGGAGTCAACTGGCGTGCTCATATTATAATATTTAAATTTAACTAAGTTTGTAATGAAATGTGGACGGGTAAGGCAAACATCTCTGACTTTCAGAGGCGTAGATATTGTGTTTATTTCGTATAGTCACTCATCCCTAAAGCCTTTGAACTCATACACAAGTAATGAGTTATCTTTCCTGTTCTGTGTTTGATAAAAAAAAACTCTCAGGCTTATCTAGATTTCTCTGGACTCCTAAGCTTGCCCAATCAACAGTGTGCTTCACTAGAATCAAGCTCAGTAACCTCAATTCAAAACTGAACTTGAGGTACAATTATGTATAGGCTATCTACAGGGTGTCCCAAAGTTATAAACATATAAATATAAATTTCATAGTGTTACAACTCATAAACTTCATATGTGCTCCTATTTTATTAGAGCAGCTGTGAATGGTGTGGTACGCTATAAGACTGATTTTCTATAATCATACCAGTAGTGCAAATGTACGAACGTATAACACCAACAACATCGCGTGAGAAGGCATAAAACATGAATATAAGTTTGCAGTAACTTTGGAACCCCTAACTATATATATATATATATATATATATATGAGCACTTCTAAATAGGGGGTTTTCAGCTATGGCTTAGGTAAGTATTGCATGCCTCTTCAGTTATGAACACTTCCACAGATTTTCAGATATAAGTTTAGATTAACGGTGCCTCCTTTCGCAAATTATGAGCATTTTTATATATGTTTCAAGCTAGTTTAGATAGGTGTTGCCTCCTTATAAATTATGAGGGCTTCTACAGGGTTTTCAAATATGTTTAGATTAGCGTTGCCTCCTGAAAAATGAGCACTTCTGAGATTTTCAAGCATTATAGTTAGATCAGCTTTGCTTGCTTATAGACATGCACTCTTTAGGGGCTTCAACTATGCACTCCAATAATAACAAAAAGAATTAGTTGCAACTACAGTTTTAGACTTGCATCATTTAATCCATCATGAAATGCTGCCTCAACTAGAAAATGTAGAATCTCGACGGATGTCCAAACAGAACTAGATGTTGACGTGAAAAACTGAAATGTTGCCGTGTCACACGTCTAGTAAATTATTTTAGAAAATTGTTGGCTGCTACACAATTGATCTGAAGCTAGTGACATATGTAATGTGAAAAGGGCTACCGTAGTAATGAATTTAGTCGCTTTCTGAACAAAATTGAAACTCGTCGGTTATGATGCGTTGGAAAACGGACTGTTATTTATGTTAATCTACAGGCATCAGAGGCCGGAAGTTGAAATGATAAAAATCTCAACTCAGCTATTTCCTTGCTGATAAGTTTCATTTAGGTCACCTCCAGGCAGCATTCAGTCATCATTTACGGTACGTACGTAGGTGCGAGCTAATGCTTTGCCACAGTTAAGGACATTAATGTATTAGGTTGACACAAAAGTAAAGCTAATTGTTCAATTGTTAATTTTAATTTAATTTATAGCTTAATCTCTACATAACGCTTTGAGAAATAATTCTATAGCTTGAGTCACNTAGGTACTAGCTAATGCTTTGCCACAGTTAAGGACATTAATGTATTAGGTTGACACAAAAGTAAAGCTAATTGTTCAATTGTTAATTTTAATTTAATTTATAGCTTAATCTCTACATAACGCTTTGAGAAATAATTCTATAGCTTGATTCAGCCCTCGAGAAATGTATGTCAGCGCGTTGCACCTACGACTTTGTATGCTCTAGGAATGGAAAAATATGGCACTTCAGCTTCTGAAGTTGCAAGAAAAATGTATATTCTTTTTGGATACCATGTTCTGAAATTCAAACAATACCAACGGTGTTATTCAAAGTTTCATCAGGAAATCTCAATCATCATCCATTTTAGGAATGCTAAAATCAGTTCATAAACAAGCCTTTAAAGATGCAGTAGAGGTAAATCAAACTTTCACTCGTCGAAAAGAAACTCGACAATTTAATAGGCAAGAACTTATAGCAGCATAATTTCAAATCTTCATTACTAAGGAAGTAGACCTCAAGTTTGAATGAGGGTTTCCCTATGATTTGAATTCAACCCAACAGAACCGAAGATTGAATGAGTGCACATCTTTGCTCTCAAAGAACCAAAGAGATCTGTTGATCTGAAAACCCAAATAAAAAAATGTTGAAAGCAAGTGGAATTTTCGAGAAAAGACATCGCAAGTGATAAAAACTAATAAGATTGAAAATTACTATCATGTGATTTCTTTAAATAAATTACATATTTGAAGAAGAACGGCAGTACTTTATTTCCATCCCAATACCCAGAGTTCGATGCGTTGTCACCGTATATTTTTCGTTAAAGCAGCAGTTTTAACCGATAGACCGTAGGTTTATTACAGCGCAGTTGATCCGAGTTTACTTTCCTGCCAAATGGCCTTTTTGAATGAAGGTTACGATGTCCATGATGTCACACGACGTCTCCTTATCGCAAGTCGATGATCTGTGAAGATGTTGGTCGTGACCGCGATGTTTACAGAGGAGGCTACTGCGTCTGCTGCATGGATGAGCAGCGCAGTAGAGGAGCCCGACCCTGCGACTGGCATGTCTAAGTGGACGACTTCAAAAAACTGGTGTTGCTCTGGCGAGTTCCTCTCCCGGCTGGTACGATCAGGCAGGCTCTCAAAGCTGTACACCAACAGCTCGGCTTCCTTGTAGAACACTCGGCATCTCTCGGCTGGCCCGGTCTGACTCTCATAGCTGCGCACCAACTAGATTTTCTAGCGTTTTCGGATAGAAGGCACGCCAGCTCTCCTGGCTGGTGTGGATGGACAAGGAGAGAAACCAAATGGGTTTGTTCCCTGCACGAAAGTACACTTTGATGATCCAGTGCTTTAGTGCCTGTACTAGTAACCGTAGGTTTTCCATCCTGGCTGTTGGTACTCTGGAACGGCTTGCGTTTTTGGTGTCGCCAAACCAGAACAACTACTACCAGCCCGCCTCTGAACCGGCTAATGCCCTCAGTATGTAAAAGGCTAAGATCGCTAATTAATATTTTGTAGCCGAGACTTTTGTGATGACATGTTTATTTTTATTGGTGTGGGAAGGGCTTGCTGCGTCATTGCAGCATGATCATTATAGCCCTCACTGATTGTTGTTATTTGGATCTGAGCATTCATTACCTGATCTGCGAGACACATGTCATTTCTTTTCTCCGCAGCGCTGTTGTAGTGGATGTTTAAATGAGAACATCAAAATCCTTTACATATAAAATCACAGTAATATTTTATCCCCCACGTACTGCTCCATTTGAACAGCGACATTTATGATTTTTAGAAAAATTATCTACAACCTTGCCAGGCTATCGAGAAAGAGCGCCTGCAATTAATTACGGTACCGTGTTCATATTTCACCCCACTGCAGGTGCATGTCTGCTTCATGACAAAGACTGCACTTCGGTACTTGAGTTCCACGCGGTGTGATAATAAAATAGGTGTAAGCTGTTATCCATCTGCCGGGACAAAGCTTTGGACTTGAGTAATTGGGATCTTGTGCTTCAAAGTTATGGCCAATGGCCTCGAGTATAATCTACAGTATCTCGTAACTTGACCTACCTAGCTATCCGGTGTTTTAAAACTGTGGTTTTTTTTAATTGCAAAGTTTGAGTAGGTATATCGTATTGCGACTGGAATAATATGATGTCCCAACACTCTAAATCAGTGAGAACTTGATATGGTAACCGTCAATTGGCTATTGCCTCATGAAACTGTCAGGATCGAGCCATAGGCGGTTATCCTAGCATTTTCGTTTTATTTGTTTTATACTAATAGGAACCTCTTTTTATGACATACTCATTACCATGTATTAACATCTGTTTTATAAAAATAAAAGAAATATCAGTTGCAGTTCTCAAACCAATATTCAGTAACTAGCAGTATATATATATATATATTATTACACAAATGTACTGTTTATCACTATGGCAGAAACTCGTTAATTCTTGCTAATGTAGAAACTGCATGTCAACTTCCCATGTTGTGGTCGTAACGGCTGTCAAAAGAAATTGGAATTGTTCATATACCTACGGGTGACCGATCTGATACATCAAGTTCCTTTTTCCATGCCACTCGTTTTAACAATTTGAGCATTCATTCGTTTCAAAATCATGGCTTGCACCTTCTCATTTTGATGCGTTTACAGGAAGATGTTTGAATTTGTTTAATGTATGCTCAGTTGTATTTCATATTTAAAAATGAATTTATATAGTCCTTAGATATTGGTTTCTACGCTATCCGAAAGTTTGTCATACCAACGGCCTGAAATGTCCATGTTGGCGCGTGTGCACTTTAATATGCATTACGTACTATTTTAACGGTACCACGAAATCAACGCTGTATGGTTGCGTGCATTTGGCCTTCAGGAAGATCTGTAATTCAGTAGCTGTCAACTACGAGACATAAACTTCACCGTAATTGGCGACGTGTTCTTGTGCAAATGCAAGCGTTTGATGGCGGAATCAAACAATGGTGTAAGTTGTCATTGCGCCGGGACGTGCGTGACACAAAGGAGCTCAAGAGTTCCACTGGCCTCTAATTTAAAAGGAAAGACTGTGACAGAAAGACATGCAAGTGGCCTGCGCTTTTAGGGGTCACCGGACAAAAGTATAGCGCTATTAATTTCAAGCTTTAGGCTTTCTAGGTCTAAATTATGATATTGGTGGCAGTGCCTATGATGGATCGACCAATCATTCTATACCTATTCATCTTGTGCCTTGTTATACTGCAAGCTGGACAGATATCCTCTCCCTTCCCCTGTCTCCCCCCTATTATAACGCGTTACCCTCATCCCTGCCCCACCATCGATCCTTGCCACCGTTTAAAAGTAGGCGCATCTATCATTTCCTGTATGGCATGGTGGTAGCACCTCCTACCGTCTGCCAGTTCCTTATTGATTCTCCCGCTCGTTGCTTCCCTGGCGCTGCCTCAACCCTTTGCGCTCACCAGCTATATAGCGCTCGCATTCGATTTGCGCTGAGGGCGCTCAGGCCCGTGCGCGCCCGACGCCCAACTGTACCATTAGCTACCCAATTTGTATCCACTTAGGCAGAAGACACATTAATTATTCATTACAGACTGAACTAAAAACCGCTGGGTGATAATAAATTTACCATGTCAAGAAACAGGATCCTATATACTGGTCAAGTTTTACTAAAACATCGTAAATGTGGAACTGTGTCACGATTGACGTAAAAAAGCTACACGCGAAAATGTAAAAAGAATTATTATATGAGGAAGCAGGTTTGGTGCAACCGAATATAACTTTCTCATGCAGAAGTCACCGAAGACACACGCAAAGTGAAAACTTCAAAACTTTCAATCACCTACCAAGTAACGTTTGTGATTGACTCATGATATTATACTTTTGTTCAAATATGACCCTTTTTTATTTTGAAAGTTTTTATCTTCTTCGCCCAGAGTAACACCCCAATAGCACTGCGTATTAGTGAGTAGATGTGTCTTATGAGAACTCGTACTGTATAACTACTGCACTCTAAATCGTAACCACAACGTCTGTTGCATGGTTTGACAGAACATTTCTTATTTTTCATCTCCCATTATCCGAAGCCTGCCGCTGCATCGTAGACCAATAATTGATGTACATTGGAGACCTCTGTACCTTATCTGTACGCTTTGGTTACTTCAACGATGAATTTTTGCATTTTCTAAACCTACTTAATTTCTTGCTGCCTTATATGCTTCTTTCATATTCGGTTTCACGTTGCTGTGCTGCTAGTTCCTTTTACTGTCCCTAACGGAAAATTTATATAACGATCCCTCGCACGGATCGGCAAACGTTAGATGTTCTTGAAACCTGAAAGACAAAAATTTGCAACTGCTGCCGTGCTGGACATTAGCTCACACTTAACGAGTCAATTGTCAGGCACTGGCCGTTAAAATTACTTTTATAGCTTCCTTACAACGTTTTTCTTTTAAGTGTCGCATTGTCAAGTCCTCTATTTAACTGGCGCAAAATGTCCCTAACACGGCGCTTCGGGGCTCCTTTGTGCACCCTGGCACCAAATTGTCTGCATGGAAGTAGAACATTGTCTTGGGTGTCTGGAAGGACACGAGTCTGTAATTCAGCACTCGGCACAATGCAGCTAAGAAGCTCATTGCTGCTAACAGAGATACGCGCTGTCGGGCTCCAGGACGTTTGCATTGCTGCTGCTCTCAGTTACAGCGATGTATGCGTACTTTGACTGTTGGAAGTGGCTTCTTTAGTTTAGTAGCTACGATTCGTCATTGTGTATATGCACTATATATATATATATATGGGCGTGGAAAATTGGGACACAGAGTTATAGTATGTCAATTTTCTTATATCACAATATATATGTATCTTCATTTATGCATTTTGGAAGGGCCTTGGATTGCGCCATACGTATATATCTATAATACCAATACATAAACATGGTGTAGTCTATGGATGGGCTTAAGCAATCTGTTGTGTATAGGAGAGGATTTTTTTTTATTCTGTGTTTTCACAGTACATTCGCCTAGATTCTGCCGTCGAGAAGATATTCTGCCTCACTGTTATTCGTTTGTATACATTGGACACTTCTAAAATGCACTACTTTCAATGCTTCGATCAATAATTTTATATTCTAAGTTGTGAAGCAGTTCGATAAACCGTGAATTAATGACAGTAGTACAGTATGGAAAATTTATTTTGTATAAATAACGCGTGGGCCGTTAATTATCCTACTGAGTAGCAGTAGTAATACGATAGACAGTGTGCAAACATAAGTCGGCCATCTACTTGTCACTTATACGTCCACGGTTTCATATGCTGCATACTGCATGGCCTTCTGCAGCCGTGTATTAGTGACGAAGATAGTCTCTTTTAAAGTGTTCGTAACATAAGCAACTTGGAAGGCAAAATGTTTCGGTGACACGATATCGACAACTTGCAAAATGGACGACTTCGTCAACCCTCGATATCATGCAACAATTCCCCTGTTACCTGCTGCGCTATCAGTTGCCTGATACTTAACAACACTTCACTGCAATTATACCTTGGTTAATTTGGGGCAAGACCTGATTTGTCAAGTGGCAAAGGGTTCGGCTAGACGGTAGTCTCCGTCATACATCGAGGACTCCTCAACAGAATTGGCATCAGCTGCGGGCACCAGCCCGTAATGTGCAGCAATAAATCAGGCCTCGTTGTCTACTTTTGTCTACGGTAAAGTTTGCACAGAATGGACGACCCCCGTCGAGTATACAAGCATTCCACGGCGAGGCCAAAATGGAGTCAACGTCCAGTGGTGGTCAAAGGTGCTCCACGACGCGCATTCTGTCGCCGGCCGCCACAATAAAGTGTCGCTGATCGATTTTCTAATCTACTAGCTCGCCCTTAACTCGTTCACAGCACGCAAGAGACATGTAATTAGCTACCTACGTAAACGACATCAACGATCTTATACGAATAGGCTCATACTTTGAGCACTGTGAATTTTAGTGAGAAAGTATGAGACAGAAGGAGAGAGAGTGAGGCGATATGTTGCTGTTCATGCTGCACTCAATGAAGGTCAACCAGTTATCAGGCATGCAGATAATATCTTCGCTGCGTTAGTGCAACAGTTCTGTACGAGCATATTGGAACTCGTAGCTCTTGTCGAGACCCCAAATCTGCCGGAGCGAGTTACATGTTCAATTTTCGTTGCTTGTGGTATATTTGAGCGTCCAAATTACATAGACGCGACACATGCGCCTGCCACGTAAACTTAAGACATCCAGAGAAAATGGAGTTTTTAGTTTGGTAGGTAAAATAAAGCTCTTGAACGGCAACAAAGATAATTATTCTTTTAGGCTTTAACGCTGTGACTGTGAAGTTGATCAGATGCTGATAGTGATTTTAAAGAGCACATTGTCACCGATGGAACTAAACAGGTGCGGAATGACGCCATGAGACAAGCACTTGATCTTGCGTTGCTGTTACGTATGACCGACAAATTAAAAAAGAAAAACAGAAAAAAATCTGTTTCGTCGTATATGTGTGTTACTAAGATACATAAACGTAAGTTAGTATTGAAATTTGAGTCAAGTTTTAATGATGAACATTAAATCGAGGCATTCAATTGAATGGATAGAAATCAATTATCTTATTTGCAGTAACAAAAGTAAGAGCTTCATGTCGAAAGTAAAAACGTGGAGCGGAATAAATGTACGCAGATTTGTATCACAATTTCTAGTGCTAGAAATAACTCCCACCATGCAAGTTTCACATTAAGTGTAGTACTACCTACAACTGCTCCTAATCTTTATTACCCGGGGAATGCGGACTGAAAACTACTCTTTCCCCAGTAACATCCCTTCCCGATTTTCATCTATTTTGATATTAAAAGTGCATTGCCTCAGCTGCTGCTATCAGTTACACGTGCATGGAGAAATATCTCTCTAACAGCGAATTTAAATTTCTCTCATAAAAGGTATATCTCATCAGATTCCTGTAGATATTTACAACGTTAAAGGTAAATCAAACTAATCGTTCTAGAGATTTTTCTGTATTTGGGACGCACACGAATACCCGCCTTCCCCTGTAACACCCGCCCTCAATTTCTTCTATTTTGATAGTAAAAGTGAAGCGCCACAATTAACTGCTCCTGGGATTTACACGTGGGACGGACAGCACGTGCGTCTTTCCCCTGTAACATCACTCCATAGATTTTGCCCACACCCAATTGGAAATTTACAGGCATTTGTCGGCTGCCTATACGAGTAAATTGTTAGCCGTATCGGGTAGCAGCGAATAAGTGCCTACAAATTTCTGACTGGGTATTTGCATGCCTGTGAAATTTGGCTGCACTAGGAATGTATATTCCTGCGTATATTCTATATATTATGACAGGCTGCTCTTTACAATCGTGCGTCCAGCTTATGAGCGCACCTTCAGCTCGCACGTCGTTCACTCTACCGTATCTATGCTACCGACTTTCACCGCGCATCGGGTCGACTCGAAATGCAAGCTGAACGTCCATTCCTAAGTTGAACGTGCAGAATTAGACTGCGGCCCCGGCACAAATTTGTTAGATATATCAACCGAGTAAACTGGAGAACCAAAAAAGTCTAGTTAATGAAGAACGTGTGTTGGTAGATACGTCGCATCGCATCGAGATGTATGGACACCTTTTGTATATATATATATATATATACACAGCTCAGCGACACTTCCGACCATACATCGCAGAAGAACAGTTTCCGTTAAAAATCTGTTATCCCTGGCGATTAACTAACACAAAAGCTTTAAGTGTGCCGTGCACATTGGCCTGTTCACACGATAGACTTTTGAACGATTATCTGACAGTTAATCGTCCTAATGTCTTGCGTCTCTACAAATACAACTATGTGCCTACCAAACGATCTGTTAAAATGTAAACCAAGTCAGTTAGTTTAGCAATTGTCAGTGCCTTAGTCGCGGCTATCTCTTAAAATTTGTATCAAGTTAGAACTCAGAAAGTTGTACCTTTTTCTGCATGCTGTTTTACTTCTCTTTCTTTTGGGGTGACCAAGAATTTCATTTTTTTTTGTAGGTGCATGTATTAGTGTACTGATCGAAATAGAGTTGCTGTAAGTTGTTTATGTTTACTTAAACCCTGTATTGTCCTCTATCATTTACAAGGACTTTTAAAAACAAACTTAGTCATATGTGACACCAATATTTAATTTTGGCAGTTTAGGGCTAAATTTTATCAATGATAATGCACATTTTACACTTGAATTATATTTTCAGAAATACATATTCATCAGCCTCGAGCGAAGCGGAGAGCAGTGATTATTTTTTCGTTGAAGATTTAATTACGTATACATAAATATTTTTTAAATTTGTTTATATGTCCAACTAAAAAGAGGGTGAAAGAGTTGAGCAACGTTGATATTTTTTTGCATTGAGTTAGATGGGTTGACCTAGATATGAAAAATGATAAAACTTTAGAGTAAGCAGGCCATCAAAAATGATGTCGTTGAAATTTGCCCCAACCGCGGGTGATGGTGTTACTCCCTTAATTGGGCGTTCTAGTTATACCTGTGTTTATTTACTTCTCTTGTAATATTCCAGTAGTTAACCATCTAGCTTTATGTAGTGACGTAGGTATCAGCTATGCAACGTCCCAAAAAGCAGTATTCCTAAGAGAAGAGCAGGTTAAATGACTTGAAGGGTTAAGTGCAATATGGAATGTTATTTACTTGAGCTCTTCATATTTCTGCTGGAAACATTCTATATCATTCCTGTTTAAAGGCAGTTCCATGCATGTACGTTCCCTGAATTATCATTCAATATGTTACGCGTGTATTTATGTATAGCGAGACACAGCAGTACAGAGCAAACATGTGTGAGTCGTTTAACTTGGTTAATCGTTCCGTATATTGAAGCTGCTCTGGCTCACATGTGCTGGATAGCTATCCGGTGGCACAGTTCCAACGTGCGCACATTCATGTGTCGTGTTCATCAGTCTGCTAACACGCCATGTGCTGTGTGGTAATCACTCGAAATCCAATTCCTTTTTAACAGAAACTCCTAGATTCTCTACCAAAATATTCAAAGTCGCCGCGGCGCCGCATGGAAGCTGATATATGCTACTAGTTTCCAAAGCTGCCGTGATTTTTGGTAACGTTGAAGGTAAATTTAGAACTTTACTGTTGACGTAGCGTTTCGGTTGAACAACTGTTATATTTTACTGGGCATTAATTGGGCCTTATTTTTTTGGTTGCTCTGCTCCTAGATTTATACCTTCAACTGTCTACATTTTACATGGGATGAAGTTATTTAGCAAATTAATACCAGCGATATGGTATAGTGTATCAATGCACCTTTGCATTTATGAGTCTAGAAACTGTTCTTGTTGGAATAGCCCTGGCAAAAGTTACTACTTTGACTTTAGTTCGGTGAACACATATAAAATGTTGCTACATAGAGAACTCTTATCAATCATTTCAGTAGGTACCTTATAATGTATCAGAGTTGTAATTAGCTGAAAATTTACTTTTATTCCCTCCCGATTACCTGTCTCCTGTTTCGAAAGCCCTGATAATAGCTCCAGATTTACAAATAATGCCAGTGTATCTGATGCAGTTGCTTTCACAGACATGCTATAGCTGCTCGTTGCTTGCCTGACTGTATGCTGCGCAGCATTTGGAATAATTTTCAAAACACATCACGAAAACATATAGACCATTATCAGTTCACGTATCACAGGTGTTCATACGTCATGCACACATTTGTTCAGTGCTTTTCTTTGATAGAACTTCATGCGGTTCAGTTCATATTATTTCGACAATATACAAGCTCAGTGTTGTGCTACAGACAAGCTATGGCCAGAAAAGTGCGTAGCCGGTTACACAATACCGCAATGTCTCAAATTCAATGTGAATAATCTAGACTGGACTCGACTTGGGACATCCTTTGATCCGAGTACGCATGTCTCTACCATGCACAAGACCATGGCCATGCAACGCCTTCTACAGTACTCTATAGAAAAGACATTGCCATATCCCAAGTGTTTTATGTATATATGAACTTGCAATAATATGTGTTAATGTACACATACTCGACGTTGGCCCCTCGCTTGCACATATGAGCGCTGTATGCTGCGCGAATCACGGCATCACAAAATTTTCGGCCACTCCTGAGGCTAAAATCACAAAACAGTTTCTGAGGTAGCCAAAAATTCTGCTAGGGCAATTATTCTTTTAATCTTAAGAAGTAGTTACTTCACAATTTATGAGTCACATGATACATGCAGTGTATGAGTGGCAGAAAATACCCAGCTAAAGCAAATATATGATGGAAATATTTCAACAATCTTAGTTACTCTTTCATAAGCTATACTATACCATTCATTGTAATTTAAATATAGCAACGCTTCCTTGCCGGGGTATACCGGAATGAAAGAGCGGCGCCCAATGCACTGAGAATATAATTAAATACAGAAGTCATACAGAGTCATTGCGATCTGAAGGATCGAAGCAGGCAAATGCAACACATGCAACCCTCGTTATTTCTTGGGCTTGTGCTGCAGCAAGCATCTTCTTGATTTGCTGTAAGTTCAAAATTCTTAAACTCCAGGTCAATCGATACATAGGTAAATAGTCTATGACACATTTCGTGCGTGCACTGTGGTAATACATGGTATTATTTACTTTTTCGATGGCATGTAGTATGTGCATACTGTGTCTTTCAGTGGCATTAAAGGTCATTTTATAGGCACATAATTTTCTAAGGTTTATTTACAGTAATAATTTATTATTATTGTATTTAAATGAATTAATTTAAATATAATAAATGGAAAGTTGCAAGCCTGCTTTTCAATTAAGGTGCGCTTCCTTACCTTTTAACTATTTAATTCCATACCATATATTGAATAGGGTTGTAAACGTTTCCTCAAACTCCTCCGCTATTTTACTGGAGCATTGTGAAGAATGGTTAGAGAAAAACACATTTATTGTCATTCTATCTCGCCCTTGATGAATGTCTATTTTATTGAATAGATAATAGAACCTTGGATATGTGGAGGACTATACCAGTGAAGACACATGAGTACAAAACTAATATATTTGCTCGTGTTAACTGTTATAGTTCTTCATTCCACTACTCTGCTCTGGACATCGTATGTTGAAGTATGCAATATGTACGAACATCATTTTAGTTCTGAGTTTTCAATATTAGAACAATATTTTTTATTTTTGTATGACAATATGTATTAGTTTACTGTCTTATCATCTATTTTGAGGTGAGATGTCATATATACATGGCTCCGTGATTGGCTCAATAATTTCCGTGTAAACTTATACGAGATCAATGCATGGGTAATGGATTTAAATATCCAGATTTTTTCTCCATTAGGAAAAGTTCATCTTTACATTATATTTTGTCTTCCAGCTTAGTGTTAATTTTAGCAGTTGGTAAAAGCTTTCTTGTTATCAAGTACTTTGCGCAGCTGAGCTATTGCTATTAGAGTTAATGCAGAACGTTCATTTATTGAAATACATGCAAATTCGCCTATCTTTAACAAATGCATGCTTGCTATATTTTCGTCGTCTCTTGGTGCTTGATCCTGCAGAAAGTTAGGAATTTCCTCTCGGCTCACTTTAGGATATTGTGTGCTATGTAAGCATGACATGTATATGCTGTATTTCATCTATCATGAAGAGATCGACCTATCATAAGTCATTGGCGAGACTGCCACAGTCCAGCTGCTGCACATTCATTAATTGGAGCTGCTGGCACGCGTAGCTTCGGGAAGAGCATGAATGGAATATCCGTTGCTGTGTGCGCTGAAGCAGAAGCTCTAGCTAGTTTAATAGTGTGGACTTGTGAGTTTGCCTATTTCCTTTGGTACTTGCTGATGGTGGTGGTCGTAGTGATGTCACCAGTTGCAACGTGCGCGCAATTGGAGCAGCAAGGTGTTTGGGTCTCCTTGGACGTGCAACGGACGATTCAAAGAGGAAGGGACATAGAGGATGCAGAGTGAAATGTGGAACCCATGCACGAGGTTGTTCCCTCACTGGATCAAAGTGCATGGGTACAGCGAGTCTGAACATTAGAAGAAGTAGAGAAACGAAAGGGAGCAACGTATGCACGAAAGAAATATGTCAAGAACGCCTAGATGAGGCAAATTAAGGTAACTACTGTGTCCCCTTTAGGGGCGCACAACGAACGCTCAAAAACAAAATTGGGAATGGAAGTGCTATAACCGAAGCGCATTAAATTTTATTTAGCCACTAGCAACACCAAAAGTTCGAGTAGCTAGCAAACTATGGATGCTGTAGCTTCTCCTCGCAGCGTCAACCACAGTGCAGTGCTAGGGTGCTACGCTTGCACCGTTCGAGGCCACGAGTTGAGTTCTCGTCAGGGAGGTGAACTCTTCGAGGCTTAGAACGCAGGGCCAGCGTTCCTGACGTTCACAGTCCACTGCAAGGGCACTGAACTAACTAGAAATGGAGAGGTCGCAATTGTCGTATAAGCCTTGCGTCGTTGCCGCGATAGCTCGGACTGTCTGTTGTGGACTGTACACTCCTCTGGGGCCTATTGGGAATTCATCTGCATGCTGCAACACGAACCAGTGCATGAGGATTTCCAGTTAGAGTGTGCAGCCAGTTTGATTGACCTGCTACTAGATGAGGCGCCTGCACTGTCAAAGCAGAATACCCAAAGTTTGGAATTGCTCACTAGGCCATTAATTAAGGTTTTCTGTGCCTCGATTGTTTACACCCTGCAGGGTTCCCAGGCAAACCTGAAAAGCCTGGAAAAATCAGGGAAAATTAAAATAGGGCTTTAAATCATGGAAAATAAAAATAGTGCTTGAAATCATGGAAAAGTCTTGGACTTTGAGGCAAAGATTGTCAAATTCTGGAAAAATTATTCAATTTCATTGTCTAAACAGGCAAACACAGAAAAAATGTTTGGCTATGGTGTCTCTTTATTGTTCTTATGTGATTGTGGTATATTGAATAGCCAAAAGAGCGTAGTGCCCTTTGCTTCCAGAGCTGTTTCTTCTTTCACGCCATAATGTGGCCTAAGAAATTTACATTATTCTTTAAAACCTGAAAGACTAATGCACACCATGCCAAGAAATTGATTTCTTTTGTAGTGAGACATAGCTACCTAACTATATGTTTGTCCTACATGCTACAATTTTGTTTACTTTCATAAATTATTACAATGGAGAAAATTTATAGATTGCACTAAGATTAGCATTGCCAAAGATCATTCAATACTCCAGGTCATATTATACCTGTATAACACCTACATATATTCATAACATAAGTGTTGTAAGGTCACCTTTCGGGAGATTAAGTTCAGTACTGCAATTACTGTTGTCTGGACTGAAAATATGTTTTCCGTTTCCATTCTGGAATTTTACAATTTCATCATGGAAAAATCATGAATATATCATAAAAATCTCATTTTCTTTAAAAGCTGGGAACCCTGCCATGATACCAAGCACCCTTCCCTATTGTTCCTCAAATACGGCAGGGGTTAATATAGGCGTTGAATTTTGGTTAAACATTCAGTAACTCATGCCGGATAAGAACTTATAAACGTTTATAAGTAACCAAGTCCAGTCATGCTTATAGTGGTATTATTCATGCGTAATTGAGACAATAATTTGCTTTTCGCCATGTTTCTTGTACATCTCAAGTTAATTTATCAAATTCTATAAGTTAGTGCCGCAAATCCCGTTCGTTTAATGGTACCATCTCATGGACCTGGAAAGTTCGACACTACAATTTCTGTGGGCCGTGTATCACTTGTGTGTTGCGTGCGACTCCACGCACTGGTTGACCCTCTCCTTCACATGCACAAGGAATGAAAACTTCTCTTCAGGGTAGTTGGCACGTCGTGCAGCGGTCTTCTTTTAGTGGCCCCGGCTATCAGGCTTGCTGTGGTGATTGGCCTTCGTTCGTAATTTGCGAACGAGTTTTTCATATACACCTTGTTCCGACATGAACCAGTTCGCGAGTCAGTTAGCTTCTTTACGGTACGTGCGTACTGTAACGTACAGTACCGCATGTTTGCTATTTATTTCTTGATATGAGCTGCATCTAACTTTTGAATAGGTAGGTATGTAATAATCCACAGCTAACAGCTTCGATTCGGTAAACGTGGCATACTCATATTCTGAGATGTCCAATTAAATGAGCTATCTTGGCAGGGCAGTAATTTCCCACTATAAATGTGCTGCGAAGTCACAAGTCACTATTTTAGAAATAATACCAGCATTAGATTGTGTGTGTGTTTCATTCTCCGTCCTATTAAATAATCCGTTGCACTCCTGTTTTTTAGTTCATCTTCAGACTTCACAGTTTCACATTGGTTTGGCAACATAAAAGGGTTAACCACCTTTCACTCGTACCTGGATTGGACTTTATATTTTGTTCTGACCTTCGTTTACAAAGTCGGTTTGTCACATTATTGTGGCATAATTCTACCTGTAGTTTTATCGATATGTTGCTCTCATTTGCTGCTTCTACTTAAACTGGAAAGTATTAGCTTTTATTATTTTAACATGAGAGCTCTTCCGCGCAACCGTCTAAAAATCACTGTTACGAACTCGTATATGTACTGGACTTTACCTCATCTTGGTGTTTGTTTACAAAAAAACCTGCATTTTCGTTTGGAAGCAGTAGGCTTCAGTCAGCTTAAAGTTAACATCTAGAATGACAATATTTCGCTACTTACAAGTAGCAAAATGTGTATAAATTACTTTGCGTCCTCTGTTGCTTTTTCGATTCCAAGCGCCTAACCGCGCTTCACAGTACGCACGCATATCCTGGTTGTGCATTTATCACCTTAAATACTGGCTACCATCCTTCGTTGCAGCTGTCTTAAGTGAGAGCACAACCACTCATTTAAGAAATCTATTGTACCTCATTGAATGTATATATACTAAGAGACTCCAACACTCCGTCAAAAGGTGTATTTTTGACTCTTCTTCTACCTCTCAACTCCCAAAATCAGCATTTCCTCTGCGTATGTCTCAAAGCTGGTCGCGACTTCGTTCTGAAAGAGCCATCTCAGGTAATGCCGAAGTCCTCAGCTGAGACAACCCCCTGACTCAAATTATTGTTTTGTGGCATTTCCTGTCGTCTCGTGCATGCATGGAAACGTTTCTGGAGCTCCGACCGTCTCATTGCGATGATAACCCGCAGCTTCGGCGCATGCGTGAGAGACTCTCAGAAAATACNACTCAAATTATTGTTTTGTGGCATTTCCTGTCGTCTCGTGCATGCATGGAAACGTTTCTGGAGCTCCGACCGTCTCATTGCGATGATAACCCGCAGCTTCGGCGCATGCGTGAGAGACTCTCAGAAAATACAGCATTCCACTGATGGACCTCTCGTTACAACTAATGTCAAGGGCCAGTGGATATCCTGATGCACGACTGGTGCTTCATCCAATCTCAAATATAATAATCTTTGGATTGCATGTGTGCATTTTCCTTCCTGCGACCCACATCTAGAATGACGGCCTGTCAATGGATGTGTCTCGGAACGGTTATGATGGCGCCAGTCAGATCTCGTCATCCACAGTTTTGTATGATGGCCTTATATCTTCTGACGTACTTACTGTATATAGGAAGTTTTGTCTTACCTGGCGCACTGATGCGCTGGTTATGTTGGAATTCTGGGACTGTTTGTGGAGCAGGGCATGAAGTGTGATTTGACTAGCAAGCCTACACATATACAAGTCCGAATGAGCGAACGACATGAGTTGACATAAGCTTCAATTGAAGGGATACTTAGATACTTAGTCCTGATTTTGCCAGTTTTTTCTCTCTTCCCTAAGTGATTGTGATTCTTGGTGTTTGAATGAAACGCTTCTATTCTTTCCAGTGTATGTGACATATTATGTAACGCGCATAGCAAGCTGCTACATGTCTGTTGAAAGATGTTAACGAAACCATATTCTTTACTTGAGGACATATATAATACATAAGAATTAATCAAGATTTGTAAGCCAGGAAACAGGCCTGTGTATTAGCTTGGGTGGTAACACGAAGTCAAAGTTAACAAGCTGCAGTAATATTTTACCATAAATGTAGGCTTAGCACTGTTAGCGATACTCTAGCTTCCGCACAATTACCACTTTGTCTATAATTAGTATATATTGTACAAGTTGTAAAATATAGTAATGTCATAACCATCATCTATCATTGGCGCTTAACCCTTTATAGTGCTCAATTTGTTCCTTAGAACTGAAGTCGGAATTTGAAGTGAGTTCACGAGGTGATGACATTCATTACTAAGCATACGTTCTTTTTAGGCTAATCGTGATGACATCTCGCACATTACGTCCTTCAGTAAGCTCTTGTCCCTAGCTGTGCCGCTGATTTTTCCAATGCGAATGCGGCACAAAGGACTACTAATTACCTATTTTGAGCTGTCAGGGAGGTTATAGATCGTGAGAGAAAGGGAGCTATGCCGCATCTGACTGATCGGAAAGCATACCAACTGTTCAACCTTTTGGTTGTGGACCAGCTTTTAAGTTCCGATGTATATAGCGCCTGTACGTGAAGGGAGCTTGGAATCTTCAGGTTCCGTGTCGTACTGTAAAGTTTCATGCGATTTACTCGATAAATTCATAAGATATTCTACTTTTCAGCAGCTGCAAATGTTTCAGCCATGTAAGTACTGCAATGACTGCACCACTGTGTCATGTGTTATTTTAACGGTGCGGCATTACATGGCAAATATTTATCTATTGCATTTAATTGACAATAGGCTCGCTAGAACTTTAATCGCTATTGCATCAATTTCTCTGTTTCCATTTCATCAAAAACAAACATGACTGAAAATTTTTCACTGGGATTTCTCCCGGATGTAGGAGATGTCAACGTTTCTTCAGCGCTATTATAACTGCATATGTGAGCTGATTTTACATTAAATTTGATCCATCTTTTAATAATAAAAAACATTCAGTGACCGGTAATATGGCCTCAAAAATGGTCTCTTCGTCCCTCAAGCACACTTGCCCCAGAGGAGGCTCGATATTGGGTGACGAACGTCACCTGTACCAAGCGTGTTTTTTAATCACAAACGTAGGTACCAACTTAATTTATTGCTCTAATTGTTTGTGTAAAATATGGCATAAGTGATACTCATTCACCCCTTTTCCCCATAATTTAGTTTCGCGGTTTTTTTTTAAATACCGTGGCGCCACCCTTGTAAACACTACGCCTAGAATTAACCTTAATACTTTTGGCACAGAAAGCGACAATCTTTTTCAAACTTTAAGAAAGAACTTCAATTTCATCCATGCTGCAGGCCCTCTATACCTGCCCACGCAAAATTTTTGGTACGGAACTGCCTTCAGAACTGTAGTGTATCCGTCTTTCCTCTTCTATCAATCTTCTATATTATTCTCTGTGAATTTAGCAGGTACTTGTATTTTTCTGTCAAATTAGCTTATGTTGGGCATCGGAAAGAAAAAATTTACTGCACATTCGTGAAGTACACCTGGAGGCTGTGACGACGAACTCGACAACGCATTTCAGCATACTGATATCCAAGTCTTTCCATGCACTTTCTGGCATAACGTGAAGGCCCTGATGTCCGTTTAATGAAGCCAATGCGATAGCACATAAACTCGCATATGACTGTCAAGCTTCCATGAAGCTCCAACTCTGCTGCCTGTGTTTGGAGATAAATAATCGGTGGAAGGATGATCGACGTAGAGCTAGGGGAGGGCACAATGGTTTGCCTGGCAGGCAGGCTTGGCGTGCATCGTCAAAAGCACACAATAGAAAGAATGGCGGATAAAGCAGCCAGGGACCGACGACCCATTGGGTGGCACAAAAAATCACCGACCCTGTGGTAGCCATTGAACAAAACCCCATGCCACTGGTAAGTCGGATTGCTTTCGTCAGAGGCGGAATAACGGGCGTTCCCGGAGTTCGCAGAGTCCCTGGCTGTCTCAAGCAATTATGCCTTGGGCGTCTTCGCTCCAGTAAATAACAAGACGGGTTTCTCATTGTACCCCAGCTTCTTTGCGGTCTCCATGGCATTGTGGGCCCCATTGAACAAGATGGCAGGCAGTTCGATATCATAATTCATCCATTATTGGCTTCCTAGAGGATCTCCAGGAAGGAAGTGCACACTGAATCTATATACCGTGGCTCCTAAAGTTCTGTTCCTGTAAGTCTGTTCAATAACAATGTAGGTTATAGTGGTACAAGTGACCCAACATAATTATTATTTTCAGGGCTTCGTCATCGGCTTTTGAAATATACGCGTCACTCGAAGTACAAACTCTTGTCAGCCTTGTGCTAAGATGATCTATAATTTTGGTAATGGCGACAATTGTAGAAAGTCGAGAATAATACTGTATTTACCTTTATTGGGAAGAAAATGAACATGGGTTCGACAAATACTTGCGAATGTGTCTTACTGGCAAATTAGAATCGCTACGAACTATATTTAAGGCATTCGGACCGATGCCTTTGAAACTCACGACCCAATTTCATTTGGTCAATAGCTTCAAAAGGGAAGTTTATGATCTCTAACTGTCAAAATGTTTCTAATATTCATAGTTTATAACATAAAATCTGTTTGTTGTGGTGTACTTGATGTACCTATATTTAAAACAAGAATATCCAGTTGTAAACATAATTTAGTTAATTAACTGCGGCCGACTTCTCGTCCAACTCTTTCTATGTATAATATTTTACCGATATAAATTTTGATTGTTATTTCCTAGTCCAAAGAATCGAATGCATCTTTATCATTTGCATCAAATCCCACAGCCTAATCAAGCAAACCCGTTACGAACATTACATTGGTTTACGGACTACATCTACTTCCATAATTTTGCATTTTACGAATACATTTACCATGTCGGCTCGAATATATCTGTGATATTCATATGAGTTAATTTTGTTCTAAGCATATCTTTAGTTTGTCACCCACTTTAACTGAGTTGATTTGTAACGAAATCTACATCTATAAGGACTCTCTGACCAGCATTTAATTATATACTAGGGTTGTTTGGTCCCGGTATAGTTATGTGTCCAACCTCAGAGTACGTACGGGGTAGGTTATAGGTTAAGTGAGAATATCTTTCGTTAGTTAAGCGGTTAGGAATAGGTTACGATAGGTTTAGTTCCCCTAAAATACTCTTTGTATCTTAGCAAATTACTAGGCACGCATAGATATGTACTATGTCTAAGTCTCAGGCTAGCCACCCTATTAAAAATTTCGGTCGTGTTACCCGCGTATTTGACGCGCAATCAGTAGTAAACGGTAGGAATTAGGCAAAGAGGCCACAATTCCCGAGAGTTATCCGGGGCCTGCGGTGGCTTTCTGGAAAATACCGTAGCCTTACGCGCGAAAAACTGCTGCGCGGCCGACTTACGTTGCGCCACCACAACTTCGACGGTCTCGCGCCATATCGGTGGATGCCAGGCTAGTTGAACACCATCGNATAACTGCGCAGCCGTTGCGCAATTACTGCGGAGTTCGCGGGTGTATGTACGGCTTAAAATTGCGCAGCGCCACTGGAATGACTGCTGAAATTTTTAATAGGGCATACTGTGCCCATACTCTATACCGGCCGCGATTGTTTATGTTCCGGAGCCATGCAAATTAGCCTCAAGTCTGGTGTCGAGCACAATGGCGGAGCCAGTTGTGCCTGATGTTATCGGAGAGCGCGGCTCTGATTGTTGGTGCAGCTGGAGCCCACACTGTCGCAAATGTCACCCCGTTGCTTTACCCTCCCGCCATTTTGTCCCCAACTCGTCACAAACCAGTTATTGAGCTTCCTTCTCCTGGTCCCTGTGCGCTTGACATGCAGGCAGACATGGGCCCGCTGCACACGAGGGTATTCTCCTCCTGCTTGTATCGTGCGTGCTCTAGCTGGCATGCGCGCACAAGGGGGGTACAGTCCGATCGAGTCCGAGTAAGCTATGAATCGGTCGTTTTTTTTGAAGCAGGAGTCGGAGTCGGTAAAAATTAGCCTATTTGTTGAGATATGAGTCAGAGTTGATATATAGGAGTCGGATATATTGAAGGTCCAAGGAGTCGGAGTTGGAAATTGACGAAACCAGGTGTCGGATTCGAACTTTATCCATCCTACTCCGCCAGCCTGCTCATGTACCACAGTCCATTGTATCGCCTGCTCATGAGCTGGAGCCGCCACTTGATCATGTTGTGCTCAGACGGATATTCCTGGGGAGTACATCGCTCGATCGCGTTCGCTAGCATGAGTTTATCGCACTCAAACGATTATCTAGGAGATTATCACTCTTGCTGGAGACTCTGCTCTTGATCAAATCGTGCCTAAACCGGATATTCCACGACTGCATCGTTTTATCTCTATTAGTATTTATCTCCTTGTAAATACATATTTTAATGTGTTCAATGGCCATACTTCTTATGGGTCATAAATATATATATATAGTTCATTGATCTTTCATATCGAAAAAGGCGATAAAAACTGCCAAAATGCCAGTTGCTGAAAATGTTGCCTATCTAGGTTGTCAAGGAAAGACAACACTCTGTTGCTGATATAGAAAACTTGTATAGTGGTGTATATATCTCGAGAAGCGAAAAGCTTGAGTACGTAGCTGTTTGTACACGCACATCTGATCTCAGCGTACGTCTGTCCAGCCTGTGGCAGTGAGAACATTCTATGTCACTAACTGTGAACTTGTTTTCTGTTTGATCAGATTATATATATATATATATATACATGTGCTTAAGCACTGCACATTATATACATTTTAAAATGAATGCTTACTTATAGTGATGAACGAAAATTTTGCAACCTGCTGAGGAACATTTACATGAAATATATCATAAGAAGTCCAAACTTTTACACCGAGAGGAAACTGCACTGCAGCAATGTTCTTTATATCTCATGCATGCTCAACAATTCTCATAATCAAATGTTGAAATTTGATTAATTCACCTTCTATTCCGCAGCAGCGGTTATATGAATTGAATAAACTCAAAATTTTCCCAAAAAATCCAATATTCTATAGTTTGAAATTTGGCGAATAAGCTTTCTGTTAACAACGCGCACATTTATTGTTTGATTCTCATCAAAATTTCTATACAGGCGATGGTAAGGAATTGAATGACTGCATATGAAAGTTTTTATCCTGCATGCCTTGGTGACTTCAGGTATTTAATGTAGGTTGGTATCTATGCAGTGTCGTGTATAATGTAGAGTTCTTTTTTACCTCGCGACGTGCTGATTATCTTCAAAAAACGTGCTTTTAAAATAGGAATTTTACAACCGAAAAAAATTCTGGATCGTGGTCACCATGCATGGCATCAGCAGCTTAACAGCTGCTGGATTGCAATCCAGCAGCCAGCACTGATCCATGCTGTGGATTCTATACATAATTACGTGATGTGTTTGTTATAAGGAAAGTCTGAATGCGCTTTACCGTGTGCAACTGGTCGAGAATTGCTTCAGACTCCAAGCTTTCAATGTGAATCGGAATTTTTGCCATCGCTGATCGGTGCTGCCTCCGTAATAATTGCCTCGTAATTAAATGACTTTATCGATCCTCTTGTGACAATTCACTTACATTGAAATTTGGATAACAAACATCTTTGTGGTATCAAACTTAAGTGCAAAATAACGATAACTTAAGTCAACCTTAACGTTAGAATTTGTATCATGTATTGGCCTCCATGCACCTTGTGCCTGATCGCGATGTATTGTCTGTTTATTTATAACGTGATACGAAAGGGTCATGGATGGAAGTATGTCACTCAAAACTCAATTCTTTACGTATAGGGGAAAAGTCACAAATGGATCACTGAATGTTAGTCACAAGTATATACGATGAGAACTTTTCAAACAGTTAATATATCTCCTATATATCGGCTAATGCATTGTTATGTGCGTTGTGCATACCGTGAAGTGAAAGAAGCATAATTAGACTGTTAAAAATTGCATTATATTAATACCAATGCATTACTTATGATAAACGTGAACAATTGCTATTGAGCAACAAAAATATTATGCAAACTTTGTGTACAAGAACAAAAGGTAAAAATACACCATTAATTTGGATACTTGAAAATGAAAGCTATTTAATATTAAGTTGGTCTTTCCTCTTATACTTCATTCAAATGGCTTCTGCATAGAGTTTTAAAACATTTTGGCAAACTTTAAGAGGAAACTTAACCCATTCTTCTTCAGTTACTGTCTACAAGTCATTATAACTATCTATATCTACTTGACATCAGTCATCAAACTATATGGTTGCCTTAATTATATCGGCCCTTGGTATGTACTATATTCCTTGTTTCTTTGATCATTTCCTGAGCCCCTTTGACTCTGTAATGCAAAACAACCCCATATCATTTCGGTTCTCTACCATGCTTTCACGACCAACTCGTTCTCCGAGTGCAACAAGAGAGTTGTCAGCTTAATTGTACACCAAATATCAAACGTCCTGTGAGTTTCATTAGAAACTTTATTCTTGCATGCTCATACTCAACAGTATCGGAAGGTAATTATCTGCTAAAAATCGATTAATATTTCCCACAAAGAAATACTGACGTACATAACCTTACGTATGCTACAGTTAAAGCACAGCTCCATGAAAAAACGAAACATACATGCATGAATTCCGTTTGAGGAAACAGGCTATCGTATGCGAAACAGGCAGCAAAACCTGTTACACATTCATTCATGTATATCGGAGCTACTGCTTTAAAAAGAACAGGCAGTATCAAACTCATAACCCATGCGAAACAGGCAGCAAAACCTGTTGCACATTCGTGCATATATATCGGAGCTGCTGCTTTAGAAAGAACAGGCAGTATCAAACTCATAACCCATGCGAAACAGGCAGCACAACCTGTTGCACATTCGTGCATGTATATCGGAGCTGCTGCTTTAGAAAAGAACAGGCAGTATCAAACTCATAACCCATGCGAAACAGGCAGCACAACCTGTTGCACATTCGTGCATGTATATCGGAGCTGCTGCTTTAGAAAGAACAGGCAGTATCAAACTCATAACCCATGCGAAACAGGCAGCACAACCTGTTGCACATTCGTGCATGTACATCGGAGCTGCTGCTTTAGAAAGAACAGGCAGTATCAAACTCATAACCCATGCGAAACAGGCAGCACAACCTGTTGCACATTCGTGCATGTATATCGGAGCTGCTGCTTTAGAAAGAACAGGCAGTA
>LQNS02277275.1:10952065-10973275 GCA_001587735.2 Parhyale hawaiensis | reverse complement strand
TTTTTTCGTTTTTGACTCTTGCCGAAACTTATTATTCGGCCGAATATTCGGTTTCGGCAATCACTATTCGGCCGAATATTCGGTTTCGGCAAAATTCACTATTCGGCACATCCCTAATATTCTATAGTTTGAGATTTGGCGAATAAGCTTTCTGTTTACAACGCGCACATCTATTGTTTGATTCTCATCAAATTTCTATACAGGCGATGGTAAGGAATTGAATGACTGCATATGAAAGTTTTTATCGTGCATGCCTTGGTGACTGCAGGTATTTAATGTAGGTTGGTATCTATGCAGTGTCGTGTATAATGTAGCGTTCTTTTTTACCTCGCGACATTCTGATTATCTTCAAAAAACGTGCTTTTAAAATAGGAATTGTACAACCGAAAAAAATTCTGGATCGTGGTCACCATCAGCAGCTTAACAGCAATCCAGTAGCCAGCACTGATCCATGCAGTGGATTTTATACATAACCACGTAATGTGTTATAATACGCTTTACCGTGTGCAACTGGTTGAGAATTACTTCAGGCTCCAAGCTTTCAATGTGAATCGAAATTTTTGCCAGTGCTGATCGGTGCTGCCTGCGTAATTGCCTCGTAATTAACTGACCTCATCGATCCTCTTGAGACAATTCAGTTACAGTGAAATTTGGATAACGAATATCTTTGTGGTAGAAATTAAACTTAAGTGCAAAATAACGATAACTTTGTCGACCTTAACGTTAAAATTTATATCATATATTGGCCTCCGCCCTGGGCCTGATCGCGATGTATTGTCTGTTTATTTATAACGTGATACAAAAAGGTTCATGGATGGAAATATGTCACTCATAACTCAATTCTTTGCGCAGGGGAAAAGTCACAAATGGATCACTGAATGTTAGTCACATGCAAGTATATACGATGAGAAGCTAACGTATTGTTATGTGCGTTGTGCATACCAGCCGTGAAGTGAAAGAATCATAATTAGAATGTTAAAAATTGCATTATATTAATACCAATGCATTACTTATAATAAACGTGAACAATCGTTATTGAGCAACAAAAATAGTGTGTAAAAGTTGAGTACAAGAAGAAAAGGTAAAAATACACCGTTAATTTGGACACTTGAAAAAGAAATCTATTTAATATTAAGTTGGTCTTTCCTCTTATACTTCTTTCAAATGGCTTCTGCATAGATTTTTAAAGCATTTTGGCAAACTTTAAGAGGAAACTTAACCCATTCTTCTTCAGTTACTGTCTACAAGTCATTATAACTACCTATATTTATTTGACATCTGCAGTCATCAAACTGTATATATGGTTGCCTTAATTATAGCGGTACTTGGTATGTATTATATTCATTGTTTCTTTGATCATTTCCTGTGCCCCTTTTGACTCTGTGATGCAAAACAACCCCATATCATTTCGGTTCTCTACCATGCTTTCACAACCAACCCGTTCTCTGAGTGCAATAAGAGAGTTACCAGCTTGTGCTCCAAGTACCAAACGTCCTGCAAGTTTCATTAGACACTTTATTCTTACATGCTCATATCGGAATCTAAATATCTGCTAAAAATCTATGAATATTTCCCACGAAGAGATATTGACGAACATAACCTTACGCATGCTACAGTTAGAGCACCGCTCCATGAAAAAAACGAAACATACATATGCATCAATTCCGTTTGACGAAACAGGCTATCGTATGCGAAACAGGCAGCACAACCTGTTACACATTCATGTATGTACATCGAAGCTACTGCTTCGGTATGACGAATATGTTCTCAAACGAGTATCTCTCACACTTCGCCCCCATGTGAGCCACGGACAATAGAAGAATGAACTATTAGTTTAATTAGCTTCCTCCTTTGGCGCGCACCCTATAATACTTTGCTATTGCTGTATGCAAATATTTTCATTTCGTTGTCTCACCGGAGACTGTCTTATTGTCGCTCACACTTGGTTGTCGGTGCGGAGTACATGTATTCTGCTTTGCTTGTACCTCTGCACAGTCCCCGTGTATAAGGCTGAGCACAGGCAAAAAAATTGTCACCACTGCCGAGCACCCCTTAGCTGGAAAAGGTTTTTTCATAATTGAAGTGTAGTAATGAGATCTTGCATGTATCCCTGACTCCCGGCTGAAAAACCAACTTATATTTTTAGTGTTTACATCGAAGGGCCGCTGGCATCGAAACCTCCTTGCAAATGGATCTACCATGCAAGGCAAGTGAGAAATAAACAATTAATTACTGTTATGTCACTAAACCCCGATCATCTTATGCATTATTAAGCTGAACAGTTGATTATATGGCCCTGGCTACATCAATTATTGGTTAAATTTTGAAACATATCTAAACTGGGACCTGCACTCACTGACTTGCAAACGTAAATTTTTGTCATTGCTCGAAATATCCGCAAAGAAAAACTTGCGAGTATTGCATGTATTAAATTCCGTTAAATACTGAGTTCCTCTGTGACATACTCCGTAGTCCTCACCATCAATGAAGTCACATTTTTTTAGGAATGCCGAAAGTAATTGCATCCAGCACATGCGGCAGTTCAATGTGCGTCATTACAGCATTATGCTAATTTACTTACATCAAGCTGCTATTTGCAGCATTTTGGTGCACACGGATATAACTGTTTACACGAGAAAGTATATATGGAATTGCCAATCTTTCAAACATATCAGTGTTTCAAGTGAAGCTACGTAAATTTTAACGACAGAAAAACTAGTGTCCACATACAGTATACACGTACCGCTCGTAATATTGCGGCACCTCACATCTGATCTGAACTATATATAATGTTTGTTCCTAACGTTATCAAATTGTTTAGTCTTCTGATTGTCTAATTTATTTGGAAACGATGTCATCATCCATCGTTTCATTTTCACAACTAAACTGTGCATACCTCGACCGTCGTTATATACCTCACGTCAACCCTGCACTACTTTTGATTCAAATGAAAGTCTGTCTACGGGCTGCAGTAGTGTGGCGGTGTTGGAGCAGTTCGAGTTCATTTACGCCTGATATCGCCGAGATGCAGTCCATATCATATATGGCCGCTTATTTCCGTAAATGCTCAAAATGCGAAAACGTTTTTTATAAGCCTATCGATGACGACACGGCAGCCGCTTGAATTTTACGGCACTGTAAAAAATCAAAATCTATAACACTTCAGCGGGTTTTGGGCTGCAGCAAATGCCAGTTGTAAGGTTTTGAATATCTCTCATAAGTTTTAGTGAGGTTTATATTTGCAAAAAAGCCACTATGACCGCGATCCTCAGCCACGTTAACTTGTCACTGTCACCGAAAAGTTTGTTCCAGAAAGATGGGACGGTTTTCATACTGTGCTACTTTGGAGCGCCACGGTCTTCAAAGTAACGCACTTATCAAAGAATTTTTTATAATAATACAGAAAGGCTTATGACGCCATTGCGTGACAGTGGGCTCCATGGATATCACTTCGCAATAATCAAGTATAATTATTTGTCCTTTCGTGCTCTCGAAGTAATCAGCTGATGTTTTTCAAAAGAAAATAACTTTATTGCGCTATAGCTCTGGCTGGCATAACTTTCAACATCAAGCATCTTGTCTTGGTTTAGTTTGTCGTGTTGCATCTGAAAATCTTACTTATTTTACTCGTTAAAGTCACTCGTCGAAAGTATCATTATATATTCTAGAAATTTCCCTTTCCCTTCATCTATAGGTAGGTATATAAGACTCAAAAGCAGCAGGATGTGTTGATACTTTTTCAAGGGTAGGATGTATTGCAGTATATAAATATCGCATATTGTACAATGTCCTGAAAAATACGCTTCTAGATTTGTAATGAGTGGCATCAAAAATACACCCGATTGTTGCTATTATAGATACCCATTATCTTTCAGACTCAGCCCTGCCAGTCAGCCGCAAAAATCAGTTCTTTCGAATTCGGTAGCGCCCATCACTCCTCAATTACGAAGCTTAAAACTGTAATTCATGAACACGTGACCATGTACGACTTACTTTTATACCTCAATTCAAGCTCGTATTAAAACCCAAACTACTCGGAAAAGTGTATTTTATTTTTTAACTTCAAGTTACTCAACGCCCTAAATTCAGTACGTTGAATGGCCTCCTCCTAAAATGAAAATGAAATATTGGCCAGTATAATCGGCGCTGTATGTTGGCCTGCCCTTTACCTATAGGCGTACACTCGGACCGTCTTTGCCATCCGTGGCCTTCCCTGGGAAAAGTTCCGGGCTGAGAAACCGTTCAGAAACCGTTTTTACGCGATACTGCATACCTGCTTGATGGCCGAATGAATATGCAGCATGGTCGTATTACTACGTCTGGATGACGCTTACCATTGTTTACCCTTTTTAGATGACGGACCTGCCTGAATGTAAAGCTATTTAATTGTAGATCCTCTTTGCATGTGTGAGTCTGCTTTACTCTTTCTGCATGACATCTCTGTAAGGTAACTGAACTTATTTTCAGATCATGTCGCAATCCGCCGTTTGAGTGAGTAAATATAAACACTGCGTTTGCCTCAGGTTAAATCAGACCAAAATTTGTTAAGCCTCATTACATCCACCAATGGGTGCGCATAAGAAACCCAAACGCACCTTCATGATGACCAGAACATGCAGGGTTGAATTCGTGCGCTTGCGAACGTAATCACCAAATAGTCTCCCTTGATCTGCCATTTCCGACAACGTAGCTGTTCCGCTCGTCCAAAAGCTGTTATTTCGCCCAGGAACACACACGCTCGTAGCGAATTTCAATAGACAAGCTTAGATGTGCGAGTTTAAGCTCTCTTTCACAGATTGTGATTAGGTGATATTATGTATTATGATCTTAGTCTCCACGACGGAAATAAAGCTGATCGAAGACTTTCCTCCTATAGAGGAAGTGGAAATGTGTTGATAATGTTACGAGTACCTGTCCTGTAAAAGCGATAAGCGGTTTGGTTGTGAACCAAGTGGGTTGCTGGGAGTGTATCCGGGTGAACCTCATATAAAGAAGAAGGTGCTAGCCGAAATTTGTTCTGCTTATAGAATGTTACAATTTGCACAGGGTTTAGTTAGCTCATGTCTTAAATTTGTTTCAATTCTCATGTTGGTATGAATCAAAACCTACATTGGTATACCGCAGCCATAGATGTTAAAGAAATAATAAGTAGCTACATTGTTCTTCCAATTTAAAACATGTGCATACACAAAATGAAATGAACTATATAAGCTCACAAACTGCACATTTAATGCTTTCACTTAGAAGTAAATTAGCAATTACATGGAAAATATTACAAAACTACGCAGAAGAATATACTGAAAGATTCATTATTTTTAATTGTTACTAATATGTGCTAGTGAAGTTATTAAATACATTTTTTATGAAATCGTATCATTTCATTTGGTGTTGCATGCGAAATACTGGGAGGTTCAAAAATATTTTTTGGCTGCTGTATTTCGCTAAATAAGATTCATTCCAAACCATACAGGATCTATTCTATTATTTGATGCGTATTGAAACAGCAGCCAATTGAAAATTAACATTTTTTTGAGGCACCCGGTAGTTACATAAAATGCACTTGTGTGTTTTATAATGTTGCACTGTCTCACTTTTTGAAGTATTGAAAGGTAACTATAGTTTTCGTCTGTTAAATGATTTCCAACAAGGTGAACGAACAAACATCGATCCATATCTCGTACTTTATACAAGGTTTACCTATAGCTATTTTTCAACGGCAATGGTTTCAGAAATTTGTTTAGCTTATAAGAATTACCCCTTGACCGATAGTACTTCCTTTACCAGGTTCACCTGTAATAATTTAGCACCTCATGTATTGTATGAGTCGTCCATCCTATACGTTAATGAGTCATACATGAGAGGGGACTCGATGGACATGTTACCTTTGTTTCAGGTCATCCTTCAGGTCGAGCTTCATTTCCGTGTCCACTATGTGTCCTTCCATTTTCATACTCTCATCTATCTATGTTCTGCTGTTCCTCTTCTTTCCCGGCTTGCTGATCTTATAGGCGTGATGATTCTCTTTGTATATGCAGTCTCAAAACTAAAACTTTGCGAAAGTTCTATGTGGAACTGGTTATAGTTTTTTAAAAGTGCGCGTTCCATGAGTACATGACACACCGCGATGCCATTTTGTTCTCGTTCCTGCCTCTCTTCGAAAGATCATTGTCGACATGGATACGATAGCTCAAACTCTAGAAAGAACTCAGGAAGTCAGTTTTGGGATTTGGTGCTCAGTATTTATCTCGACTCTCATTTGCTCCTCAAAAACGTGGTCGACGCACGTCGCAGTCAACACGGAAAAAATATGGTTATGCAGCTTTGATATTTTAGTTTGCAAGCGACCTAAGAGAATTTTTGCGTTTCAATTTGCAGAGAGGCAACAATGCCTCAAATTCGTATATTGTCGATTGTAGGCTTGCTCCGATTTGTGAAGTACTTATGAGTCGTTCCTGTAGAGCTGTTTTATTTTACTGGTGTAGACAAATTCCATTGCGTTAAGACACCCCACCATTATGTCTTGCTAGCACTATAGGATAAAATACATATATAATCTTAGATGTGCGATCGATGCATATAAAAGCTGTAGAGTTTGATGCACATCATTTCTATTCCATTTGCATCAAAGTTTATCTAGCTATTATACCATTGTTGTGAGCTGCAATGTTTCATTTTCAGTAAAATGGTACACTGAGTAAAATGTTACATCCAGTCCTGTAAGCTTGCACAAGATATTTTTCAAGCTACACTACGCACTCTACATGTATTAATCAACTTTGTACTTAATAGCGAACTTTAAAGGCCGATTTTAAAGTTCTTGTACACTTGGTATTTTTATGAAATTAACTGCAACTTGACGCGTTCCCTCATAGCTTCGTCGCTGCAGCTTCTGGGGTATGAGCTCTAACTAGCTGGAGCAGAAATTAATGATACATTGGCTATATATATATATATACTGCCTCGTTGCTGGTCCAGCGAGGGCTCTTTCTGTAAACTGGTTGTATCAGGGCATAAATCATATCTTTCCATCTTTCTCTCTATCTATGTAATTACTGAAAAATATATCGATACCTTTGAAAAATATCCATACTATCAACTGGAGTTCAGTACGTGGCTCACGTTCTGCGGTGCGTTTATGTGTTTTGAAAATATATATAAGCATTCACCAATATGTACTACTGTAATATAAACATAGATACTGTTCATAACGAACAGTGTTTGTACATGCTCGTACCTATATAATGAAATTCCCGGTAGGTTACAAGCTGAGAAAAATGAATAAATAGTTGTTGCTTTAGCTGTATGCTATAACTAACGTTAGCATAGGATCGTAGACATTATATATACATATATTTATATGTCAAGTAAGAGTAATATGAACCTAGTTTACCAAGAATTAGGGTAGGCCTAGGTAATATTGTTAGGTTTATCCGAAGGAAAAAGACAAAGTAGGTAATTATAAACCTGTACCTTCAATTCTGTTCATTTTTTAAATAAACTTTTTATGTTTTTCGATCAGTATTAAATAAATTCAAGAATCCTGCTGGCCACAAAATGAAGAGGACTAAGAGCTTTTCGATTTGGACTAGACTCTCCTTGGCGGTAACTGTCCGTATACAATGTTCCCTGCTGTCGTGTAGCTGTTTACACCGCGCTATAATAATGAAAGTCTAAAATGAAGACGGTGCAATATGACAGATGCGTGAGTGTCGCGTGCGGTTGCGCAGGTCACCCAGAGCTGTTCGTGTTGTTCCGCTATGGCGTCAATCCAGCGGTGCCGATTTGACAAAAGAGCCCTTCGAAATGTTCCTTTTATGTTTGTCTAGTGCAATGAAACCGCACGCTATTGTTTGGAACCTGTTGAAGAGCTCGGAGTGCTGTAACAGTTTGTGTCGGCTTTCTCTAGTACCTAGATCGCCCCTATATTTTGGCAAGTGGAAATGTCCCGGCTGGATATAACACTCCGAGTATAACGGCTGTTTTGCACAAACATTTGCGGCATAACGAGAAGATGAGAAAGTTTCCAAGTCGTCATTGTTGCGTGGTAAGAGCTCAGTTGCAGTAATCACTGATACTAATTTCTAAAGCGATTAGGGAATAGTTTAAGGGTCTTAATTCCGTTCCATGTATTTTCATACTGTGGCAGTATACGATGCTAAAGTGCTTTGACGCTGTATGCAATGCTTAGATGAAAAAATAAATAAAGTTGCAGTAAATATCAATGGTCAAATGCGTATGCTCTTGTAATCAAGATTAATAAAAGTCAGTATTTTATGGCTGATGATGTTGGAAGTTTTGGGATGGAGTCACAGTTGAACGGAACCCCCAAAATCCAAATGCTCTTGGAGTCGAAAGTGGACCCCAAAATTTCACAGAATGGAGTCGAACTCGCAAAATCTGATACCATACTTCAACACATAGTTCATTTCCATTATAATTCATACTTGAAGACTTACTCAAAACTTTAGCGCCCAAAGACGAAAGTGAAATGACTTATCCTTACAGAGTTAGCAAATACTTTCTTCAGCATGACCCACAACGATGTATAATTTGGTTCGCCTATGTTGACCGCCTATCTGAACACAAACTGCATGTGTTAAGTTAGAGTTATGTGCAGTAATCCTAGGTTGCCTGAAACGGCATAAATTCTGACATATCTATTGAGATTAGCTAATCTCATTAGCTTAAACTTGTCGGTAACATCAACACTACGAGTTTGTTTCGTTGCTGTGGACCGAGTTTCACGCGTTAAACTCAAAACCTCGAACTCAGTATTGCGCAGCTGAGTTTGAGGCCATTTCGAGAGTTATCGGTTTGGGATTAACGACTAATACTTGCCCATAAAGCAGCAAAATTGACGCTCATGACCCAAATACCCGACAAGTTAAAGATAAACTGCTAATCAGTTTACGCCTTTAAAATTTAAGTGGAGCATCCAGTAATTCAAGGAGCCAGACTTTATACCATCCGACTCCCAGGCACTATCCTACCTACTCATTGAATTAAGCATATAAGGAGCTGCGCTCCACACCAAACAGTTTGTCACGATGTTAAAATATCAACTTACCAGCTGCTGCAAATACCACATGTTGCTCAAATTCGTAGAATTTGTACTAAAGACAACTCTCTTAAGTGAGTGAAGTTGAAGTAGCTTGTGGAACTGTATGCAATTGTAGTGGCACGTCTGTAAATATGTATATTTTTTATTGTATACCACCCTTCCAAATCCATGAGACGCGCCCTATATGTCATATACACACTTTATAGTCTGTGTAGTTAGATTACACTGGTTTCAAATCTAGGCTATTAAGTGTATCCGCCCAGTATTGCGTACCAGCTTTTCTTCATTAAAAAAAAAAGGATTCTCACTAGAAGGGAGACCGTCCTGAGATAAAACTTACACGTTACCCCAACCAGCACACATTACGAGTTGAAGAAGTGTCATCCTTTTATGTAATTATCTTAAACGTCGCTTTACTGACAAAGAACCCCCAATGGCAGTGAAGTCTCTTGATAATAACCCTCAGCAACCGACCTGTACTTGCCACTACTGACCCCGTCCGTCCAAACAGCAAAAAAGAAAGTGCATGACGCAGTGTCTCATATACAATTGCTGTGTTCATATACGTCACCGCACTCTCAGAGTTTACGACGCCTTCATACTAACATTAGTTGTTAGCTGATAATTGGGCTGATATGTCTACCACACTGTATCTTCACAGATGATTTAAGACGCGCTAATTGGCTGCGAAACCGATGGTTTAGTACTTGGTTAATCAAGAACTAATACTGCACGGTCTCCATGTTCCGTGACGATTCATAACAACTATGTAATGCACTTTCGGATACCGTACTTGCTAGGCCATTATTTTACGGGACCTTATTTGCCTTAAAATTTACGTACTCTTAAAGTTAAATAAGCGGAGACATTTTTTGTAGTTTCTTATTTAATGTCTTAAGCCTTCAAATGCGATGCAGTATGTAGGTATCTCGTGCCATCATAAGCCTGGTAACGGATATCGCTGTTATTTATAATTTGTTTAGATATGCTACGATGCACAGTGTCTGAACATAGGTGTTGGTATGATTTCATAAAAATAATATTCTATTTGGCCCACAATCAACAGAACATTCCGTTGAAGGCCTAGTTCGTATGATCACAATTTTTATTCTTACATAGGAAGCGCAATAAATACATTTGCTCGTTCATTGTTGTCGTATCACCTCTTTCTTAATTTCTTCAAAAAATTATTCCGATTACAATCTAGGATCAATTTTGACGCCAGCTGTCATTGAGCGCCGTAACAGGACAATCCTTAGCTAAGTTTATTCGTATCCTTCATAATTATAATAATAAAACAAGTATATACCTACAGTGTAATATGATGATAATATATACGGTGCTTCGATGAGCGGCAATGTGCAGAAGAATTATAATCCATTAGCCGATCTTTCCACACAACCGTCCGCCCAACTTATGACTGGACCTTCAGCTTGCACGTCATTCACACCACCGTATCTACGCTACCTACTGTCACGACGTATCGGGGCAACGTGCATGTGAGCTGAACGTTCGCTCGTAATTTCAGCGTGCGACTATAAACTGTGGCATCGGCATCGTTAATGAACGCGTGTATTGTCTTTGAATTCGCGTTTGTGTCATAAATTTCAGACGCTTTTTTTCAATTAGAACTATTTCCCCAAAAATATGTATCAGAAAACCGTCTTCACCCAACCGCTCTCCGTATGTTCTCACGTGAATTTTTGAAAAGTCGCGATAAACCCATTTGAAGGGGTTAAACCGTTTTCTCCCTTGGAATCTCTACTTTTGCACGGAGCTAATGTGGTCTTGTTGGTAACGCGATTGGTTCCCCTAATCTGCAGATCCTCACCTGCATAATAAATTAACCTTTCGCTCAGTTTTCATTCCTGAGGATAGTGCATCCCTAACAGCAAATCTGCCAGCCCCAGACACTACAACTGCCATAAATTCTGTTGAAAATGTGCACAGTCAGCAAAGACGAGCCTGCTGAAGTTCGACGATGTCGCATGAATGCTTCGTTGTGGCGGATACACACTAGTGTCTTTTGTTCCCCATTTTCATAATACTGTACTATACAAATTATCATGGTTCGAAAGTTGTGTTGACCCTTTGTAAACACAGCTGTGTGTCAACAAAGGATATGCTAAAAATTATTAGTCGTCATGTCAGCTGGCGTTTAGAAAGTGTCACTTGTGAAGTTTTGGTTTTTTATTATTTTTTTTGTATGTTTATATGTATTTTTAATCTGGAGTGAAAAATGTTAGCCATCATGTCAGCTAGCGTTTAGAAAGTATCACTGGTTAAGTATTGCACTTTTTTCTAATCTTGAGGGAAAAAATGTTGGCCGTCATGTCAGCTGGTGTTTGGAGAGTGTCACTGGTTAAGTATTGCATTTTTTTTCTAATCTGGAATGAAAGTGTACCAGCTGGCGTTTGAAAAGTGTCGCTCGTGAATTTCTGGGTTTTTTAGTCTGCAGAGTGAAAAAATCTTAGCCGTCATGTCACATGGAGTTTTGAAAGTGTCACTAGTGAAGTTTTAATTTTTTTTTAAATCTAGAGTGAACACTGCAACTCAGAACGCTATGCAGTTTTCTGTTGTTTACAATTAGAATCAGTGCGAAAAGTACCGTATGACTGGACGGCGTCTAAGGAATATACGTCAAGCTATAGTTTTGGGAGTGGCCGTTCGGGTTCAACGTCGGCATCGATTCTTTATTGAAATTCTTTATTCTGCTCGCCTCTACCTCCTCTTTGCAGTTTATCAACTTCATTTTTAACTTTTCTCCCGTCTTATCACCGAATTATTTCGCAGTTCTCTTTCCTTATACACATGCAGGATATAGTTCATATCATACAATACACTCCTACGCACAGTAGGGTACAAGTACGTCTGTTATTTAATTCTGGAATATTCGCTGTACATCCTAGGCCACATATTTCAATTTTCATTATACATATAGACCAAGCTATCAGATGCAGTCCTACGCTATGTTCAGTGCGCGATTGCTGGCTGATGACCTCCCTTCTGGTGTTGAGTGGGAGCGAATATGGCTCGGTTGCTTTCGTCACGTACCGTCCACCGTCTTTCAAATGACGCCAGATTTTCAACGTCGCTCTCTCTGCAGCAGAGTCTGTGCTTATGGATTTCCTGCAGTGACGGTGTGTAGTGAAGGTAACTTTATTTTACCTCAAAACGTCGACCATTACAAGAATATCTGTGCTCGTGTAACTGAGCACAGTGTAATTCCTAAATAAAGCAATAACATTTGTATCCGATTTCTAGATACGCATCCTTTCTTTGGAGAAATCATTTATTGACATCCGTTATTGTCAAACCCAATATTTTTATTGATTTTTTGATGTAAGTCGATCGTTAGCTATAGTCTAAATTTCGCTGAGAAATTCCGCTCATTAAGCTGCGTTTGATCAAATTGACTTAAATTCTTCATTGTGTAACTTGTTTACTCTAAATTCTGAATAATTATCAGAGCTAACACCTACAAAAACTTTTCTAGTCTTGTGGTATCACGTAAACATAAAATGGTTATAAACATACCTATAAAAACATTCATTATGTATTACTAGGTTGAAGAGCAAATGTGGTTACGTATGCATAGTAGCAGAAGTTCGAAAAAATATTCCTTTAGGAAGAAAGTACACTTATCAACCAAAGACTATACCAAGAAAGATGAGAAGGAAATATCAGTATGAGCTAAATTAAAACTTTGCTACATGCGTGTTCTACTGTATTCTACTGTCATTATTATGAACGAAGTTCATAAATTATGTAAGATAAAGTTGTTATTTAACGCTTGGTCGTACTCAAACGATGACGCAATTTCTTAGCAGCAACACAATTAAGATTTGCCGGGTTCTGGTAACATGTGTGGCGTTGCTGTTATATACATTTGTCTCTTTATATGTAAGCACTCCAGAGATGACCGCAATCGCCTGGGCTGCGCTACAGCTGATTTCCACTTGTGAGTAATTTGCAGTATTATATAATTATAAATACAGTATATGTTTCTCACGAAATGTTCAACAAATAACGAGGTTCGTCTACTGCATCAGCCATTTATTTCATTCCATAACCTGCAACTGCAGCAGCTTAATGAAATTTTCATGTTTTTTATTTTAAATTAAAATTTCATTGACAAAAGAGTTGAAGCTATGGAGAGGATACTGTCGTAAGAGCTTGAAAAGAATTTACATGACAGCTAAAAATAACACATATTTATTCAAAAGTTCACACACACATTTATTGGTGCCAGTTTTTTGAAGTGAAAAGTATCAGTATCGAACTGCCTGGCGGTCAGTGGATCGTGCCGCCATGACTTCGTTGTTCAGGAAATTTAGTTGTTCGAGAGTTTTACGGCATTATTATAAGGTAACACAACTTCATACTTGCAATGTGTTACGATTCCTAAGCTTATGACTACAGTGTACTGACATGAGGCGGTTTCGAATTGCTACTCTGAATCGTAATCTAGTTTTAAATTTTCCAAAATGCGTTCCATTCGCCACTGTGAAGATATTCCAATCATAATTAGGATTTAGACTTGACTCGAGCAGTGGTGAACCGAAATTGTATGAAAATAACGTAGAAAATAACGTATTCAGGGGGCAAGCGCCTCCGCAACTAGATTAAAAAATGCCCTTTGCAATTTCATATTCAAATATTTCTGGGCAATTTCCCATGATCCGGTAAGTCGACCTCTGCAAGCGATAAGGCGGGACTGGATTACAAATTAGCGTGGAAAATTGAATACGCCTTTAATCACATCGATACTGGGGTACCCACAGAAATCCACAGCCCGTAGCTTAGCGCAACCTCTCACAACAACAGTCTGTCAGGCACTGAACCCTGAACATATATTGCCTCTCGAGACATGGACTGCACCTCACTGTTGCCAGTACATCTTCGCTCTCGCTGTGTCTCTATGGAGCATGACTGTAATGAAGCCTTTGCAGTGACGCTTTCAATGAATCGCTCAGCAGCAGCAGTACCCTGCGCCTTGCATGCCTGGATCGGCTTGTACAATATTGATGAAGGGCGAATGGCTCTGCATGGAAATAGCGCGCATTGCTGCATGCAATTGCTATGCTTGGGGCAACTTTACATAACTGATTACGGTGTACCCATTTATAAATTTCCTGCAGTGGGACCTTGCACCATTTATCGCATTTGAATTTAATTCAAGTGACGTGCAATGCAATTTGGCAAAGCAATGCGGGAGTGTTTAACCCTTTAGCGGGCAACTTCCTTCCCGCCGCGAGTGCAGCAAGGTTGAAAATAGTTTGCGACGCAAGTGAGGGTTACTCGTGATCCGAAACATCGTGCAACGCTCCGGGAATAGCATTGTACCATTGTAAAGGCATACTCTGTCGGCGCTCGATCAGATCTTCTCGCCAATGGCCTTTCAAAATTTTTCTTAGCAATGTTAGTCGCGGCGTTGAAATCCCGGTCAAAGAAGCACCCACCATTGGCGCAACACACGCCGGTGCTGCTCGATAATACAGACTTTAGTGTCTGGCACCGGCGTATGTCGAGATTTTCTAGGCGTCTTTTTCTTCTCCGTATTTTCGGGAGAGAAGTATCTTCAGATTCACCGTCTTGTACTTCGTTCATGTTGGAAGAAGAATTAGAGAGGTACCTCTCCACTTTTTGCAATGGTTTAAAGCACCTGTGGCACACCTTGCTGCTGTAATTTTCGTTTACTTCGATAAATTTTTCCATGCAGTTTAGTTGTATGTACTTTTCCTCAAGTTTCTTCCGAAAAACTCTGGCGGAACTAGAAAAATGCTCGCCCCTACTAGTACAAGCAAATTTGGCATTTCCGAAAGCAATGACAGGAACAGCGTTTTTAAAATCATTGCCGTTGATATATTCGACCATCCGGTCGACCTCTTTTTCTTTTTCCTGTCTTTTTTTTCCTTGTTTAGTTTTTTAAGGGACTTGTGATGTTGTTTTTTTCTTTTTATTTAAATTTCAGAGGGTAACAGAATACGGTTTACAAAATTGTCCATACATTTTTGATGTTTGGTATACACTTTGAGCTTAGAGTTTCTCCATTTCTTATCAAATTTAACGGCCCAAATGATATCTTTGTGCTCGTACACTTTACGAATGTATTTGTCTGACATAACGGGAGAGTGAGAGGTAATTTCTGATCATTCTTTCATCGCCCTTTTGTAGTCTTCATTTTCATTGCTCAATTTTTCAGTCAGCTTTTTTCGTTGAGTGAAACCGCTTTCGAAGTAATAACTCTTAGCACTCATTTTGAATTTTTTTATTACTTTTTGCGACTCGGGTATATATTCCGAACATGACAGAATATTTACCCTCCTCGAATCATTGCCAATTATACGCTTCACTTTTGATGGGTCCAGCAGAGATTTGTTCTGAGAAAATAAAAAAGGCATCGCCGCGGCAAGTTGACTTGGTTGTTGCGCTAATTCGTAGTTGTCTGAAGCTTTTGTTCATTTTCTAGTTCGTTGTTGTTGATGTGTTCCGTTTTCTTCGCCTTCATCGTCATTTTCTCTTTTTTCAACTTCAATCACAAAATGCAAACTCGCGGGCTGGGGCAGGCAAAGATCATTGAGTTTAAAGGTAAAAAATGAACGGTTAAAAAGTTATATGAAGCTTAACTTTCGGTGATGCCATCCCTCCAGCACTAATTTATCAGCTTCGTTGGGATCTGAAGCAAAATCTCTCCTCTTGTTAACGGCATGTTTGGTGGGGTTCACGCCAGACTCTTTACAGAGATCAAATACACCTGTCCGTCAAATGTAATGTAGTGAGCTGCCATAGAGTGGACAGGGACCAAAAGCATTGCGTTAACTTTTTATCTTCAGGAAAGCTAATTTTCAAGGAGTAATAATTCTTCAGTATTGTAGCGTAATCGTACGTCTTTGTGCCCCCAATCTTGAATTCGTCTTTTTTCAAATAACAAACCCATTTTCTGCCGGTGGGCGTTTACGAAATGTTGTGCAGGCTGGTCATTTTTTATGTCTGCTAACGAATTAGACGAATAAATAAGTCTCCATCCGTTCATCATTTTTTTAATTATGCCGGCAAGGTTATTGATAATAGAAACGTTCCTAGTTCTGTTCTCACATTCAGAAGCATATTTTTCTACCAATTGTTTTCCTTCCTTGGTATTTCGAAGCCAAGCCCGTATCGCGTGTCTCTGACGCGAGATGAAATGTACGCGAACGTTGTTGCAGAAATTGGTTTCCAGAATTTTTGCAGCGAATGGGATTAGATTGCAATCGTGAGTGTATCGCTTGATCGATAGTTGCTTTCAGAAAATGAAAACACCGACAATACCAAATGGTCGGACTTCACCAAAGACAATATTTTTGTACAACTGTTTCGAAAAGAAAGCGACACAAGAAAATTGAGAGAAAGAAGCGCTCCTGAAATTTTGGAAAGGGCGTGGAACTTCAATGTGGTAAAAAAAACGATAGCGAAAGATTCCATCGAGCGATCGAATCACAATATTCAACAAAATTGAACCACGATAGTAGTGGGTATTGATGCGAAATACCGGTTTTTGAGGGTAACCTGCCCTCGTGGCTCCCCTCACGCGTGAGCTTCCGGTTTATAACGGCCAACGCACTACCGGTTTAGCGGGGGTCTGGGGGGGGGCGCAAACCGAATGTGGGTGGGGCCTGAGAAACCGAAAGTAGGTGGAGCCGGAACCTAACCTCAAAAACCGGAATTTCACATCATTACCCACTACTATCGTGGTTCAATTTTGTTGAATATTGCATCACGATGCATCATCCTAGAAACTGACTTGACCCGTTTCTCTATCGAACTTCGAATTTGATTCTCCTTACGGTCTATAGGGTAAGGGTTTTTGTATGCTTTAGGTTTTGCTTTTTTCAAGTAATTGTACTTTATTTGGCTTTTGAGACGCTGGGCACTTCCCTTACCGTCATCGTCATCCAAGTCAGACTTGAGGATGCTGTCAAGAGATCATTCAATCACACGTCTCACTGCTTTCACTTTTTCATCTCTCTTGGTCTCTTCATTTTCTTTTCGTTTCATTTTTTTGATGAACGTTGTTAGCTTGAGTGTTTTCCTTGTTTACACACTGCCAGTTATTCCTTGAGCTTTCTTCTGTTGTGGCCTCGGCACCGATCATCGAATTCATTCGTTGAACTGGAACTACTTTTTCAGTACTGTTGCTAATAATGTCGTTTCCGTAGGCTTTTCGCTTTTTATGTAGCATTTGTTGCAGGTGTCGGACAATATTTCGTTCCGTTCGCACTCATCTGCAGCATAGCAGTTGTCGTGGAGGTCGCCTGGTCGTAGTAGTCGATCATTTCCATTCTACGAGTTCATTCCGAGGTGACGGAGAGTTTGGAACTTCGGCTTAGCTGCTTTGCTCGACTTTGCAGAGCTCATCTTGCTTTTTGCAANATTGATAGAATTTCACAGAGTTGAAGATTTTATACGCGTTGAGAGTGGAGCTTTATGCTGGTCCGTAGCTATGATACGGCAGCAGATAAAAATATTCTGGCGTCTTAGAATATTTTTTTCTGAACTTGCACCAACGTTACCGGATATACTCAACTCTTGCAAGTGCTGAGTCTCGATGTGTTTTATCTCGATGCTGTATATTGTACATTTTACCTGAATTTTGAGAACAATAAACTGTAAACTTGTCTAGCGAAAATGAAATCCTCAAATTTTTCTTCTTAAATGCATCACATCTTCTGCACTTGTGCACTGCATGGCCTGCTGCTCACATATGTAACTTCCCTAATTACTGAAAGCTTGACGCGTTTTCAAGCGTATTAATATGCAGATCGACGATCAGTTTTTGGATGGATGACAAGTTAGAAAGTATCAATAGAATTTTAATTTTAGAGGTAGCAAAGGAATACAAGCCTGTTCCACATGGGAGGCATTCCATGCAACGATTACGCAGCTAAAGCAAGCGCTCGTCAACAACGGATACACCAACTCATTCTTCGACAACGTTCTGAAAACTACCTAGAACAACGGAACTCTCCCGAAGCAACAGAAAATCGGCACGTAATGCATCTATACTACAGAAACCAAATGTCTCCAGCATACAAGACAGATGAACGTGTCATCAGGACCATAATCAACAACAACGTCGCTTGCAGAAATCCAGCCGCGGGAGCTAATTGTCGCAATGCTATTTAGGAAATTGTGGCTATCTATTGATCGAACTACATTGTCATTGTCCGCGGCTTGACTGTGCTGTTGTCAATTTTTTACTGCTTTGTTTGAACTTTCAATTTCGAAACATCTGGCAAAATTGGCTGCTAATTCTAGCCAGCCTTATCGGTAATCAGCTCTGTATCACCGTCCTATCGCTGTGCGTATCCGGTGTCTGTACAGTCACTCATTCGGGCTGTCATTTATGGAGAAAATAAACAGTTTCCTCTAGTTACATCGCCATAAAATTTGATGTTCTATACTGAAACTTTCCTGTATTCCTGCCGTAAAATACGACGGCACTGGTTTTTCTGGCTCAATTTAATAAATCCTAGGGATAGTTAGCTAGATCTGAAACAAAGAATTGAAAAAGCTGGTCCACGTCTATTATAAATCCACGCACTTATCCCTGCTTCCGTAATTTGTATTTGACTTTCTTGTTAGCATAGCCACGATATATTGTCGTTTGATGAGCCTTCCTGTTTTGAAACACAAGCATGCATTTAGTGTTGATTTTCATTTCGCCCCCACTCTTTCTTTTCAGAACTTAACAGTATTTTGTTGTCCAACAAAGAGTTAACAAAAAATACGCACTAGCAACGTTTTTCCGGTAATGTTCATTCATTTTCTGTGAGCAAATCTGTGTCCAGTGCGTGCTCGACCATTTATTTTCTACGTTCTTTAGTGATGGTGCTGAGAATGTAATAAAAATATAGCACTATTTCTTTAAAAACACTGATTTACAGCAAAATTTAGGCAAGCATAAGAATAGCTGTTTTAACCTAATTTTGGGGTGCTGATTTCAGATTCGAAGTCCGTGTTCACTCATTACCTCCAGTTATTAGATATAGGTAGTGTACAAAACTTGAATAAAACTGTATAAAACATGATATTTCTACTGGATCAGGGCTGGCAGTGATGGAGATTTTCCCCTAAATATGGTAATTTCAGTGTGGCAGAGAAATGAGCCGACCAATTTTGAGAATTTTACGTTGCTTAACAATTGGAATTGTATAATAAATTAACTAATTATGGCATAATTTGGATATAATATTAAGCATATTATAACGGTTGATCTTGCTTTATTTTTCGACGTGGATAACAAGTTGTGCTGCTGCAAAAATGTACCTGGCTTGTTCACCTTGCAGGGTTTGCCACACATGTCCTCAGACTGGCATCTTTTCATTGACTCATCCAAGCGAAGTCTCAAGACTGTGCCGCAGTACGACAATAAATACCACAGCGTACCCAGTGCCTCTCTGTCCGGCTATAAAGGAATTATATGAAAATATGGAGCTTCTTTCGGAAGTTATCAAATACAACCAGAATTCCGTGAAAGCCACGGACAAAAATTGTGTTGCCCACACTTGTGCACTCCCAGGTCTCAGTGTTGCTTAACTGAAGGAGGGCCTCAGATCCGCGAAGTGCTGAAGGATCCTGACTTTGAGGAGCGTCTTACCTTGAAGGAACAGAGAGCACGGAAAGCATTCAAGTCAGTCTTCATTGGATTTCTTGGTTACCTAAACTTTTTGTCTCCGAACCTTGGAACAGTGAATGATAACATGGAAAAAACCCCATCGAGACGTTACATAGATAGGGAGCAACTACCAAGGCAAGTGCAACCCCAGCACGATGGGAGACTTCTGCTGAATGCTCTTGCGTGACATCCCAGAGGCAAAATACACCAAATCATCCAAGAAAACATAATTCTTACTGTCTGCTGAACTATGAATAGCTTGGACTGTGTTATAGACGTACTTGGATTCCATCAACGCTCTTTATCTATGCTGTTTCATTTATAATTCTGTTGTATTAGCTGAAATGAGCACGTTATGTATGGGCCGTAGGCTAAAAAGAGGGTATGAGAAAGCAAGAAAACTAGAGGTGATAGAGCAAAACTGCTAGAGATGATAGAGCAAAACTGTTTAGAAATTCGGATTCAACACATCCAAATTAGTAAAGATCACCCATTCTCATCTTTGCCTCAGACCTTTTTTGTAAACCAGTAAAATCAGAGAAACGTAGAAACCGCAGACTCATATGGGGGTCATTTCCCTTGTCAGAAGGATTGGGAAAGTTCGCTGCAGACTGCAAGACATTTTTCAAGTGATTTGTTCTAATATTTCAGTTCGTCATATTACCCATGGCTTATGCGATCAACTATTTATCGCCAAAAAGAACATAGCGGTATGGTCCAAGTTCAAATAGCGTGATTAGTATGCAAACTAATGTTCATTGTTGTCGGTTGAGGGCCAAGGCCCGTAACAAGACCATGGTGATGGGACAGGCATTATCTGATGTCGGAGATCTTATACAACTTTTCGAACGAATTACAGCGTGCACCAACAGGCATTGAGAAGAACGCAGAAGGTCGCTGCTCATGTGTAGACTAGAACCGTTGCACTTACCATCTTAACACAAAATGCGAACGTTTACATCTAGTTCGGATACCACTATTGCATAGTACTATGCGATAAAAGGTGAAGAGTACGCGTGAATCTCTGATCAGTGTGCGTTACATCACTACCAGGTTTATTCCATAGGATATAAAGGAAAGAGAAACCTTCTAGCAAAATAATACAGCCTGGCATGGCTAGGGTAAGTGGGTTATTCATTTAATGTTCACCGATGTAATTTTTTATAATCGTACTGTTCAAATTTAGGGCCTAATTGAGCGTTTCGCTCCATAGTGTTTGAATACTAATCCGAGATGTCTCGTGGCATAGCCTAAAAATTTTGCATTACCACGAAGGTATCACGAAGGACACTTCCTCCAGTAACATATGTGGCTTCCATTTTTTCTGAAGATCTCTAATTTTTTTATCATTGTAAGTCAGGGATTTCAAAGTAATTATTTACCGAGTGTTTTAACATTTACTATACCTACTCATATTACTATATTTGCATCGTGCACTTCGCCGATTCTCTTCTTACAGATGTTCTTGTTCAGTTCTGCATTCACTTACAGT